>CM068367.1:1033512931-1033880903 GCA_034769895.1 Magicicada septendecula | reverse complement strand
TTATTGTAATTTATGTAAGACTGTAGCGCCTTTTTGCTTCCACAAAGACTGCATATTTGGAGGAATTAGACATCTCCGTGTCTTTGCTTCGGCATTTACATTTTAACGTTTGTGGATATCAACATATCCTTGGTATATATTGAAACGCCCTTAAAACTGGTCTACCACCTGGCTATGCTGTCCCCACGCGGACAGAGTGGCAGCCGCTGTTCCATAGTTCCTGGATTTCCCCTAGTGTCACCCCCCATTTAATTTCTATTATAAACCAATTTCAAGTCAGCTATGGTCAAGGGACTTGATATGGCCATAGCTGGCCGCTAGACAAAGCCACGATTAGTGCTGGTAAGGCAGTAATCGCCCGAAAAGTCGGGGAAATCTGACTTTCATTTCAATGCCTGTTCTACATTATCATTGTTATGTGCGACGCGAGCGTCTATCAGGGTACAAATTAAATTTGTACGAAAAAGGTGTACCGCACATTTTCGCCATGTTGGCCTCCGATGGAGGTAACACTCTCTGTTACCCCCAACCCATTTCCCTATCTACTAGGGCACAGGCCACACTAGCAATAGCACCTTACTAACTAAATAATTAAATTAAATATCCAACATTATAATATGAAACCTTCCTCCATCATTAATCATTTAACTCATTCATGACTTTCTACACTTAGGTCACTTAAAATTTTCAAATTCATTATTAGTAATTATTATATATCATCTTTCAGTTATTATTAAAACTTTTTAATTATTTTTTAATTTTTAATTATCATTTTTCTTTCACACAATTATTTCAAATCATCTCATTATTGAATTAAAATCCTTTCATTTGCGTTACACCTGTAAACATTTTTATTATACTTGATTCGTACTATAAAATTTCTATACTTACAGTCCATTTAAACTGACATACACAAAATATATACCATACACCAATACTTTCACCTCACCTCTGAAACATTTAACACAAATGTTAGTTTAAATCAAACAATTTATCCTTTAATTACCAAATTCACAAATCTCTTAAAAATAATTTAAATTCCTTAGAAAAGTTAATTATGCAACATTTAAATCAATCAAAATATTTAACACATCTCAAATTATTTTAATTAAATTAATTATTGGTAATACAAATTTATTGCTACCAGAACAGTTGCAATTTGTTAATTACTGTCTTCAAAATTAATTCGGTTATTTATTTAAATTGCAAACATTAATATTATTATTACAACAATCATCTACATACTTGTTTACTTGACATTCTACAATACACACAAATAAATTTACTACATTTTTATTTACAAACTTTTGTTATTAACTGTTCCATTTTTTCACACTTCATTGTCCAAATCTGCGAGGTCAAAAACCATAAAACAAAATATTTATAACTGTCCATTCATTGTTTATAGTTTAGCCTCCATCGTCAAAGATTAGTCTTTGTTTTATATAGCACTTTTCAATTTTATTAACCCACATATTATTGTCTTGTGTGTCATAACCAAACAATTTCAATTTATCCGTTATACCATAATAATCATTCACCAAGTCTACGTTGAGTATTTTTGTTAAGTCTCCATCAGTAAATATATTCATTATCGGGTTAGTTACTTTTTTCTTATCAATTAAATCATTATTATTTAAATATACTTCTAACCTTACTTTCCATTTATCATAATCTCCATTTAAATTATACAATTCTGTTTCTCTCTCAACATACAATTCTCTACTTAAATCTCTCTCGTCATAATACCATATCACACTCTAAAATTACTCCAGACAGAGGGTACAAAATTATACAACAAATATAAACAACTCCAATCTTCTACTAACACGGGACTCTTGCCCTTCTTAAACAATACTTGTGAACACTCTGGTTCAGAAAAAATAAAGGAAAAATTTACCCTCTGCCCACTATACTATTTTTCTGCTCTCTCTGTAACTCATAAGCATACATTAACATTTCATAATCACATTCTACAAACTCATCAGTACTCTCAGATACTACATTTTCAATTACATCACTATTCTCAATCCTATTTTCATTATTTTCAACATCATCGTCATCATTTGTTAACTCTTTATCTAATACAACATTGCCATTACAACTTTCATTTGTATTACTCGTACTCTGTTCTACTTTATTCAAACTATTTTTTATTTCATTGGTATTTTTTAAACATTTATTCTTGTCTTGTATATCATTTATTAACTCATCAAATTTTACACTAATACTCTGCTGCAACTGAATATTCTGGTCTTTAATTTCTTTAAAATTAATCTCGTTTTGAATATTCTGCTGTTCGCATTTTATTTTCTGTTCATCTAATTTATTGTTAAAATCACTTTTCATCTCATTTAAAATTATTTTGTTACTATCAAAGCGTTTATTTAATTCTTTAAATTGGTTATTCTGCATGTCAAATTTGTTGTCCATTTTTCGTAAAAAACTCATTATATCTATTTCATTGGATTGTTTATTTTTATTGGTTGAAACGGGGGTCAACTGAATCCCAGAATCAACATTTGTTTCGCTTAATTGCGTTTGAGCAATAATTGGGGTAGAATGAATGATGACATTGCCGCCAACAGCTGTTTCTGTAACAGCGCTCGGCTCAACTGTCAGCATACCACTTTCATTCAGCGACTGCGACTCAAGGTCACTTTCACTCATTTCTATGTTAGTTATATTACTTTTAGTATTCTCAGACATTTTTACTTGATTTATTTTTACTTACGTAATAACCACCAATGATTAATCTCTTTTCAAAACTTATATTACAACATACATAAAATCAACCTTATACCATAATTACGCAAGTTCACATCAATACAATTTTACTTTCGCAACCGTACTTCATTAAATGTACTGTCAAAATGTAGGCTGGCGTAATACAACGTTTTTGTTATATTACATCCCGCTGTCACGGCACCAAATGTAACCCTCGGTTACTTTTTTATTTATTAATGAAACTGTAAACTCCCACTTACCTTTAACTTTAGATCTGGCCGGATCTCCAAGTGGGGACGAACCCCGTTCGTACGGCGAACTTGACAGCACATCAAATGAAATAAGGTTTTTGAATGAATTTAATTAACAAAATTTATCATTTGAAAGATACTGGTTTTTATTTTTTAAACATCTTAGACATGTATAAAATCAGAAAAAAAATTGCTACTCTCTCCACTGGTTTTTTAAATTTTGAATTACAGTCTTAGAAATATAATAATGAATACAAAAACATAATAATTACCTTACCTTCTATATAGCACACACAAACATAAACAGCCCAGCTTTGCTCACACACGCATTCACGCCATTAAAAACCCATTTTATTTTTATTACCCCACAGCCCTTAAACCTTTGTTGGAATACTACCCACCGGCAACGTGGTTTTCGTGTGCACTCATTATTACTCTTTTAAATTTATTTTTTGTGTCCAAAAATTAGATAGATATGTTCCCCACTGTTTGATCGACCGCGGTCACATAGTTTTAACTGTTATTTCACTTTTTTCTGGCACAATATGAAATTTTGTAAAGAGCCTACTTGGCTCGGTACCTGCAGGTACGATAGCTAGGCCAAACTGGGCCGAACAGCAAGGCGTTCGCCGCTAACTCGATTTCGTCGTTGTTCTGGAAGTCAAAGCCTCATGGTTGTTCGTCGTCCCTTCTTCCTATTTAATCCATGTAAAAGTTTGCCAGTGTATGATAGCATATATTTGTGTGGCACTGGCTGACGACACGAAATGGGCGTGACTTAATTTGCATATCCGTCGCCTCAGTCGATGAAAGTGGATTAAAATCGTTTCTGGGCCATCTTAGTTTTGGACGGTAGCGTCACCTCGCGCGCCTGGATGTATAATGCGTATGGGCACGCTGTCACACTCAAACAAAGTTCTTGGAAATGAGGCTTGGTAAATTCTACCGATTGCACAACGTGATACTACTGCGTTGCCTTTGTTACAAACTGCTCTTACAACACGTGGTCTGTCTTTGTTGGAATAAAATTTACACAATACATTTATAAAACCCAAAAAATTCAATAAATAAAAATACCCATAAATTTGGCACGTTACAATACCCCCTCAATGAGAGATCTTCTGTCAAAACAGAAGAAATCTCATTGATAAAACCCCTAAGAGGACCGGTGAGGAACTGGTGCCAACAACCCCCTTTTGTTCTTACACTGCATGGGTACACGACCCCCCTGGCTCGGCGACTATGGACGCATCTGAACGAGATCACTGGACTTCTCTGTGCGAGATCCCAACACCGAAAAATCGAACAGACACGCAACACAGCGCACCTCACCTTCTATCATGCTACCCCAAAAATCCTCAATCCCTAGCTTGGACCATGCCAGATCCTCAACCGATATGTTTCCCCTTATATGCAAGCTGGGCTGCCTTTAGCAGATACTGGGCTCACACACACACACACACCCATTCTACATATTGTAAGGTTAACATATTCTTCAAAAATTTATTATCTCATTTAAGTGAAAAATCCAAAATTCAAACTAAAATATTTTATCAAAAAATTCTCTTCCTTAGTTTTTTGTTATCAAAAAAAATTAAATCAATTGAACATTTCTTAAAATAAGTAACATCCTTAAACTAACATGTGATTACACCTAGAGTCTAACAATACAATTCAATAATAATAAACACGGTTAGTACACAAACAATACAATAATCAAAGTTTAAGAATATCAATTACATGGCAGGCGCAAAATCAAGAAATTCTTTTTTTTTCAAAAAAAATTTCCAAAGAAAAATTTTAAATTCAAAACATTTAAATTTATTAAAATATTTTCTTTTCATATTGAAATCATTTAAAGTTTGTTCAAATCGATTGAAAACAAAAGTTGAATTAACTTCCATACTAAACATGCCTAGTATATGACCTCACCCATCAGCTGACCAAAACTGGGTCAAGTCAAGAACCTTGACCTACATACGTTATGTACAAGTTACATCTGTGAATACATTAAACTTCTGTAAAATTCTGTCTTGAAACACCAAAAACATAATAAAATAAAATATTTAAAATTAACAAAATATTATTATAAATAACAATTAAATTGACATTTAAATTATTCAAATAAACACTTTCTAACTTTACCTTATTTTCAAATTCTATCAAAATTCTGTCACTGGTTTTAATTAAAATTTTATTATTCTTATTATAAATCTCTTTCTTTATTATTCTCACTTTATCAAATTACTTTAGGTGACTTAATTATTGTAATAACTCGATTTGCCACTTGGCATGTATTCATATATAATATCTTTCTCACTCTGACTCTAATACCACTAACAACTATAACTCATATGACACCCATCTCTATCACAACATCTATCAAACAGTCTCTAAACCCAACTTATCATTAAACTCAAATCGCCACATTCTCTCAATATATAAAAAAATACTCTCTAACCCTTTGTACCTAGGATAAGTGTTCCCCCCCCCCAAAAAGCTCATCCCATTATGTTGGTTCCTGGATTCTACCTAAGGTAACCCTTTCCGGCGCCAAACGGTCCCATCCCGTCCCAACCCTTTTGTTGCGGACTCCCACATTACACTACCCCCTTTTACAAAATTGCCATCCCCAAATCTCAATCTTATTACCTCACTTCAACTACAACAAAATAACATCATCAATTATAAACATCAATATATCACTCAATACTCTCCATATTTCCCCATAACTACTGTGTCAACATCAATATTTCTCAAATTCTATAACATACATTAACTCACACCAACATTACATTAACTCAAAACAATATTTTTCTCTCTACTACCATTTTAACTTTGACTTGGACTGATCTATAGGTCCCACAAAATATTTATCACCCAACATCTTTTATTATTTCTCACAAATCATTTAAACATCGCAACTTTATTAACTTACTTTTCTCATGATTTAAAACAATGTTTTTAACACATTACAACCTTATATTTAACGTTAATTACCTGGAATATTAATAAACAATTTAACAGTGACATTTTATTACTGATCAGCTGACATTCCTAACAATGTGAAAGCACATTTCAAAAATTGTGCAGATTACATTAAATACATATGATTATCAATTCTTACTTCTAACATCCTTGTTTCCCCTTTTTCTGACTCTAGTAATTTATGTTAACCGCCTGCCAGTCGGTTTAGTTATTTGCTTAGTTTCAAAAATACACACATTATATAAAACACATATTTCAATTCTTACTTCTAACACAAGAAAATAATACATTGAACACAATAAAATACAGAATGAACACAGTATACTGAATGTATGAAACCCTATTTATCAAAACAGAATACAAGCGTTTTTATTAGAGCAACATTGATTTAGCATTTTTAATTTACAAATTTTAAGCACGTTGCTCATCTGAGCAACCCCCTGGTCCACACACATTATTGTAATTTATGTAAGACTGTAGCGCCTTTTTGCTTCCACAAAGACTGCATATTTGGAGGAATTAGACATCTCCGTGTCTTTGCTTCGGCATTTACATTTTAACGTTTGTGGATATCAACATATCCTTGGTATATATTGAAACGCCCTTAAAACGGGTCTACCACCTGGCTATGCTGTCCCCACGCGGACAGAGTGGCAGCCGCTGTTCCATAGTTCCTGGATTTCCCCTAGTGTCACCCCCCATTTAATTTCTATTATAAACCAATTTCAAGTCAGCTATGGTCAAGGGACTTGATATGGCCATAGCTGGCCGCTAGACAAAGCCACGATTAGTGCTGGTAAGGCAGTAATCGCCCGAAAAGTCGGGGAAATCTGACTTTCATTTCAATGCCTGTTCTACATTATCATTGTTATGTGCGACGCGAGCGTCTATCAGGGTACAAATTAAATTTGTACGAAAAAGGTGTACCGCACATTTTCGCCATGTTGGCCTCCGATGGAGGTAACACTCTCTGTTACCCCCAACCCATTTCCCTATCTACTAGGGCACAGGCCACACTAGCAATAGCACCTTACTAACTAAATAATTAAATTAAATATCCAACATTATAATATGAAACCTTCCTCCATCATTAATCATTTAACTCATTCATGACTTTCTACACTTAGGTCACTTAAAATTTTCAAATTCATTATTAGTAATTATTATATATCATCTTTCAGTTATTATTAAAACTTTTTAATTATTTTTTAATTTTTAATTATCATTTTTCTTTCACACAATTATTTCAAATCATCTCATTATTGAATTAAAATCCTTTCATTTGCGTTACACCTGTAAACATTTTTATTATACTTGATTCGTACTATAAAATTTCTATACTTACAGTCCATTTAAACTGACATACACAAAATATATACCATACACCAATACTTTCACCTCACCTCTGAAACATTTAACACAAATGTTAGTTTAAATCAAACAATTTATCCTTTAATTACCAAATTCACAAATCTCTTAAAAATAATTTAAATTCCTTAGAAAAGTTAATTATGCAACATTTAAATCAATCAAAATATTTAACACATCTCAAATTATTTTAATTAAATTAATTATTGGTAATACAAATTTATTGCTACCAGAACAGTTGCAATTTGTTAATTACTGTCTTCAAAATTAATTCGGTTATTTATTTAAATTGCAAACATTAATATTATTATTACAACAATCATCTACACACTTGTTTACTTGACATTCTACAATACACACAAATAAATTTACTACATTTTTATTTACAAACTTTTGTTATTAACTGTTCCATTTTTTCACACTTCATTGTCCAAATCTGCGAGGTCAAAAACCATAAAACAAAATATTTATAACTGTCCATTCATTGTTTATAGTTTAGCCTCCATCGTCAAAGATTAGTCTTTGTTTTATATAGCACTTTTCAATTTTATTAACCCACATATTATTGTCTTGTGTGTCATAACCAAACAATTTCAATTTATCCGTTATGCCATAATAATCATTCACCAAGTCTACGTTGAGTATTTTTGTTAAGTCTCCATCAGTAAATATATTCATTATCGGGTTAGTTACTTTTTTCTTATCAATTAAATCATTATTATTTAAATATACTTCTAACCTTACTTTCCATTTATCATAATCTCCATTTAAATTATACAATTCTGTTTCTCTCTCAACATACAATTCTCTACTTAAATCTCTCTCGTCATAATACCATATCACACTCTCAAAATTACTCCAGACAGAGGGTACAAAATTATACAACAAATATAAACAACTCCAATCTTCTACTAACACGGGACTCTTGCCCTTCTTAAACAATACTTGTGAACACTCTGGTTCAGAAAAAATAAAGGAAAAATTTACCCTCTGCCCACTATACTATTTTTCTGCTCTCTCTGTAACTCATAAGCATACATTAACATTTCATAATCACATTCTACAAACTCATCAGTACTCTCAGATACTACATTTTCAATTACATCACTATTCTCAATCCTATTTTCATTATTTTCAACATCATCGTCATCATTTGTTAACTCTTTATCTAATACAACATTGCCATTACAACTTTCATTTGTATTACTCTTACTCTGTTCTACTTTATTCAAACTATTTTTTATTTCATTGGTATTTTCTAAACATTTATTCTTGTCTTGTATATCATTTATTAACTCATCAAATTTTACACTAATACTCTGCTGCAACTGAATATTCTGGTCTTTAATTTCTTTAAAATTAATCTCGTTTTGAATATTCTGCTGTTCGCATTTTATTTTCTGTTCATCTAATTTATTGTTAAAATCACTTTTCATCTCATTTAAAATTATTTCGTTACTATCAAAGCGTTTATTTAATTCTTTAAATTGGTTATTCTGCATGTCAAATTTGTTGTCCATTTTTCGTAAAAAACTCATTATATCTATTTCATTGGATTGTTTATTTTTATTGGTTGAAACGGGGGTCAACTGAATCCCAGAATCAACATTTGTTTCGCTTAATTGCGTTTGAGCAATAATTGGGGTAGAATGAATGATGACATTGCCGCCAACAGCTGTTTCTGTAACAGCGCTCGGCTCAACTGTCAGCATACCACTTTCATTCAGCGACTGCGACTCAAGGTCACTTTCACTCATTTCTATGTTAGTTATATTACTTTTAGTATTCTCAGACATTTTTACTTGATTTATTTTTACTTACGTAATAACCACCAATGATTAATCTCTTTTCAAAACTTATATTACAACATACATAAAATCAACCTTATACCATAATTACGCAAGTTCACATCAATACAATTTTACTTTCGCAACCGTACTTCATTCAATGTACTGTCAAAATGTAGGCTGGCGTAATACAACGTTTTTGTTATATTACATCCCGCTGTCACGGCACCAAATGTAACCCTCGGTTACTTTTTTATTTATTAATGAAACTGTAAACTCCCACTTACCTTTAACTTTAGATCTGGCCGGATCTCCAAGTGGGGACGAACCCCGTTCGTACGGCGAACTTGACAGCACATCAAATGAAATAAGGTTTTTGAATGAATATAATTAACAAAATTTATCATTTGAAAGATACTGGTTTTTATTTTTTAAACATCTTAGACATGTATAAAATCAGAAAAAAAATTGCTACTCTCTCCACTGGTTTTTTAAATTTTGAATTACAGTCTTAGAAATATAATAATGAATACAAAAACATAATAATTACCTTACCTTCTATATAGCACACACAAACATAAACAGCCCAGCTTTGCTCACACACGCATTCACGCCATTAAAAACCCATTTTATTTTTATTACCCCACAGCCCTTAAACCTTTGTTGGAATACTACCCACCGGCAACGTGGTTTTCGTGTGCACTCATTATTACTCTTTTAAATTTATTTTTTGTGTCCAAAAATTAGATAGATATGTTCCCCACTGTTTGATCGACCGCGGTCACATAGTTTTAACTGTTATTTCACTTTTTTCTGGCACAATATGAAATTTTGTAAAGAGCCTACTTGGCTCGGTACCTGCAGGTACGATAGCTAGGCCAAACTGGGCCGAACAGCAAGGCGTTCGCCGCTAACTCGATTTCGTCGTTGTTCTGGAAGTCAAAGCCTCATGGTTGTTCGTCGTCCCTTCTTCCTATTTAATCCATGTAAAAGTTTGCCAGTGTATGATAGCATATATTTGTGTGGCACTGGCTGACGACACGAAATGGGCGTGACTTAATTTGCATATCCGTCGCCTCAGTCGATGAAAGTGGATTAAAATCGTTTCTGGGCCATCTTAGTTTTGGACGGTAGCGTCACCTCGCGCGCCTGGATGTATAATGCGTATGGGCGCGCTGTCACACTCAAACAAAGTTCTTGGAAATGAGGCTTGGTAAATTCTACCGATTGCACAACGTGATACTACTGCGTTGCCTTTGTTACAAACTGCTCTTACAACACGTGGTCTGTCTTTGTTGGAATAAAATTTACACAATACATTTATAAAACCCAAAAAATGCAATAAATAAAAATACCCATAAATTTGGCACGTTACAATACCCCCTCAATGAGAGATCTTCTGTAAAAACAGAAGAAATCTCATTGATAAAACCCCTAAGAGGACCGGTGAGGAACTGGTGCCAACAACCCCCTTTTGTTCTTACACTGCATGGGTACACGACCCCCCTGGCTCGGCGACTATGGACGCATCTGAACGAGATCACTGGACTTCTCTGTGCGAGATCCCAACACCGAAAAATCGAACAGACACGCAACACAGCGCACCTCACCTTCTATCATGCTACCCCAAAAATCCTCAATCCCTAGCTTGGACCATGCCAGATCCTCAACCGATATGTTTCCCCTTATATGCAAGCTGGGCTGCCTTTAGCAGATACTGGGCTCACACACACACACACCCATTCTACATATTGTAAGGTTAACATATTCTTCAAAAATTTATTATCTCATTTAAGTGAAAAATCCAAAATTCAAACTAAAATATTTTATCAAAAAATTCTCTTCCTTAGTTTTTTGTTATCAAAAAAAATTAAATCAATTGAACATTTCTTAAAATAAGTAACATCCTTAAACTAACATGTGATTACACCTAGAGTCTAACAATACAATTCAATAATAATAAACACGGTTAGTACACAAACAATACAATAATCAAAGTTTAAGAATATCAATTACATGGCAGGCGCAAAATCAAGAAATTCTTTTTTTTTCAAAAAAAATTTCCAAAGAAAAATTTTAAATTCAAAACATTTAAATTTATTAAAATATTTTCTTTTCATATTGAAATCATTTAAAGTTTGTTCAAATCGATTGAAAACAAAAGTTGAATTAACTTCCATACTAAACATGCCTAGTATATGACCTCACCCATCAGCTGACCAAAACTGGGTCAAGTCAAGAACCTTGACCTACATACGTTATGTACAAGTTACATCTGTGAATACATTAAACTTCTGTAAAATTCTGTCTTGAAACACCAAAAACATAATAAAATAAAATATTTAAAATTAACAAAATATTATTATAAATAACAATTAAATTGACATTTAAATTATTCAAATAAACACTTTCTAACTTTACCTTATTTTCAAATTCTATCAAAATTCTGTCACTGGTTTTAATTAAAATTTTATTATTCTTATTATAAATCTCTTTCTTTATTATTCTCACTTTATCAAATTACTTTAGGTGACTTAATTATTGTAATAACTCGATTTGCCACTTGGCATGTATTCATATATAATATCTTTCTCACTCTGACTCTAATACCACTAACAACTATAACTCATATGACACCCATCTCTATCACAACATCTATCAAACAGTCTCTAAACCCAACTTATCATTAAACTCAAATCGCCACATTCTCTCAATATATAAAAAAATACTCTCTAACCCTTTGTACCTAGGATAAGTGTTCCCCCCCCCAAAAAGCTCATCCCATTATGTTGGTTCCTGGATTCTACCTAAGGTAACCCTTTCCGGCGCCAAACGGTCCCATCCCGTCCCAACCCTTTTGTTGCGGACTCCCACATTACACTACCCCCTTTTACAAAATTGCCATCCCCAAATCTCAATCTTATTACCTCACTTCAACTACAACAAAATAACATCATCAATTATAAACATCAATATATCACTCAATACTCTCCATATTTCCCCATAACTACTGTGTCAACATCAATATTTCTCAAATTCTATAACATACATTAACTCACACCAACATTACATTAACTCAAAACAATATTTTTCTCTCTACTACCATTTTAACTTTGACTTGGACTGATCTATAGGTCCCACAAAATATTTATCACCCAACATCTTTTATTATTTCTCACAAATCATTTAAACATCGCAACTTTATTAACTTACTTTTCTCATGATTTAAAACAATGTTTTTAACACATTACAACCTTATATTTAACGTTAATTACCTGGAATATTAATAAACAATTTAACAGTGACATTTTATTACTGATCAGCTGACATTCCTAACAAAGTGAAAGCACATTTCAAAAATTGTGCAGATTACATTAAATACATATGATTATCAATTCTTACTTCTAACATCCTTGTTTCCCCTTTTTCTGACTCTAGTAATTTATGTTAACCGCCTGCCAGTCGGTTTAGTTATTTGCTTAGTTTCAAAAATACACACATTATATAAAACACATATTTCAATTCTTACTTCTAACACAAGAAAATAATACATTGAACACAATAAAATACAGAATGAACACAGTATACTGAATGTATGAAACCCTATTTATCAAAACAGAATACAAGCGTTTTTATTAGAGCAACATTGATTTAGCATTTTTAATTTACAAATTTTAAGCACGTTGCTCATCTGAGCAACCCCCTGGTCCACACACATTATTGTAATTTATGTAAGACTGTAGCGCCTTTTTGCTTCCACAAAGACTGCATATTTGGAGGAATTAGACATCTCCGTGTCTTTGCTTCGGCATTTACATTTTAACGTTTGTGGATATCAACATATCCTTGGTATATATTGAAACGCCCTTAAAACTGGTCTACCACCTGGCTATGCTGTCCCCACGCGGACAGAGTGGCAGCCGCTGTTCCATAGTTCCTGGATTTCCCCTAGTGTCACCCCCCATTTAATTTCTATTATAAACCAATTTCAAGTCAGCTATGGTCAAGGGACTTGATATGGCCATAGCTGGCCGCTAGACAAAGCCACGATTAGTGCTGGTAAGGCAGTAATCGCCCGAAAAGTCGGGGAAATCTGACTTTCATTTCAATGCCTGTTCTACATTATCATTGTTATGTGCGACGCGAGCGTCTATCAGGGTACAAATTAAATTTGTACGAAAAAGGTGTACCGCACATTTTCGCCATGTTGGCCTCCGATGGAGGTAACACTCTCTGTTACCCCCAACCCATTTCCCTATCTACTAGGGCACAGGCCACACTAGCAATAGCACCTTACTAACTAAATAATTAAATTAAATATCCAACATTATAATATGAAACCTTCCTCCATCATTAATCATTTAACTCATTCATGACTTTCTACACTTAGGTCACTTAAAATTTTCAAATTCATTATTAGTAATTATTATATATCATCTTTCAGTTATTATTAAAACTTTTTAATTATTTTTTAATTTTTAATTATCATTTTTCTTTCACACAATTATTTCAAATCATCTCATTATTGAATTAAAATCCTTTCATTTGCGTTACACCTGTAAACATTTTTATTATACTTGATTCGTACTATAAAATTTCTATACTTACAGTCCATTTAAACTGACATACACAAAATATATACCATACACCAATACTTTCACCTCACCTCTGAAACATTTAACACAAATGTTAGTTTAAATCAAACAATTTATCCTTTAATTACCAAATTCACAAATCTCTTAAAAATAATTTAAATTCCTTAGAAAAGTTAATTATGCAACATTTAAATCAATCAAAATATTTAACACATCTCAAATTATTTTAATTAAATTAATTATTGGTAATACAAATTTATTGCTACCAGAACAGTTGCAATTTGTTAATTACTGTCTTCAAAATTAATTCGGTTATTTATTTAAATTGCAAACATTAATATTATTATTACAACAATCATCTACATACTTGTTTACTTGACATTCTACAATACACACAAATAAATTTACTACATTTTTATTTACAAACTTTTGTTATTAACTGTTCCATTTTTTCACACTTCATTGTCCAAATCTGCGAGGTCAAAAACCATAAAACAAAATATTTATAACTGTCCATTCATTGTTTATAGTTTAGCCTCCATCGTCAAAGATTAGTCTTTGTTTTATATAGCACTTTTCAATTTTATTAACCCACATATTATTGTCTTGTGTGTCATAACCAAACAATTTCAATTTATCCGTTATACCATAATAATCATTCACCAAGTCTACGTTGAGTATTTTTGTTAAGTCTCCATCAGTAAATATATTCATTATCGGGTTAGTTACTTTTTTCTTATCAATTAAATCATTATTATTTAAATATACTTCTAACCTTACTTTCCATTTATCATAATCTCCATTTAAATTATACAATTCTGTTTCTCTCTCAACATACAATTCTCTACTTAAATCTCTCTCGTCATAATACCATATCACACTCTAAAATTACTCCAGACAGAGGGTACAAAATTATACAACAAATATAAACAACTCCAATCTTCTACTAACACGGGACTCTTGCCCTTCTTAAACAATACTTGTGAACACTCTGGTTCAGAAAAAATAAAGGAAAAATTTACCCTCTGCCCACTATACTATTTTTCTGCTCTCTCTGTAACTCATAAGCATACATTAACATTTCATAATCACATTCTACAAACTCATCAGTACTCTCAGATACTACATTTTCAATTACATCACTATTCTCAATCCTATTTTCATTATTTTCAACATCATCGTCATCATTTGTTAACTCTTTATCTAATACAACATTGCCATTACAACTTTCATTTGTATTACTCGTACTCTGTTCTACTTTATTCAAACTATTTTTTATTTCATTGGTATTTTTTAAACATTTATTCTTGTCTTGTATATCATTTATTAACTCATCAAATTTTACACTAATACTCTGCTGCAACTGAATATTCTGGTCTTTAATTTCTTTAAAATTAATCTCGTTTTGAATATTCTGCTGTTCGCATTTTATTTTCTGTTCATCTAATTTATTGTTAAAATCACTTTTCATCTCATTTAAAATTATTTTGTTACTATCAAAGCGTTTATTTAATTCTTTAAATTGGTTATTCTGCATGTCAAATTTGTTGTCCATTTTTCGTAAAAAACTCATTATATCTATTTCATTGGATTGTTTATTTTTATTGGTTGAAACGGGGGTCAACTGAATCCCAGAATCAACATTTGTTTCGCTTAATTGCGTTTGAGCAATAATTGGGGTAGAATGAATGATGACATTGCCGCCAACAGCTGTTTCTGTAACAGCGCTCGGCTCAACTGTCAGCATACCACTTTCATTCAGCGACTGCGACTCAAGGTCACTTTCACTCATTTCTATGTTAGTTATATTACTTTTAGTATTCTCAGACATTTTTACTTGATTTATTTTTACTTACGTAATAACCACCAATGATTAATCTCTTTTCAAAACTTATATTACAACATACATAAAATCAACCTTATACCATAATTACGCAAGTTCACATCAATACAATTTTACTTTCGCAACCGTACTTCATTAAATGTACTGTCAAAATGTAGGCTGGCGTAATACAACGTTTTTGTTATATTACATCCCGCTGTCACGGCACCAAATGTAACCCTCGGTTACTTTTTTATTTATTAATGAAACTGTAAACTCCCACTTACCTTTAACTTTAGATCTGGCCGGATCTCCAAGTGGGGACGAACCCCGTTCGTACGGCGAACTTGACAGCACATCAAATGAAATAAGGTTTTTGAATGAATTTAATTAACAAAATTTATCATTTGAAAGATACTGGTTTTTATTTTTTAAACATCTTAGACATGTATAAAATCAGAAAAAAAATTGCTACTCTCTCCACTGGTTTTTTAAATTTTGAATTACAGTCTTAGAAATATAATAATGAATACAAAAACATAATAATTACCTTACCTTCTATATAGCACACACAAACATAAACAGCCCAGCTTTGCTCACACACGCATTCACGCCATTAAAAACCCATTTTATTTTTATTACCCCACAGCCCTTAAACCTTTGTTGGAATACTACCCACCGGCAACGTGGTTTTCGTGTGCACTCATTATTACTCTTTTAAATTTATTTTTTGTGTCCAAAAATTAGATAGATATGTTCCCCACTGTTTGATCGACCGCGGTCACATAGTTTTAACTGTTATTTCACTTTTTTCTGGCACAATATGAAATTTTGTAAAGAGCCTACTTGGCTCGGTACCTGCAGGTACGATAGCTAGGCCAAACTGGGCCGAACAGCAAGGCGTTCGCCGCTAACTCGATTTCGTCGTTGTTCTGGAAGTCAAAGCCTCATGGTTGTTCGTCGTCCCTTCTTCCTATTTAATCCATGTAAAAGTTTGCCAGTGTATGATAGCATATATTTGTGTGGCACTGGCTGACGACACGAAATGGGCGTGACTTAATTTGCATATCCGTCGCCTCAGTCGATGAAAGTGGATTAAAATCGTTTCTGGGCCATCTTAGTTTTGGACGGTAGCGTCACCTCGCGCGCCTGGATGTATAATGCGTATGGGCACGCTGTCACACTCAAACAAAGTTCTTGGAAATGAGGCTTGGTAAATTCTACCGATTGCACAACGTGATACTACTGCGTTGCCTTTGTTACAAACTGCTCTTACAACACGTGGTCTGTCTTTGTTGGAATAAAATTTACACAATACATTTATAAAACCCAAAAAATTCAATAAATAAAAATACCCATAAATTTGGCACGTTACAATACCCCCTCAATGAGAGATCTTCTGTCAAAACAGAAGAAATCTCATTGATAAAACCCCTAAGAGGACCGGTGAGGAACTGGTGCCAACAACCCCCTTTTGTTCTTACACTGCATGGGTACACGACCCCCCTGGCTCGGCGACTATGGACGCATCTGAACGAGATCACTGGACTTCTCTGTGCGAGATCCCAACACCGAAAAATCGAACAGACACGCAACACAGCGCACCTCACCTTCTATCATGCTACCCCAAAAATCCTCAATCCCTAGCTTGGACCATGCCAGATCCTCAACCGATATGTTTCCCCTTATATGCAAGCTGGGCTGCCTTTAGCAGATACTGGGCTCACACACACACACACACCCATTCTACATATTGTAAGGTTAACATATTCTTCAAAAATTTATTATCTCATTTAAGTGAAAAATCCAAAATTCAAACTAAAATATTTTATCAAAAAATTCTCTTCCTTAGTTTTTTGTTATCAAAAAAAATTAAATCAATTGAACATTTCTTAAAATAAGTAACATCCTTAAACTAACATGTGATTACACCTAGAGTCTAACAATACAATTCAATAATAATAAACACGGTTAGTACACAAACAATACAATAATCAAAGTTTAAGAATATCAATTACATGGCAGGCGCAAAATCAAGAAATTCTTTTTTTTTCAAAAAAAATTTCCAAAGAAAAATTTTAAATTCAAAACATTTAAATTTATTAAAATATTTTCTTTTCATATTGAAATCATTTAAAGTTTGTTCAAATCGATTGAAAACAAAAGTTGAATTAACTTCCATACTAAACATGCCTAGTATATGACCTCACCCATCAGCTGACCAAAACTGGGTCAAGTCAAGAACCTTGACCTACATACGTTATGTACAAGTTACATCTGTGAATACATTAAACTTCTGTAAAATTCTGTCTTGAAACACCAAAAACATAATAAAATAAAATATTTAAAATTAACAAAATATTATTATAAATAACAATTAAATTGACATTTAAATTATTCAAATAAACACTTTCTAACTTTACCTTATTTTCAAATTCTATCAAAATTCTGTCACTGGTTTTAATTAAAATTTTATTATTCTTATTATAAATCTCTTTCTTTATTATTCTCACTTTATCAAATTACTTTAGGTGACTTAATTATTGTAATAACTCGATTTGCCACTTGGCATGTATTCATATATAATATCTTTCTCACTCTGACTCTAATACCACTAACAACTATAACTCATATGACACCCATCTCTATCACAACATCTATCAAACAGTCTCTAAACCCAACTTATCATTAAACTCAAATCGCCACATTCTCTCAATATATAAAAAAATACTCTCTAACCCTTTGTACCTAGGATAAGTGTTCCCCCCCCCCAAAAAGCTCATCCCATTATGTTGGTTCCTGGATTCTACCTAAGGTAACCCTTTCCGGCGCCAAACGGTCCCATCCCGTCCCAACCCTTTTGTTGCGGACTCCCACATTACACTACCCCCTTTTACAAAATTGCCATCCCCAAATCTCAATCTTATTACCTCACTTCAACTACAACAAAATAACATCATCAATTATAAACATCAATATATCACTCAATACTCTCCATATTTCCCCATAACTACTGTGTCAACATCAATATTTCTCAAATTCTATAACATACATTAACTCACACCAACATTACATTAACTCAAAACAATATTTTTCTCTCTACTACCATTTTAACTTTGACTTGGACTGATCTATAGGTCCCACAAAATATTTATCACCCAACATCTTTTATTATTTCTCACAAATCATTTAAACATCGCAACTTTATTAACTTACTTTTCTCATGATTTAAAACAATGTTTTTAACACATTACAACCTTATATTTAACGTTAATTACCTGGAATATTAATAAACAATTTAACAGTGACATTTTATTACTGATCAGCTGACATTCCTAACAAAGTGAAAGCACATTTCAAAAATTGTGCAGATTACATTAAATACATATGATTATCAATTCTTACTTCTAACATCCTTGTTTCCCCTTTTTCTGACTCTAGTAATTTATGTTAACCGCCTGCCAGTCGGTTTAGTTATTTGCTTAGTTTCAAAAATACACACATTATATAAAACACATATTTCAATTCTTACTTCTAACACAAGAAAATAATACATTGAACACAATAAAATACAGAATGAACACAGTATACTGAATGTATGAAACCCTATTTATCAAAACAGAATACAAGCGTTTTTATTAGAGCAACATTGATTTAGCATTTTTAATTTACAAATTTTAAGCACGTTGCTCATCTGAGCAACCCCCTGGTCCACACACATTATTGTAATTTATGTAAGACTGTAGCGCCTTTTTGCTTCCACAAAGACTGCATATTTGGAGGAATTAGACATCTCCGTGTCTTTGCTTCGGCATTTACATTTTAACGTTTGTGGATATCAACATATCCTTGGTATATATTGAAACGCCCTTAAAACTGGTCTACCACCTGGCTATGCTGTCCCCACGCGGACAGAGTGGCAGCCGCTGTTCCATAGTTCCTGGATTTCCCCTAGTGTCACCCCCCATTTAATTTCTATTATAAACCAATTTCAAGTCAGCTATGGTCAAGGGACTTGATATGGCCATAGCTGGCCGCTAGACAAAGCCACGATTAGTGCTGGTAAGGCAGTAATCGCCCGAAAAGTCGGGGAAATCTGACTTTCATTTCAATGCCTGTTCTACATTATCATTGTTATGTGCGACGCGAGCGTCTATCAGGGTACAAATTAAATTTGTACGAAAAAGGTGTACCGCACATTTTCGCCATGTTGGCCTCCGATGGAGGTAACACTCTCTGTTACCCCCAACCCATTTCCCTATCTACTAGGGCACAGGCCACACTAGCAATAGCACCTTACTAACTAAATAATTAAATTAAATATCCAACATTATAATATGAAACCTTCCTCCATCATTAATCATTTAACTCATTCATGACTTTCTACACTTAGGTCACTTAAAATTTTCAAATTCATTATTAGTAATTATTATATATCATCTTTCAGTTATTATTAAAACTTTTTAATTATTTTTTAATTTTTAATTATCATTTTTCTTTCACACAATTATTTCAAATCATCTCATTATTGAATTAAAATCCTTTCATTTGCGTTACACCTGTAAACATTTTTATTATACTTGATTCGTACTATAAAATTTCTATACTTACAGTCCATTTAAACTGACATACACAAAATATATACCATACACCAATACTTTCACCTCACCTCTGAAACATTTAACACAAATGTTAGTTTAAATCAAACAATTTATCCTTTAATTACCAAATTCACAAATCTCTTAAAAATAATTTAAATTCCTTAGAAAAGTTAATTATGCAACATTTAAATCAATCAAAATATTTAACACATCTCAAATTATTTTAATTAAATTAATTATTGGTAATACAAATTTATTGCTACCAGAACAGTTGCAATTTGTTAATTACTGTCTTCAAAATTAATTCGGTTATTTATTTAAATTGCAAACATTAATATTATTATTACAACAATCATCTACACACTTGTTTACTTGACATTCTACAATACACACAAATAAATTTACTACATTTTTATTTACAAACTTTTGTTATTAACTGTTCCATTTTTTCACACTTCATTGTCCAAATCTGCGAGGTCAAAAACCATAAAACAAAATATTTATAACTGTCCATTCATTGTTTATAGTTTAGCCTCCATCGTCAAAGATTAGTCTTTGTTTTATATAGCACTTTTCAATTTTATTAACCCACATATTATTGTCTTGTGTGTCATAACCAAACAATTTCAATTTATCCGTTATGCCATAATAATCATTCACCAAGTCTACGTTGAGTATTTTTGTTAAGTCTCCATCAGTAAATATATTCATTATCGGGTTAGTTACTTTTTTCTTATCAATTAAATCATTATTATTTAAATATACTTCTAACCTTACTTTCCATTTATCATAATCTCCATTTAAATTATACAATTCTGTTTCTCTCTCAACATACAATTCTCTACTTAAATCTCTCTCGTCATAATACCATATCACACTCTCAAAATTACTCCAGACAGAGGGTACAAAATTATACAACAAATATAAACAACTCCAATCTTCTACTAACACGGGACTCTTGCCCTTCTTAAACAATACTTGTGAACACTCTGGTTCAGAAAAAATAAAGGAAAAATTTACCCTCTGCCCACTATACTATTTTTCTGCTCTCTCTGTAACTCATAAGCATACATTAACATTTCATAATCACATTCTACAAACTCATCAGTACTCTCAGATACTACATTTTCAATTACATCACTATTCTCAATCCTATTTTCATTATTTTCAACATCATCGTCATCATTTGTTAACTCTTTATCTAATACAACATTGCCATTACAACTTTCATTTGTATTACTCTTACTCTGTTCTACTTTATTCAAACTATTTTTTATTTCATTGGTATTTTCTAAACATTTATTCTTGTCTTGTATATCATTTATTAACTCATCAAATTTTACACTAATACTCTGCTGCAACTGAATATTCTGGTCTTTAATTTCTTTAAAATTAATCTCGTTTTGAATATTCTGCTGTTCGCATTTTATTTTCTGTTCATCTAATTTATTGTTAAAATCACTTTTCATCTCATTTAAAATTATTTCGTTACTATCAAAGCGTTTATTTAATTCTTTAAATTGGTTATTCTGCATGTCAAATTTGTTGTCCATTTTTCGTAAAAAACTCATTATATCTATTTCATTGGATTGTTTATTTTTATTGGTTGAAACGGGGGTCAACTGAATCCCAGAATCAACATTTGTTTCGCTTAATTGCGTTTGAGCAATAATTGGGGTAGAATGAATGATGACATTGCCGCCAACAGCTGTTTCTGTAACAGCGCTCGGCTCAACTGTCAGCATACCACTTTCATTCAGCGACTGCGACTCAAGGTCACTTTCACTCATTTCTATGTTAGTTATATTACTTTTAGTATTCTCAGACATTTTTACTTGATTTATTTTTACTTACGTAATAACCACCAATGATTAATCTCTTTTCAAAACTTATATTACAACATACATAAAATCAACCTTATACCATAATTACGCAAGTTCACATCAATACAATTTTACTTTCGCAACCGTACTTCATTCAATGTACTGTCAAAATGTAGGCTGGCGTAATACAACGTTTTTGTTATATTACATCCCGCTGTCACGGCACCAAATGTAACCCTCGGTTACTTTTTTATTTATTAATGAAACTGTAAACTCCCACTTACCTTTAACTTTAGATCTGGCCGGATCTCCAAGTGGGGACGAACCCCGTTCGTACGGCGAACTTGACAGCACATCAAATGAAATAAGGTTTTTGAATGAATATAATTAACAAAATTTATCATTTGAAAGATACTGGTTTTTATTTTTTAAACATCTTAGACATGTATAAAATCAGAAAAAAAATTGCTACTCTCTCCACTGGTTTTTTAAATTTTGAATTACAGTCTTAGAAATATAATAATGAATACAAAAACATAATAATTACCTTACCTTCTATATAGCACACACAAACATAAACAGCCCAGCTTTGCTCACACACGCATTCACGCCATTAAAAACCCATTTTATTTTTATTACCCCACAGCCCTTAAACCTTTGTTGGAATACTACCCACCGGCAACGTGGTTTTCGTGTGCACTCATTATTACTCTTTTAAATTTATTTTTTGTGTCCAAAAATTAGATAGATATGTTCCCCACTGTTTGATCGACCGCGGTCACATAGTTTTAACTGTTATTTCACTTTTTTCTGGCACAATATGAAATTTTGTAAAGAGCCTACTTGGCTCGGTACCTGCAGGTACGATAGCTAGGCCAAACTGGGCCGAACAGCAAGGCGTTCGCCGCTAACTCGATTTCGTCGTTGTTCTGGAAGTCAAAGCCTCATGGTTGTTCGTCGTCCCTTCTTCCTATTTAATCCATGTAAAAGTTTGCCAGTGTATGATAGCATATATTTGTGTGGCACTGGCTGACGACACGAAATGGGCGTGACTTAATTTGCATATCCGTCGCCTCAGTCGATGAAAGTGGATTAAAATCGTTTCTGGGCCATCTTAGTTTTGGACGGTAGCGTCACCTCGCGCGCCTGGATGTATAATGCGTATGGGCGCGCTGTCACACTCAAACAAAGTTCTTGGAAATGAGGCTTGGTAAATTCTACCGATTGCACAACGTGATACTACTGCGTTGCCTTTGTTACAAACTGCTCTTACAACACGTGGTCTGTCTTTGTTGGAATAAAATTTACACAATACATTTATAAAACCCAAAAAATGCAATAAATAAAAATACCCATAAATTTGGCACGTTACAATACCCCCTCAATGAGAGATCTTCTGTAAAAACAGAAGAAATCTCATTGATAAAACCCCTAAGAGGACCGGTGAGGAACTGGTGCCAACAACCCCCTTTTGTTCTTACACTGCATGGGTACACGACCCCCCTGGCTCGGCGACTATGGACGCATCTGAACGAGATCACTGGACTTCTCTGTGCGAGATCCCAACACCGAAAAATCGAACAGACACGCAACACAGCGCACCTCACCTTCTATCATGCTACCCCAAAAATCCTCAATCCCTAGCTTGGACCATGCCAGATCCTCAACCGATATGTTTCCCCTTATATGCAAGCTGGGCTGCCTTTAGCAGATACTGGGCTCACACACACACACACCCATTCTACATATTGTAAGGTTAACATATTCTTCAAAAATTTATTATCTCATTTAAGTGAAAAATCCAAAATTCAAACTAAAATATTTTATCAAAAAATTCTCTTCCTTAGTTTTTTGTTATCAAAAAAAATTAAATCAATTGAACATTTCTTAAAATAAGTAACATCCTTAAACTAACATGTGATTACACCTAGAGTCTAACAATACAATTCAATAATAATAAACACGGTTAGTACACAAACAATACAATAATCAAAGTTTAAGAATATCAATTACATGGCAGGCGCAAAATCAAGAAATTCTTTTTTTTTCAAAAAAAATTTCCAAAGAAAAATTTTAAATTCAAAACATTTAAATTTATTAAAATATTTTCTTTTCATATTGAAATCATTTAAAGTTTGTTCAAATCGATTGAAAACAAAAGTTGAATTAACTTCCATACTAAACATGCCTAGTATATGACCTCACCCATCAGCTGACCAAAACTGGGTCAAGTCAAGAACCTTGACCTACATACGTTATGTACAAGTTACATCTGTGAATACATTAAACTTCTGTAAAATTCTGTCTTGAAACACCAAAAACATAATAAAATAAAATATTTAAAATTAACAAAATATTATTATAAATAACAATTAAATTGACATTTAAATTATTCAAATAAACACTTTCTAACTTTACCTTATTTTCAAATTCTATCAAAATTCTGTCACTGGTTTTAATTAAAATTTTATTATTCTTATTATAAATCTCTTTCTTTATTATTCTCACTTTATCAAATTACTTTAGGTGACTTAATTATTGTAATAACTCGATTTGCCACTTGGCATGTATTCATATATAATATCTTTCTCACTCTGACTCTAATACCACTAACAACTATAACTCATATGACACCCATCTCTATCACAACATCTATCAAACAGTCTCTAAACCCAACTTATCATTAAACTCAAATCGCCACATTCTCTCAATATATAAAAAAATACTCTCTAACCCTTTGTACCTAGGATAAGTGTTCCCCCCCCCAAAAAGCTCATCCCATTATGTTGGTTCCTGGATTCTACCTAAGGTAACCCTTTCCGGCGCCAAACGGTCCCATCCCGTCCCAACCCTTTTGTTGCGGACTCCCACATTACACTACCCCCTTTTACAAAATTGCCATCCCCAAATCTCAATCTTATTACCTCACTTCAACTACAACAAAATAACATCATCAATTATAAACATCAATATATCACTCAATACTCTCCATATTTCCCCATAACTACTGTGTCAACATCAATATTTCTCAAATTCTATAACATACATTAACTCACACCAACATTACATTAACTCAAAACAATATTTTTCTCTCTACTACCATTTTAACTTTGACTTGGACTGATCTATAGGTCCCACAAAATATTTATCACCCAACATCTTTTATTATTTCTCACAAATCATTTAAACATCGCAACTTTATTAACTTACTTTTCTCATGATTTAAAACAATGTTTTTAACACATTACAACCTTATATTTAACGTTAATTACCTGGAATATTAATAAACAATTTAACAGTGACATTTTATTACTGATCAGCTGACATTCCTAACAAAGTGAAAGCACATTTCAAAAATTGTGCAGATTACATTAAATACATATGATTATCAATTCTTACTTCTAACATCCTTGTTTCCCCTTTTTCTGACTCTAGTAATTTATGTTAACCGCCTGCCAGTCGGTTTAGTTATTTGCTTAGTTTCAAAAATACACACATTATATAAAACACATATTTCAATTCTTACTTCTAACACAAGAAAATAATACATTGAACACAATAAAATACAGAATGAACACAGTATACTGAATGTATGAAACCCTATTTATCAAAACAGAATACAAGCGTTTTTATTAGAGCAACATTGATTTAGCATTTTTAATTTACAAATTTTAAGCACGTTGCTCATCTGAGCAACCCCCTGGTCCACACACATTATTGTAATTTATGTAAGACTGTAGCGCCTTTTTGCTTCCACAAAGACTGCATATTTGGAGGAATTAGACATCTCCGTGTCTTTGCTTCGGCATTTACATTTTAACGTTTGTGGATATCAACATATCCTTGGTATATATTGAAACGCCCTTAAAACTGGTCTACCACCTGGCTATGCTGTCCCCACGCGGACAGAGTGGCAGCCGCTGTTCCATAGTTCCTGGATTTCCCCTAGTGTCACCCCCCATTTAATTTCTATTATAAACCAATTTCAAGTCAGCTATGGTCAAGGGACTTGATATGGCCATAGCTGGCCGCTAGACAAAGCCACGATTAGTGCTGGTAAGGCAGTAATCGCCCGAAAAGTCGGGGAAATCTGACTTTCATTTCAATGCCTGTTCTACATTATCATTGTTATGTGCGACGCGAGCGTCTATCAGGGTACAAATTAAATTTGTACGAAAAAGGTGTACCGCACATTTTCGCCATGTTGGCCTCCGATGGAGGTAACACTCTCTGTTACCCCCAACCCATTTCCCTATCTACTAGGGCACAGGCCACACTAGCAATAGCACCTTACTAACTAAATAATTAAATTAAATATCCAACATTATAATATGAAACCTTCCTCCATCATTAATCATTTAACTCATTCATGACTTTCTACACTTAGGTCACTTAAAATTTTCAAATTCATTATTAGTAATTATTATATATCATCTTTCAGTTATTATTAAAACTTTTTAATTATTTTTTAATTTTTAATTATCATTTTTCTTTCACACAATTATTTCAAATCATCTCATTATTGAATTAAAATCCTTTCATTTGCGTTACACCTGTAAACATTTTTATTATACTTGATTCGTACTATAAAATTTCTATACTTACAGTCCATTTAAACTGACATACACAAAATATATACCATACACCAATACTTTCACCTCACCTCTGAAACATTTAACACAAATGTTAGTTTAAATCAAACAATTTATCCTTTAATTACCAAATTCACAAATCTCTTAAAAATAATTTAAATTCCTTAGAAAAGTTAATTATGCAACATTTAAATCAATCAAAATATTTAACACATCTCAAATTATTTTAATTAAATTAATTATTGGTAATACAAATTTATTGCTACCAGAACAGTTGCAATTTGTTAATTACTGTCTTCAAAATTAATTCGGTTATTTATTTAAATTGCAAACATTAATATTATTATTACAACAATCATCTACATACTTGTTTACTTGACATTCTACAATACACACAAATAAATTTACTACATTTTTATTTACAAACTTTTGTTATTAACTGTTCCATTTTTTCACACTTCATTGTCCAAATCTGCGAGGTCAAAAACCATAAAACAAAATATTTATAACTGTCCATTCATTGTTTATAGTTTAGCCTCCATCGTCAAAGATTAGTCTTTGTTTTATATAGCACTTTTCAATTTTATTAACCCACATATTATTGTCTTGTGTGTCATAACCAAACAATTTCAATTTATCCGTTATACCATAATAATCATTCACCAAGTCTACGTTGAGTATTTTTGTTAAGTCTCCATCAGTAAATATATTCATTATCGGGTTAGTTACTTTTTTCTTATCAATTAAATCATTATTATTTAAATATACTTCTAACCTTACTTTCCATTTATCATAATCTCCATTTAAATTATACAATTCTGTTTCTCTCTCAACATACAATTCTCTACTTAAATCTCTCTCGTCATAATACCATATCACACTCTAAAATTACTCCAGACAGAGGGTACAAAATTATACAACAAATATAAACAACTCCAATCTTCTACTAACACGGGACTCTTGCCCTTCTTAAACAATACTTGTGAACACTCTGGTTCAGAAAAAATAAAGGAAAAATTTACCCTCTGCCCACTATACTATTTTTCTGCTCTCTCTGTAACTCATAAGCATACATTAACATTTCATAATCACATTCTACAAACTCATCAGTACTCTCAGATACTACATTTTCAATTACATCACTATTCTCAATCCTATTTTCATTATTTTCAACATCATCGTCATCATTTGTTAACTCTTTATCTAATACAACATTGCCATTACAACTTTCATTTGTATTACTCGTACTCTGTTCTACTTTATTCAAACTATTTTTTATTTCATTGGTATTTTTTAAACATTTATTCTTGTCTTGTATATCATTTATTAACTCATCAAATTTTACACTAATACTCTGCTGCAACTGAATATTCTGGTCTTTAATTTCTTTAAAATTAATCTCGTTTTGAATATTCTGCTGTTCGCATTTTATTTTCTGTTCATCTAATTTATTGTTAAAATCACTTTTCATCTCATTTAAAATTATTTTGTTACTATCAAAGCGTTTATTTAATTCTTTAAATTGGTTATTCTGCATGTCAAATTTGTTGTCCATTTTTCGTAAAAAACTCATTATATCTATTTCATTGGATTGTTTATTTTTATTGGTTGAAACGGGGGTCAACTGAATCCCAGAATCAACATTTGTTTCGCTTAATTGCGTTTGAGCAATAATTGGGGTAGAATGAATGATGACATTGCCGCCAACAGCTGTTTCTGTAACAGCGCTCGGCTCAACTGTCAGCATACCACTTTCATTCAGCGACTGCGACTCAAGGTCACTTTCACTCATTTCTATGTTAGTTATATTACTTTTAGTATTCTCAGACATTTTTACTTGATTTATTTTTACTTACGTAATAACCACCAATGATTAATCTCTTTTCAAAACTTATATTACAACATACATAAAATCAACCTTATACCATAATTACGCAAGTTCACATCAATACAATTTTACTTTCGCAACCGTACTTCATTAAATGTACTGTCAAAATGTAGGCTGGCGTAATACAACGTTTTTGTTATATTACATCCCGCTGTCACGGCACCAAATGTAACCCTCGGTTACTTTTTTATTTATTAATGAAACTGTAAACTCCCACTTACCTTTAACTTTAGATCTGGCCGGATCTCCAAGTGGGGACGAACCCCGTTCGTACGGCGAACTTGACAGCACATCAAATGAAATAAGGTTTTTGAATGAATTTAATTAACAAAATTTATCATTTGAAAGATACTGGTTTTTATTTTTTAAACATCTTAGACATGTATAAAATCAGAAAAAAAATTGCTACTCTCTCCACTGGTTTTTTAAATTTTGAATTACAGTCTTAGAAATATAATAATGAATACAAAAACATAATAATTACCTTACCTTCTATATAGCACACACAAACATAAACAGCCCAGCTTTGCTCACACACGCATTCACGCCATTAAAAACCCATTTTATTTTTATTACCCCACAGCCCTTAAACCTTTGTTGGAATACTACCCACCGGCAACGTGGTTTTCGTGTGCACTCATTATTACTCTTTTAAATTTATTTTTTGTGTCCAAAAATTAGATAGATATGTTCCCCACTGTTTGATCGACCGCGGTCACATAGTTTTAACTGTTATTTCACTTTTTTCTGGCACAATATGAAATTTTGTAAAGAGCCTACTTGGCTCGGTACCTGCAGGTACGATAGCTAGGCCAAACTGGGCCGAACAGCAAGGCGTTCGCCGCTAACTCGATTTCGTCGTTGTTCTGGAAGTCAAAGCCTCATGGTTGTTCGTCGTCCCTTCTTCCTATTTAATCCATGTAAAAGTTTGCCAGTGTATGATAGCATATATTTGTGTGGCACTGGCTGACGACACGAAATGGGCGTGACTTAATTTGCATATCCGTCGCCTCAGTCGATGAAAGTGGATTAAAATCGTTTCTGGGCCATCTTAGTTTTGGACGGTAGCGTCACCTCGCGCGCCTGGATGTATAATGCGTATGGGCACGCTGTCACACTCAAACAAAGTTCTTGGAAATGAGGCTTGGTAAATTCTACCGATTGCACAACGTGATACTACTGCGTTGCCTTTGTTACAAACTGCTCTTACAACACGTGGTCTGTCTTTGTTGGAATAAAATTTACACAATACATTTATAAAACCCAAAAAATTCAATAAATAAAAATACCCATAAATTTGGCACGTTACAATACCCCCTCAATGAGAGATCTTCTGTCAAAACAGAAGAAATCTCATTGATAAAACCCCTAAGAGGACCGGTGAGGAACTGGTGCCAACAACCCCCTTTTGTTCTTACACTGCATGGGTACACGACCCCCCTGGCTCGGCGACTATGGACGCATCTGAACGAGATCACTGGACTTCTCTGTGCGAGATCCCAACACCGAAAAATCGAACAGACACGCAACACAGCGCACCTCACCTTCTATCATGCTACCCCAAAAATCCTCAATCCCTAGCTTGGACCATGCCAGATCCTCAACCGATATGTTTCCCCTTATATATAAGCTGGGCTGCCTTTAGCAGATACTGGGCTCACACACACACACACACCCATTCTACATATTGTAAGGTTAACATATTCTTCAAAAATTTATTATCTCATTTAAGTGAAAAATCCAAAATTCAAACTAAAATATTTTATCAAAAAATTCTCTTCCTTAGTTTTTTGTTATCAAAAAAAATTAAATCAATTGAACATTTCTTAAAATAAGTAACATCCTTAAACTAACATGTGATTACACCTAGAGTCTAACAATACAATTCAATAATAATAAACACGGTTAGTACACAAACAATACAATAATCAAAGTTTAAGAATATCAATTACATGGCAGGCGCAAAATCAAGAAATTCTTTTTTTTTCAAAAAAAATTTCCAAAGAAAAATTTTAAATTCAAAACATTTAAATTTATTAAAATATTTTCTTTTCATATTGAAATCATTTAAAGTTTGTTCAAATCGATTGAAAACAAAAGTTGAATTAACTTCCATACTAAACATGCCTAGTATATGACCTCACCCATCAGCTGACCAAAACTGGGTCAAGTCAAGAACCTTGACCTACATACGTTATGTACAAGTTACATCTGTGAATACATTAAACTTCTGTAAAATTCTGTCTTGAAACACCAAAAACATAATAAAATAAAATATTTAAAATTAACAAAATATTATTATAAATAACAATTAAATTGACATTTAAATTATTCAAATAAACACTTTCTAACTTTACCTTATTTTCAAATTCTATCAAAATTCTGTCACTGGTTTTAATTAAAATTTTATTATTCTTATTATAAATCTCTTTCTTTATTATTCTCACTTTATCAAATTACTTTAGATGACTTAATTATTGTAATAACTCGATTTGCCACTTGGCATGTATTCATATATAATATCTTTCTCACTCTGACTCTAATACCACTAACAACTATAACTCATATGACACCCATCTCTATCACAACATCTATCAAACAGTCTCTAAACCCAACTTATCATTAAACTCAAATCGCCACATTCTCTCAATATATAAAAAAATACTCTCTAACCCTTTGTACCTAGGATAAGTGTTCCCCCCCCCCAAAAAGCTCATCCCATTATGTTGGTTCCTGGATTCTACCTAAGGTAACCCTTTCCGGCGCCAAACGGTCCCATCCCGTCCCAACCCTTTTGTTGCGGACTCCCACATTACACTACCCCCTTTTACAAAATTGCCATCCCCAAATCTCAATCTTATTACCTCACTTCAACTACAACAAAATAACATCATCAATTATAAACATCAATATATCACTCAATACTCTCCATATTTCCCCATAACTACTGTGTCAACATCAATATTTCTCAAATTCTATAACATACATTAACTCACACCAACATTACATTAACTCAAAACAATATTTTTCTCTCTACTACCATTTTAACTTTGACTTGGACTGATCTATAGGTCCCACAAAATATTTATCACCCAACATCTTTTATTATTTCTCACAAATCATTTAAACATCGCAACTTTATTAACTTACTTTTCTCATGATTTAAAACAATGTTTTTAACACATTACAACCTTATATTTAACGTTAATTACCTGGAATATTAATAAACAATTTAACAGTGACATTTTATTACTGATCAGCTGACATTCCTAACAAAGTGAAAGCACATTTCAAAAATTGTGCAGATTACATTAAATACATATGATTATCAATTCTTACTTCTAACATCCTTGTTTCCCCTTTTTCTGACTCTAGTAATTTATGTTAACCGCCTGCCAGTCGGTTTAGTTATTTGCTTAGTTTCAAAAATACACACATTATATAAAACACATATTTCAATTCTTACTTCTAACACAAGAAAATAATACATTGAACACAATAAAATACAGAATGAACACAGTATACTGAATGTATGAAACCCTATTTATCAAAACAGAATACAAGCGTTTTTATTAGAGCAACATTGATTTAGCATTTTTAATTTACAAATTTTAAGCACGTTGCTCATCTGAGCAACCCCCTGGTCCACACACATTATTGTAATTTATGTAAGACTGTAGCGCCTTTTTGCTTCCACAAAGACTGCATATTTGGAGGAATTAGACATCTCCGTGTCTTTGCTTCGGCATTTACATTTTAACGTTTGTGGATATCAACATATCCTTGGTATATATTGAAACGCCCTTAAAACTGGTCTACCACCTGGCTATGCTGTCCCCACGCGGACAGAGTGGCAGCCGCTGTTCCATAGTTCCTGGATTTCCCCTAGTGTCACCCCCCATTTAATTTCTATTATAAACCAATTTCAAGTCAGCTATGGTCAAGGGACTTGATATGGCCATAGCTGGCCGCTAGACAAAGCCACGATTAGTGCTGGTAAGGCAGTAATCGCCCGAAAAGTCGGGGAAATCTGACTTTCATTTCAATGCCTGTTCTACATTATCATTGTTATGTGCGACGCGAGCGTCTATCAGGGTACAAATTAAATTTGTACGAAAAAGGTGTACCGCACATTTTCGCCATGTTGGCCTCCGATGGAGGTAACACTCTCTGTTACCCCCAACCCATTTCCCTATCTACTAGGGCACAGGCCACACTAGCAATAGCACCTTACTAACTAAATAATTAAATTAAATATCCAACATTATAATATGAAACCTTCCTCCATCATTAATCATTTAACTCATTCATGACTTTCTACACTTAGGTCACTTAAAATTTTCAAATTCATTATTAGTAATTATTATATATCATCTTTCAGTTATTATTAAAACTTTTTAATTATTTTTTAATTTTTAATTATCATTTTTCTTTCACACAATTATTTCAAATCATCTCATTATTGAATTAAAATCCTTTCATTTGCGTTACACCTGTAAACATTTTTATTATACTTGATTCGTACTATAAAATTTCTATACTTACAGTCCATTTAAACTGACATACACAAAATATATACCATACACCAATACTTTCACCTCACCTCTGAAACATTTAACACAAATGTTAGTTTAAATCAAACAATTTATCCTTTAATTACCAAATTCACAAATCTCTTAAAAATAATTTAAATTCCTTAGAAAAGTTAATTATGCAACATTTAAATCAATCAAAATATTTAACACATCTCAAATTATTTTAATTAAATTAATTATTGGTAATACAAATTTATTGCTACCAGAACAGTTGCAATTTGTTAATTACTGTCTTCAAAATTAATTCGGTTATTTATTTAAATTGCAAACATTAATATTATTATTACAACAATCATCTACACACTTGTTTACTTGACATTCTACAATACACACAAATAAATTTACTACATTTTTATTTACAAACTTTTGTTATTAACTGTTCCATTTTTTCACACTTCATTGTCCAAATCTGCGAGGTCAAAAACCATAAAACAAAATATTTATAACTGTCCATTCATTGTTTATAGTTTAGCCTCCATCGTCAAAGATTAGTCTTTGTTTTATATAGCACTTTTCAATTTTATTAACCCACATATTATTGTCTTGTGTGTCATAACCAAACAATTTCAATTTATCCGTTATACCATAATAATCATTCACCAAGTCTACGTTGAGTATTTTTGTTAAGTCTCCATCAGTAAATATATTCATTATCGGGTTAGTTACTTTTTTCTTATCAATTAAATCATTATTATTTAAATATACTTCTAACCTTACTTTCCATTTATCATAATCTCCATTTAAATTATACAATTCTGTTTCTCTCTCAACATACAATTCTCTACTTAAATCTCTCTCGTCATAATACCATATCACACTCTAAAATTACTCCAGACAGAGGGTACAAAATTATACAACAAATATAAACAACTCCAATCTTCTACTAACACGGGACTCTTGCCCTTCTTAAACAATACTTGTGAACACTCTGGTTCAGAAAAAATAAAGGAAAAATTTACCCTCTGCCCACTATACTATTTTTCTGCTCTCTCTGTAACTCATAAGCATACATTAACATTTCATAATCACATTCTACAAACTCATCAGTACTCTCAGATACTACATTTTCAATTACATCACTATTCTCAATCCTATTTTCATTATTTTCAACATCATCGTCATCATTTGTTAACTCTTTATCTAATACAACATTGCCATTACAACTTTCATTTGTATTACTCTTACTCTGTTCTACTTTATTCAAACTATTTTTTATTTCATTGGTATTTTTTAAACATTTATTCTTGTCTTGTATATCATTTATTAACTCATCAAATTTTACACTAATACTCTGCTGCAACTGAATATTCTGGTCTTTAATTTCTTTAAAATTAATCTCGTTTTGAATATTCTGCTGTTCGCATTTTATTTTCTGTTCATCTAATTTATTGTTAAAATCACTTTTCATCTCATTTAAAATTATTTTGTTACTATCAAAGCGTTTATTTAATTCTTTAAATTGGTTATTCTGCATGTCAAATTTGTTGTCCATTTTTCGTAAAAAACTCATTATATCTATTTCATTGGATTGTTTATTTTTATTGGTTGAAACGGGGGTCAACTGAATCCCAGAATCAACATTTGTTTCGCTTAATTGCGTTTGAGCAATAATTGGGGTAGAATGAATGATGACATTGCCGCCAACAGCTGTTTCTGTAACAGCGCTCGGCTCAACTGTCAGCATACCACTTTCATTCAGCGACTGCGACTCAAGGTCACTTTCACTCATTTCTATGTTAGTTATATTACTTTTAGTATTCTCAGACATTTTTACTTGATTTATTTTTACTTACGTAATAACCACCAATGATTAATCTCTTTTCAAAACTTATATTACAACATACATAAAATCAACCTTATACCATAATTACGCAAGTTCACATCAATACAATTTTACTTTCGCAACCGTACTTCATTAAATGTACTGTCAAAATGTAGGCTGGCGTAATACAACGTTTTTGTTATATTACATCCCGCTGTCACGGCACCAAATGTAACCCTCGGTTACTTTTTTATTTATTAATGAAACTGTAAACTCCCACTTACCTTTAACTTTAGATCTGGCCGGATCTCCAAGTGGGGACGAACCCCGTTCGTACGGCGAACTTGACAGCACATCAAATGAAATAAGGTTTTTGAATGAATTTAATTAACAAAATTTATCATTTGAAAGATACTGGTTTTTATTTTTTAAACATCTTAGACATGTATAAAATCAGAAAAAAAATTGCTACTCTCTCCACTGGTTTTTTAAATTTTGAATTACAGTCTTAGAAATATAATAATGAATACAAAAACATAATAATTACCTTACCTTCTATATAGCACACACAAACATAAACAGCCCAGCTTTGCTCACACACGCATTCACGCCATTAAAAACCCATTTTATTTTTATTACCCCACAGCCCTTAAACCTTTGTTGGAATACTACCCACCGGCAACGTGGTTTTCGTGTGCACTCATTATTACTCTTTTAAATTTATTTTTTGTGTCCAAAAATTAGATAGATATGTTCCCCACTGTTTGATCGACCGCGGTCACATAGTTTTAACTGTTATTTCACTTTTTTCTGGCACAATATGAAATTTTGTAAAGAGCCTACTTGGCTCGGTACCTGCAGGTACGATAGCTAGGCCAAACTGGGCCGAACAGCAAGGCGTTCGCCGCTAACTCGATTTCGTCGTTGTTCTGGAAGTCAAAGCCTCATGGTTGTTCGTCGTCCCTTCTTCCTATTTAATCCATGTAAAAGTTTGCCAGTGTATGATAGCATATATTTGTGTGGCACTGGCTGACGACACGAAATGGGCGTGACTTAATTTGCATATCCGTCGCCTCAGTCGATGAAAGTGGATTAAAATCGTTTCTGGGCCATCTTAGTTTTGGACGGTAGCGTCACCTCGCGCGCCTGGATGTATAATGCGTATGGGCACGCTGTCACACTCAAACAAAGTTCTTGGAAATGAGGCTTGGTAAATTCTACCGATTGCACAACGTGATACTACTGCGTTGCCTTTGTTACAAACTGCTCTTACAACACGTGGTCTGTCTTTGTTGGAATAAAATTTACACAATACATTTATAAAACCCAAAAAATTCAATAAATAAAAATACCCATAAATTTGGCACGTTACAATACCCCCTCAATGAGAGATCTTCTGTCAAAACAGAAGAAATCTCATTGATAAAACCCCTAAGAGGACCGGTGAGGAACTGGTGCCAACAACCCCCTTTTGTTCTTACACTGCATGGGTACACGACCCCCCTGGCTCGGCGACTATGGACGCATCTGAACGAGATCACTGGACTTCTCTGTGCGAGATCCCAACACCGAAAAATCGAACAGACACGCAACACAGCGCACCTCACCTTCTATCATGCTACCCCAAAAATCCTCAATCCCTAGCTTGGACCATGCCAGATCCTCAACCGATATGTTTCCCCTTATATGCAAGCTGGGCTGCCTTTAGCAGATACTGGGCTCACACACACACACACACCCATTCTACATATTGTAAGGTTAACATATTCTTCAAAAATTTATTATCTTATTTAAGTGAAAAATCCAAAATTCAAACTAAAATATTTTATCAAAAAATTCTCTTCCTTAGTTTTTTGTTATCAAAAAAAATTAAATCAATTGAACATTTCTTAAAATAAGTAACATCCTTAAACTAACATGTGATTACACCTAGAGTCTAACAATACAATGCAATAATAATAAACACGGTTAGTACACAAACAATACAATAATCAAAGTTTAAGAATATCAATTACATGGCAGGCGCAAAATCAAGAAATTCTTTTTTTTTTTCAAAAAAAATTTCCAAAGAAAAATTTTAAATTCAAAACATTTAAATTTATTAAAATATTTTCTTTTCATATTGAAATCATTTAAAGTTTGTTCAAATCGATTGAAAACAAAAGTTGAATTAACTTCCATACTAAACATGCCTAGTATATGACCTCACCCATCAGCTGACCAAAACTGGGTCAAGTCAAGAACCTTGACCTACATACGTTATGTACAAGTTACATCTGTGAATACATTAAACTTCTGTAAAATTCTGTCTTGAAACACCAAAAACATAATAAAATAAAATATTTAAAATTAACAAAATATTATTATAAATAACAATTAAATTGACATTTAAATTATTCAAATAAACACTTTCTAACTTTACCTTATTTTCAAATTCTATCAAAATTCTGTCACTGGTTTTAATTAAAATTTTATTATTCTTATTATAAATCTCTTTCTTTATTATTCTCACTTTATCAAATTACTTTAGGTGACTTAATTATTGTAATAACTCGATTTGCCACTTGGCATGTATTCATATATAATATCTTTCTCACTCTGACTCTAATACCACTAACAACTATAACTCATATGACACCCATCTCTATCACAACATCTATCAAACAGTCTCTAAACCCAACTTATCATTAAACTCAAATCGCCACATTCTCTCAATATATAAAAAAATACTCTCTAACCCTTTGTACCTAGGATAAGTGTTCCCCCCCCCCCAAAAAGCTCATCCCATTATGTTGGTTCCTGGATTCTACCTAAGGTAACCCTTTCCGGCGCCAAACGGTCCCATCCCGTCCCAACCCTTTTGTTGCGGACTCCCACATTACACTACCCCCTTTTACAAAATTGCCATCCCCAAATCTCAATCTTATTACCTCACTTCAACTACAACAAAATAACATCATCAATTATAAACATCAATATATCACTCAATACTCTCCATATTTCCCCATAACTACTGTGTCAACATCAATATTTCTCAAATTCTATAACATACATTAACTCACACCAACATTACATTAACTCAAAACAATATTTTTCTCTCTACTACCATTTTAACTTTGACTTGGACTGATCTATAGGTCCCACAAAATATTTATCACCCAACATCTTTTATTATTTCTCACAAATCATTTAAACATCGCAACTTTATTAACTTACTTTTCTCATGATTTAAAACAATGTTTTTAACACATTACAACCTTATATTTAACGTTAATTACCTGGAATATTAATAAACAATTTAACAGTGACATTTTATTACTGATCAGCTGACATTCCTAACAAAGTGAAAGCACATTTCAAAAATTGTGCAGATTACATTAAATACATATGATTATCAATTCTTACTTCTAACATCCTTGTTTCCCCTTTTTCTGACTCTAGTAATTTATGTTAACCGCCTGCCAGTCGGTTTAGTTATTTGCTTAGTTTCAAAAATACACACATTATATAAAACACATATTTCAATTCTTACTTCTAACACAAGAAAATAATACATTGAACACATAAAATACAGAATGAACACAGTATACTGAATGTATGAAACCCTATTTATCAAAACAGAATACAAGCGTTTTTATTAGAGCAACATTGATTTAGCATTTTTAATTTACAAATTTTAAGCACGTTGCTCATCTGAGCAACCCCCTGGTCCACACGCATTATTGTAATTTATGTAAGACTGTAGCGCCTTTTTGCTTCCACAAAGACTGCATATTTGGAGGAATTAGACATCTCCGTGTCTTTGCTTCGGCATTTACATTTTAACGTTTGTGGATATCAACATATCCTTGGTATATATTGAAACGCCCTTAAAACTGGTCTACCACCTGGCTATGCTGTCCCCACGCGGACAGAGTGGCAGCCGCTGTTCCATAGTTCCTGGATTTCCCCTAGTGTCACCCCCCATTTAATTTCTATTATAAACCAATTTCAAGTCAGCTATGGTCAAGGGACTTGATATGGCCATAGCTGGCCGCTAGACAAAGCCACGATTAGTGCTGGTAAGGCAGTAATCGCCCGAAAAGTCGGGGAAATCTGACTTTCATTTCAATGCCTGTTCTACATTATCATTGTTATGTGCGACGCGAGCGTCTATCAGGGTACAAATTAAATTTGTACGAAAAAGGTGTACCGCACATTTTCGCCATGTTGGCCTCCGATGGAGGTAACACTCTCTGTTACCCCCAACCCATTTCCCTATCTACTAGGGCACAGGCCACACTAGCAATAGCACCTTACTAACTAAATAATTAAATTAAATATCCAACATTATAATATGAAACCTTCCTCCATCATTAATCATTTAACTCATTCATGACTTTCTACACTTAGGTCACTTAAAATTTTCAAATTCATTATTAGTAATTATTATATATCATCTTTCAGTTATTATTAAAACTTTTTAATTATTTTTTAATTTTTAATTATCATTTTTCTTTCACACAATTATTTCAAATCATCTCATTATTGAATTAAAATCCTTTCATTTGCGTTACACCTGTAAACATTTTTATTATACTTGATTCGTACTATAAAATTTCTATACTTACAGTCCATTTAAACTGAGATACACAAAATATATACCATACACCAATACTTTCACCTCACCTCTGAAACATTTAACACAAATGTTAGTTTAAATCAAACAATTTATCCTTTAATTACCAAATTCACAAATCTCTTAAAAATAATTTAAATTCCTTAGAAAAGTTAATTATGCAACATTTAAACCAATCAAAATATTTAACACATCTCAAATTATTTTAATTAAATTAATTATTGGTAATACAAATTTATTGCTACCAGAACAGTTGCAATTTGTTAATTACTGTCTTCAAAATTAATTCGGTTATTTATTTAAATTGCAAACATTAATATTATTATTACAACAATCATCTACACACTTGTTTACTTGACATTCTACAATACACACAAATAAATTTACTACATTTTTATTTACAAACTTTTGTTATTAACTGTTCCATTTTTTCACACTTCATTGTCCAAATCTGCGAGGTCAAAAACCATAAAACAAAATATTTATAACTGTCCATTCATTGTTTATAGTTTAGCCTCCATCGTCAAAGATTAGTCTTTGTTTTATATAGCACTTTTCAATTTTATTAACCCACATATTATTGTCTTGTGTGTCATAACCAAACAATTTCAATTTATCCGTTATACCATAATAATCATTCACCAAGTCTACGTTAAGTATTTTTGTTAAGTCTCCATCAGTAAATATATTCATTATCGGGTTAGTTACTTTTTTCTTATCAATTAAATCATTATTATTTAAATATACTTCTAACCTTACTTTCCATTTATCATAATCTCCATTTAAATTATACAATTCTGTTTCTCTCTCAACATACAATTCTCTACTTAAATCTCTCTCGTCATAATACCATATCACACTCTCAAAATTACTCCAGACAGAGGGTACAAAATTATACAACAAATATAAACAACTCCAATCTTCTACTAACACGGGACTCTTGCCCTTCTTAAACAATACTTGTGAACACTCTGGTTCAGAAAAAATAAAGGAAAAATTTACCCTCTGCCCACTATACTATTTTTCCGCTCTCTCTGTAACTCATAAGCATACATTAACATTTCATAATCACATTCTACAAACTCATCAGTACTCTCAGATACTACATTTTCAATTACATCACTATTCTCAATCCTATTTTCATTATTTTCAACATCATCGTCATCATTTGTTAACTCTTTATCTAATACAACATTGCCATTACAACTTTCATTTGTATTACTCTTACTCTGTTCTACTTTATTCAAACTATTTTTTATTTCATTGGTATTTTCTAAACATTTATTCTTGTCTTGTATATCATTTATTAACTCATCAAATTTTACACTAATACTCTGCTGCAACTGAATATTCTGGTCTTTAATTTCTTTAAAATTAATCTCGTTTTGAATATTCTGCTGTTCGCATTTTATTTTCTGTTCATCTAATTTATTGTTAAAATCACTTTTCATCTCATTTAAAATTATTTCGTTACTATCAAAGCGTTTATTTAATTCTTTAAATTGGTTATTCTGCATGTCAAATTTGTTGTCCATTTTTCGTAAAAAACTCATTATATCTATTTCATCGGATTGTTTATTTTTATTGGTTGAAACGGGGGTCAACTGAATCCCAGAATCAACATTTGTTTCGCTTAATTGCGTTTGAGCAATAATTGGGGTAGAATGAATGATGACATTGCCGCCAACAGCTGTTTCTGTAACAGCGCTCGGCTCAACTGTCAGCATACCACTTTCATTCAGCGACTGCGACTCAAGGTCACTTTCACTCATTTCTATGTTAGTTATATTACTTTTAGTATTCTCAGACATTTTTACTTGATTTATTTTTACTTACGTAATAACCACCAATGATTAATCTCTTTTCAAAACTTATATTACAACATACATAAAATCAACCTTATACCATAATTACGCAAGTTCACATCAATACAATTTTACTTTCGCAACCGTACTTCATTCAATGTACTGTCAAAATGTAGGCTGGCGTAATACAACTTTTTTGTTATATTACATCCCGCTGTCACGGCACCAAATGTAACCCTCGGTTACTTTTTTATTTATTAATGAAACTGTAAACTCCCACTTACCTTTAACTTTAGATCTGGCCGGATCTCCAAGTGGGGACGAACCCCGTTCGTACGGCGAACTTGACAGCACATCAAATGAAATAAGGTTTTTGAATGAATTTAATTAACAAAATTTATCATTTGAAAGATACTGGTTTTTATTTTTTAAACATCTTAGACATGTATAAAATCAGAAAAAAAATTGCTACTCTCTGCACTGGTTTTTTAAATTTTGAATTACAGTCTTAGAAATATAATAATGAATACAAAAACATAATAATTACCTTACCTTCTATATAGCACACACAAACATAAACAGCCCAGCTTTGCTCACACACGCATTCACGCCATTAAAAACCCATTTTATTTTTATTACCCCACAGCCCTTAAACCTTTGTTGGAATACTACCCACCGGCAACGTGGTTTTCGTGCGCACTCATTATTACTCTTTTAAATTTATTTTTTGTGTCCAAAAATTAGATAGATATGTTCCCCACTGTTTGATCGACCGCGGTCACATAGTTTTAACTGTTATTTCACTTTTTTCTGGCACAATATGAAATTTTGTAAAGAGCCTACTTGGCTCGGTACCTGCAGGTACGATAGCTAGGCCAAACTGGGCCGAACAGCAAGGTGTTCGCCGCTAACTCGATTTCGTCGTTGTTCTGGAAGTCAAAGCCTCATGGTTGTTCGTCGTCCCTTCTTCCTATTTAATCCATGTAAAAGTTTGCCAGTGTATGATAGCATATATTTGTGTGGCACTGGCTGACGACACGAAATGGGCGTGACTTAATTTGCATATCCGTCGCCTCAGTCGATGAAAGTGGATTAAAATCGTTTCTGGGCCATCTTAGTTTTGGACGGTAGCGTCACCTCGCGCGCCTGGATGTATAATGCGTATGGGCGCGCTGTCACACTCAAACAAAGTTCTTGGAAATGAGGTTTGGTAAATTCTACCGATTGCACAACGTGATACTACTGCGTTGCCTTTGTTACTGCTCTTACAACACGTGGTCTGTCTTTGTTGGAATAAAATTTACACAATACATTTATAAAACCCAAAAAATGCAATAAATAAAAATACCCATAAATTTGGCACGTTACAATACCCCCTCAATGAGAGATCTTCTGTCAAAACAGAAGAAATCTCATTGATAAAACCCCTAAGAGGACCGGTGAGGAACTGGTGCCAACAACCCCCTTTTGTTCTTACACTGCATGGGTACACGACCCCCCTGGCTCGGCGACTATTGACGCATCTGAACGAGATCACTGGACTTCTCTGTGCGAGATCCCAACACCGAAAAATCGAACAGACACGCAACACAGCGCACCTCACCTTCTATCATGCTACCCCAAAAATCCTCAATCCCTAGCTTGGACCATGCCAGATCCTCAACCGATATGTTTCCCCTTATATGCAAGCTGGGCTGCCTTTAGCAGATACTGGGCTCACACACACACACCCATTCTACATATTGTAAGGTTAACATATTCTTCAAAAATTTATTATCTCATTTAAGTGAAAAATCCAAAATTCAAACTAAAATATTTTATCAAAAAATTCTCTTCCTTAGTTTTTTGTTATAAAAAAAAATTAAATCAATTGAACATTTCTTAAAATAAGTAACATCCTTAAACTAACATGTGATTACACCTAGAGTCTAACAATACAATTCAATAATAATAAACACGGTTAGTACACAAACAATACAATAATCAAAGTTTAAGAATATCAATTACATGGCAGGCGCAAAATCAAGAAATTCTTTTTTTTTTCAAAAAAAATTTTCAAAGAAAAATTTTAAATTCAAAACATTTAAATTTATTAAAATATTTTCTTTTCATATTGAAATCATTTAAAGTTTGTTCAAATCGATTGAAAACAAAAGTTGAATTAACTTCCATACTAAACATGCCTAGTATATGACCTCACCCATCAGCTGACCAAAACTGGGTCAAGTCAAGAACCTTGACCTACATACGTTATGTACAAGTTACATCTGTGAATACATTAAACTTCTGTAAAATTCTGTCTTGAAACACCAAAAACATAATAAAATAAAATATTTAAAATTAACAAAATATTATTATAAATAACAATTAAATTGACATTTAAATTATTCAAATAAACACTTTCTAACTTTACCTTATTTTCAAATTCTATCAAAATTCTGTCACTGGTTTTAATTAAAATTTTATTATTCTTATTATAAATCTCTTTCTTTATTATTCTCACTTTATCAAATTACTTTGGGTGACTTAATTATTGTAATAACTCGATTTGCCACTTGGCATGTATTCATATATAATATCTTTCTCACTCTGACTCTAATACCACTAACAACTATAACTCATATGACACCCATCTCTATCACAACATCTATCAAACAGTCTCTAAACCCAACTTATCATTAAACTCAAATCGCCACATTCTCTCAATATATAAAAAAATACTCTCTAACCCTTTGTACCTAGGATAAGTGTTCCCCCCCCAAAAGCTCATCCCATTATGTTGGTTCCTGGATTCTACCTAAGGTAACCCTTTCCTGCGCCAAACGGTCCCATCCCGTCCCAACCCTTTTGTTGCGGACTCCCACATTACACTACCCCCTTTTACAAAATTGCCATCCCCAAATCTCAATCTTATTACCTCACTTCAACTACAACAAAATAACATCATCAATTATAAACATCAATATATCACTCAATACTCTCCATATTTCCCCATAACTACTGTGTCAACATCAATATTTCTCAAATTCTATAACATACATTAACTCACACCAACATTACATTAACTCAAAACAATATTTTTCTCTCTACTACCATTTTAACTTTGACTTGGACTGATCTATAGGTCCCACAAAATATTTATCACCCAACATCTTTTATTATTTCTCACAAATCATTTAAACATCGCAACTTTATTAACTTACTTTTCTCATGATTTAAAACAATGTTTTTAACACATTACAACCTTATATTTAACGTTAATTACCTGGAATATTAATAAACAATTTAACAGTGACATTTTATTACTGATCAGCTGACATTCCTAACAAAGTGAAAGCACATTTCAAAAATTGTGCAGATTACATTAAATACATATGATTATCAATTCTTACTTCTAACATCCTTGTTTCCCCTTTTTCTGACTCTAGTAATTTATGTTAACCGCCTGCCAGTCGGTTTAGTTATTTGCTTAGTTTCAAAAATACACACATTATATAAAACACATATTTCAATTCTTACTTCTAACACAAGAAAATAATACATTGAACACAATAAAATACAGAATGAACACAGTATACTGAATGTATGAAACCCTATTTATCAAAACAGAATACAAGCGTTTTTATTAGAGCAACATTGATTTAGCATTTTTAATTTACAAATTTTAAGCACGTTGCTCATCTGAGCAACCCCCTGGTCCACACACACTATTGTAATTTATGTAAGACTGTAGCGCCTTTTTGCTTCCACAAAGACTGCATATTTGGAGGAATTAGACATCTCCGTGTCTTTGCTTCGGCATTTACATTTTAACGTTTGTGGATATCAACATATCCTTGGTATATATTGAAACGCCCTTAAAACGGGTCTACCACCTGGCTATGCTGTCCCCACGCGGACAGAGTGGCAGCCGCTGTTCCATAGTTCCTGGATTTCCCCTAGTGTCACCCCCCATTTAATTTCTATTATAAACCAATTTCAAGTCAGCTATGGTCAAGGGACTTGATATGGCCATAGCTGGCCGCTAGCCGAAGCCACGATTAGTGCTGGTAAGGCAGTAATCGCCCGAAAAGTCGGGGAAATCTGACTTTCATTTCAATGCCTGTTCTACATTATCATTGTTATGTGCGACACGAGCGTCTATCAGGGTACAAATTAAATTTGTACGAAAAAGGTGTACCGCACATTTTCGCCATGTTGGCCTCCGATGGAGGTAACACTCTCTGTTACCCCCAACCCATTTCCCTATCTACTAGGGCACAGGCCACACTAGCAATAGCACCTTACTAACTAAATAATTAAATTAAATATCCAACATTATAATATGAAACCTTCCTCCATCATTAATCATTTAACTCATTCATGACTTTCTACACTTAGGTCACTTAAAATTTTCAAATTCATTATTAGTAATTATTATATATCATCTTTCAGTTATTATTAAAACTTTTTAATTATTTTTTAATTTTTAATTATCATTTTTCTTTCACACAATTATTTCAAATCATCTCATTATTGAATTAAAATCCTTTCATTTGCGTTACACCTGTAAACATTTTTATTATACTTGATTCGTACTATAAAATTTCTATACTTACAGTCCATTTAAACTAACATACACAAAATATATACCATACACCAATACTTTCACCTCACCTCTGAAACATTTAACACAAATGTTAGTTTAAATCAAACAATTTATCCTTTAATTACCAAATTCACAAATCTCTTAAAAATAATTTAAATTCCTTAGAAAAGTTAATTATGCAACATTTAAATCAATCAAAATATTTAACACATCTCAAATTATTTTAATTAAATTAATTATTGGTAATACAAATTTATTGCTACCAGAACAGTTGCAATTTGTTAATTACTGTCTTCAAAATTAATTCGGTTATTTATTTAAATTGCAAACATTAATATTATTATTACAACAATCATCTACACACTTGTTTACTTGACATTCTACAATACACACAAATAAATTTACTACATTTTTATTTACAAACTTTTGTTATTAACTGTTCCATTTTTTCACACTTCATTGTCCAAATCTGCGAGGTCAAAAACCATAAAACAAAATATTTATAACTGTCCATTCATTGTTTATAGTTTAGCCTCCATCGTCAAAGATTAGTCTTTGTTTTATATAGCACTTTTCAATTTTATTAACCCACATATTATTGTCTTGTGTGTCATAACCAAACAATTTCAATTTATCCGTTATACCATAATAATCATTCACCAAGTCTACGTTGAGTATTTTTGTTAAGTCTCCATCAGTAAATATATTCATTATCGGGTTAGTTACTTTTTTCTTATCAATTAAATCATTATTATTTAAATATACTTCTAACCTTACTTTCCATTTATCATAATCTCCATTTAAATTATACAATTCTGTTTCTCTCTCAACATACAATTCTCTACTTAAATCTCTCTCGTCATAATACCATATCACACTCTCAAAATTACTCCAGACAGAGGGTACAAAATTATACAACAAATATAAACAACTCCAATCTTCTACTAACACGGGACTCTTGCCCTTCTTAAACAATACTTGTGAACACTCTGGTTCAGAAAAAATAAAGGAAAAATTTACCCTCTGCCCACTATACTATTTTTCTGCTCTCTCTGTAACTCATAAGCATACATTAACATTTCATAATCACATTCTACAAACTCATCAGTACTCTCAGATACTACATTTTCAATTACATCACTATTCTCAATCCTATTTTCATTATTTTCAACATCATCGTCATCATTTGTTAACTCTTTATCTAATACAACATTGCCATTACAACTTTCATTTGTATTACTCTTACTCTGTTCTACTTTATTCAAACTATTTTTTATTTCATTGGTATTTTCTAAACATTTATTCTTGTCTTGTATATCATTTATTAACTCATCAAATTTTACACTAATACTCTGCTGCAACTGAATATTCTGGTCTTTAATTTCTTTAAAATTAATCTCGTTTTGAATATTCTGCTGTTCGCATTTTATTTTCTGTTCATCTAATTTATTGTTAAAATCACTTTTCATCTCATTTAAAATTATTTCGTTACTATCAAAGCGTTTATTTAATTCTTTAAATTGGTTATTCTGCATGTCAAATTTGTTGTCCATTTTTCGTAAAAAACTCATTATATCTATTTCATCGGATTGTTTATTTTTATTGGTTGAAACGGGGGTCAACTGAATCCCAGAATCAACATTTGTTTCGCTTAATTGCGTTTGAGCAATAATTGGGGTAGAATGAATGATGACATTGCCGCCAACAGCTGTTTCTGTAACAGCGCTCGGCTCAACTGTCAGCATACCACTTTCATTCAGCGACTGCGACTCAAGGTCACTTTCACTCATTTCTATGTTAGTTATATTACTTTTAGTATTCTCAGACATTTTTACTTGATTTATTTTTACTTACGTAATAACCACCAATGATTAATCTCTTTTCAAAACTTATATTACAACATACATAAAATCAACCTTATACCATAATTACGCAAGTTCACATCAATACAATTTTACTTTCGCAACCGTACTTCATTCAATGTACTGTCAAAATGTAGGCTGGCGTAATACAACTTTTTTGTTATATTACATCCCGCTGTCACGGCACCAAATGTAACCCTCGGTTACTTTTTTATTTATTAATGAAACTGTAAACTCCCACTTACCTTTAACTTTAGATCTGGCCGGATCTCCAAGTGGGGACGAACCCCGTTCGTACGGCGAACTTGACAGCACATCAAATGAAATAAGGTTTTTGAATGAATTTAATTAACAAAATTTATCATTTGAAAGATACTGGTTTTTATTTTTTAAACATCTTAGACATGTATAAAATCAGAAAAAAAATTGTTACTCTCTCCACTGGTTTTTTAAATTTTGAATTACAGTCTTAGAAATATAATAATGAATACAAAAACATAATAATTACCTTACCTTCTATATAGCACACACAAACATAAACAGCCCAGCTTTGCTCACACACGCATTCACGCCATTAAAAACCCATTTTATTTTTATTACCCCACAGCCCTTAAACCTTTGTTGGAATACTACCCACCGGCAACGTGGTTTTCGTGCGCACTCATTATTACTCTTTTAAATTTATTTTTTGTGTCCGAAAATTAGATAGATATGTTCCCCACAGTTTGATCGACCGCGGTCACATAGTTTTAACTGTTATTTCACTTTTTTCTGGCACAATATGAAATTTTGTAAAGAGCCTACTTGCCTCGGTACCTGCAGGTACGATAGCTAGGCCAAACTGGGCCGAACGGCAAGGCGTTCGCCGCTAACTCGATTTCGTCGTTGTTCTGGAAGTCAAAGCCTCATGGTTGTTTGTCGTCCCTTCTTCCTATTTAATCCATGTAAAAGTTTGCCAGTGTATGATAGCATATTGCTACGACAGCACAGAACAATCTACGCGGTTATCGAATGCGCCAGAAAGATCTCGACGTAAGCGTGTGGTGTACGTGCTACTAAACGTATGTTGCGAGAAGTTTCTCGACTCTGCCAGCCTTCGCTCGGGCGCTCGGACTGTGTCAAGGCCGCAGCAATTACGTAGTTCGCGAGAGATGAGATGCAGTTTGGAAGCTTCTGGTGTGTCAGCGTAACTATAAATACATCGCGTCGCGGCTTTAGTTTTCAGTTCAATGCGAGATTTTTGACTGTGCGGTTCGAGAGTATTAGTGCGATTCGGGTTATTACGGTGTACGTTCAAGTAGTTATTAGTGAAGTGTTGCGTTTTATATTCGGACGGTATAATTGTAATACAGTTGAGTACTAATATTAGTGGACATTTTATTGCGTATGAACAATTTTCATTTGATTTGTTGTAGACACTGTGCTGTTAATTACGAACTGTTTTACTAGAACAATTAAAGGTGTGATTAGTGACTTAATTGGTGTCTTGTACTTATTTTGTTTCCACTGTACCTACGACGATCGAGTAGACCGTCGTAACAGTGGTGTCAGAACTGGGATAGAACGGTTAACAGTGGAAACAGTCGACGCTTTGTACAAGACGTGTGTGATTCGTAATTAATCAGTAAACATGGATCCCAGTCAGATGATGGAAGCTTTACAAACACTGCTGCGGCAGACACAGGAAGAAGCAGAAAGACGACAAAAAGAAGAACGAATACAAGAAAGAGAAGAAGCAGAGAAACGACAGGATGAGAAACGCAGACAGGAGGCGGAAGAAACAGAAAGACGACAGGATGAAAAACGCAAGCTGGAGGCAGATGACATCAAGGAGTTAATACAGCAGCAAAAGCAGACACAAGAACAAACCGCTGCAGAGTTGGGTCTCCTACGAGGTGAGCTTAATAAGCAAGTAACTAAAATATCGGAGGTACAAGAATCAATGACATTAAAAATAGCTGAAGTAGAAAAATCTGTCTTGACTGTGGAGGAATCGATGTCTACAAAAATATCTGTTATAGAAGAATCTGTGTCAAATAAAATATCTGCAGTAGAAAACTCAATGGCAAACATAAGAGAACAAATTAAAACTGAAGTTGAACAGTGCATGAAGATTCAACCAAAACAAATTTCTGAACAGACTGTACCAGTGATCAAGACAGAAAATAAGTTAACAGAGAAAGTCACTTTGCCTGCAGTAGGGACAGTTCATGTCAAAGCTCCAACCTTTGACGGAAGCACTCACTGGGCAACGTACCTCCGCCAATTTGAAGCTGCTGCATGCGCAAATAATTGGACAGAAAAAGACAAGGCTGTTTCACTTGTTCTTGCATTAAAAGGACCCGCGGCAGAACTACTACAGAAAGTGCCACCCGACAGCCAGAACACCTATGCCGAGTTGATAAAAGCTCTGGAATTACGGTATGGTGATAAACATTTGCGAGATGTGTACTGCACCCAGTTGAGAGCAAGGCGACAGCATTCCGGGGAAAGTCTTCAAGAGTTTGAAGCAAGTATCGACAGACTAATTAGACTGGCCTATCCTGAAGCGCCAGAAGATTTTCGAACGCGTTTTGCGATGCAGACATTTACTGCCGGTGTCCGAGATAACGAACTACAGCAAGTGTTACGAATGGCAAGACACCAGAACAGTGCGGACGCCCTGGTACATGCTTTGCAATTTGAGGCCGCCAAATCAGCGTCTGGTTGGACAAGTCATAAAGTGCGCGAGCTAAAAGATCGCGACGGCACAGACGATGAGGAAGAAGAACAAGGAACAGAGACTCGACGGTCGGCGCCACAGAATAAAATAAGAAAGGATGGAAGACCGAAGTGTTATCGATGTGGGAAACCTGGACATCTACAACGAGATTGTCGGGTTAGAATTCAGCAGCAGGGAAACGAGCAATAGTCGGTGCAACGGGGCGTGTGCTGACTAACTGGAGGAACGAAGCCCCTAGAGAATACGCAATTTCTACGCTTCAGAAAAACACCGGGAGCTTGGTAGTTACCGGATTTGTTCAAGAAAGGCCAACCTCGATTACAGTTGACACAGGCGCAACAGTTTCTATTGTGCGCCCCGACGTGGTGAAAGATCTCAAGCCAATCTGGTGCTCTTGCAGCTTGCGAACAGCTACTGGACGGCCTGTAAAAGTGTATGGAAAAGTGGAGATACACCTACGCCTCGGTAGACTTGAGTTTAATCATCAAGTACTTGTTGCAGACATTGTGGATGAAGCAATTCTTGGTGTGGACGTTATGAACGCATACGGATTTATAGTCGACTTCAAAAACAATGTCTTGAGAATCGGAGGCGAAGAGGTAATGCTATCAACAATGACGACAGCAGAAAAATCGATGGACGTCATAAACCAAGTGGCCGTAACTGTTCCGCCAAACTCCGAAAAGATCATCACGGTTAGAACTGCGGTAGATACTAGGGGCAATCAGTGCTCTATATTCGAACCCCAGGTAGTCAGCACACCGGGCATACTAATTGCCAGAAGTTTAGTAAAACCTGACGAAACCGGAAATGTACCTATTAGAGTGGCGAATATTTTGGATCAAGCTATCACTTTACAAAGCAATACGCTCCTAGGCAAATTGACTCCTGTGGCCTGGGTAGCCGGAATAACGCAACGAAGACCCAGTTCTTCGGATACTTCTCAATTACCAGAGGAACTGCAAGAATTATTGAACAGATCTTCTAACGACCTCTCAAGTGGTGAGGTAAAAGAACTCGGACAGTTTTTACACGAATTCAAAGATTGTTTTGCAGTTCGGGGACAGTCACTGGGAAGAACCTCTCTTGTGCAACATCGCATCAATACTGGGGACACAACACCGATACGCCAACCTCCTCGAAGGCCTCCATTATCTAAACAAGAGGAGATGTCTCGGTTAGTACAGGACATGTTGACAGAGGGAGTAATTGAACCTTCGTCAAGTGCTTGGTCTTCCCCTGTAGTGCTGGTAGCGAAGAAGGATGGTGGATTGCGTTTCTGCGTAGACTACTGGAGGTTAAATGATGTTACAAAGAAAGACTGCTATCCATTACCTCGCGTTGACGATACACTCGACACGTTGTCCGGAGCACAGTGGTTTTCTACATTGGACCTGAAGAGTGGATATTGGCAAGTGGGTCTTCATCAAGAAGACAAGGAAAAGACCGCTTTCTCGACCCCAAGTGGCTTATTCCAATTTAACGTCATGCCATTTGGACTCTGTAATGCACCGGCAACATTTGAGAGATTGATGGACCTGATACTCCGAGGCCTGACGTGGAAAACTTGCCTTGTTTACTTAGACGATGTCATAGTGATCGGGAAGACTTTCGCATATCATTTGGAAAACCTTAAGGAAGTTCTAACTAGAATTCACGGTGCACAACTGAAGCTGAGCCCGAAGAAGTGTTCTCTATTCCAGAAGGAAGTACAGTATTTGGGCCATCTGGTTTCGGCAGCGGGCGTTAGCATGGATCCTAATAAAGTAGACACCGTAAGAGACTGGCCAGTTCCGAAGAATAAACACGAAGTTCGGAGTTTCCTGGGGTTATGCTCATATTACCGACGTTTTGTGAAAGGCTTCGCTACTATTGCTAAACCACTACATGAGCTAACGGAAAATAAACGAAACTTCCAATATTCGAGAGAGTGTGAACAAGCATTTAGAACGTTGAAGATTGCATTATGTTCGCAGCCAATTCTCGCTTTTCCAGCTTCCGAAGGGAAGTACATCGTAGACACAGACGCAAGCAATACTGGTCTAGGAGCAGTTTTGTCTCAAGTGCAGAACGGTGAAGAACGAGTAATAGCGTATTACAGCAAGACGCTTTCTAAACCAGAGAGAAATTATTGTGTTACAAGAAGAGAGTTGTTGGCAATTGTCAGAGCTTTGGAGCACTTCCATAAATACCTCTATGGGAGAGAGTTTTCACTACGTACCGACCATGCTGCACTCGCATGGCTCTTGAGATTTAAAAATCCGGAAGGACAGTTGGCAAGGTGGCTCGAACGTCTGCAAGAGTACAACTTCAAGGTACAACATCGGCGGGGGCGCCTGCACGGTAATGCAGATGGCTTATCACGAAGACCATGCCCGGAAGACTGCCGACATTGCCACAGAAAGGAAGAACAAAACTCAAGTGAACATGTTCAAGCCATCACTGTAGATTTCCTGGCTGATGGCTGGACAACACAAGACTGTCGACAAGAACAGATGACTGATGAAGACATTGGACCGATCTTGACAGCAAAAGAGGAAGGTCGCCGCCCGGATTGGCAAGATATCTGCCATGGTTCCGAAGTGCTGAAGGGCTACTGGGCACAATGGGAATCTCTCACCTTAGAAAACGGATTGCTGAAAAGGGCTTGGGAAAGTGCAGATGGACGAGACGTGGTCATGCAGTTGATAGTTCCCCGAAGTAAAGTGCAGTCTGTTTTGAAGGAGATGCATGATGGAACATCTGGAGGCCATCTTGGCGTTAACAAAACCCTTGACAAAATACGGAAGCGATTCTATTGGCTTCATCTTCGCCACGACGTAGAGGAATGGGTTCGGACGTGTGAAATATGTGCTGCAAGCAAGGGCCCACAAACCAGAAGCAGGGGAAAAATGAGACAGTATAACGTTGGACAACCTTTCGAGAGAATTGCCATAGACATTGCTGGACCATTCCCAGTTACTGACGATGGAAACCGGTACATCATGGTTGTAGGTGACTACTTTACTAAGTGGGTGGAAGCCTACGCCATTCCAAATCAGGAGGTTACCACTGTGGCAAAGCAGTTAGTTCACAACTTCTGTTGCCGTTATGGAGCCCCTATGGAAATCCATACGGATCAAGGGAGAAATTTCGAATCAGGAGTGTTTAAAGAATTATGCCGTCTACTTGGAATTCGAAAGACCAGGACAACGCCTCTGCATCCTCAGTCGGACGGGATGGTTGAGAGATTCAACAGGACACTTGAGCAGCATCTTTCGAAAGTTGTTGACGAGAACCAAACAGACTGGGACCAACGTATACCACTATTCCTTATGGCGTATAGATCATCAGTACATGACACAACCGGCATGACTCCAGCAAAATTGGTGTTTGGGCGGGAGATTCGTCTTCCTGGGGACTTGATGTTTGGATCACCTGAGACTCAGTCCCAAGAGCCAAAGAACTATTCCTCGCAATTAGAAAACCAACTGCGAGAAATGAATCGCTTGGTAAGAGGACGGCTCAAGATTGCCAGTGATAAAATGAAAACTCGGTATGACATTCGCAGCAATAGTGTGGGTTTCCAAGAAGGAGATCAGGTCTGGTTGTTCAATCCAAAGCGCCGTCGTGGTCGCTCACCTAAGCTTCAGTCTAACTGGGAAGGACCCCACACTGTAAAAAAAAGGATTAACGATGTTGTTTATCGGATTCAACAGGAAGGACAGCGAAAGTTCAAGGTCGTCCACCTAGATCGCCTGGCTAAATACAAATTTAGAGACGCTTTGCCAGTTCGGGACGAACAGGCTTAAGGAGGGGGCAGTGCTACGACAGCACAGAACAATCTACGCGGTTATCGAATGCGCCAGAAAGATCTCGACGTAAGCGTGTGGTGTACGTGCTACTAAACGTATGTTGCGAGAAGTTTCTCGACTCTGCCAGCCTTCGCTCGGGCGCTCGGACTGTGTCAAGGCCGCAGCAATTACGTAGTTCGCGAGAGATAAGACGCAGTTTGGAAGCTTCTGGTGTGTCAGCGTAACTATAAATACATCGCGTCGCGGCTTTAGTTTTCAGTTCAATGCGAGATTTTTGACTGTGCGGTTCGAGAGTATTAGTGCGATTCGGGTTATTACGGTGTACGTTCAAGTAGTTATTAGTGAAGTGTTGCGTTTTATATTCGGACGGTATAATTGTAATACAGTTGAGTACTAATATTAGTGGACATTTTATTGCGTATGAACAATTTTCATTTGATTTGTTGTAGACACTGTGCTGTTAATTACGAACTGTTTTACTAGAACAATTAAAGGTGTGATTAGTGACTTAATTGGTGTCTTGTACTTATTTTGTTTCCACTGTACCTACGACGATCGAGTAGACCGTCGTAACAATATATTTGTGTGGCACTGGCTGACGACACGAAATGGGCGTGACTTAATTTGCATATCCGTCGCCTCAGTCGATGAAAGTGGATTAAAATCGTTTCTGGGCCATCTTAGTTTTGGACGGTAGCGTCACCTCGCGCGCCTGGATGTATAATGCGTATGGGCGTGCTGTCACACTCAAACAAAGTTCTTGGAAATGAGGCTTGGTAAATTCTTCTACCGATTGCACAACGTGATACTACTGCGTTGCCTTTGTTACAAACTGCTCTTACAACACGTGGTCTGTCTTTGTTGGAATAAAATTTACACAATACATTTATAAAACCCAAAAAATGCAATAAATAAAAATACCCATAAATTTGGCACATTACAATACCCCCTCAATGAGAGATCTTCTGTCAAAACAGAAGAAATCTCATTGATAAAACCCCTAAGAGGACCGGTGAGGAACTGGTGCCAACAACCCCCTTTTGTTCTTACACTGCATGGGTACACGACCCCCCTGGCTCGGCGACTATGGACGCATCTGAACGAGATCACTGGACTTCTCTGTGCGAGATCCCAACACCGAAAAATCGAACAGACACGCAACACAGCGCACCTCACCTTCTATCATGCTACCCCAAAAATCCTCAATCCCTAGCTTGGACCATGCCAGATCCTCAACCGATATGTTTCCCCTTATATGCAAGCTGGGCTGCCTTTAGCAGATACTGGGCTCACACACACACACACACCCATTCTACATATTGTAAGGTTAACATATTCTTCAAAAATTTATTATCTCATTTAAGTGAAAAATCCAAAATTCAAACTAAAATATTTTATCAAAAAATTCTCTTCCTTAGTTTTTTGTTATCAAAAAAAATTAAATCAATTGAACATTTCTTAAAATAAGTAACATCCTTAAACTAACATGTGATTACACCTAGAGTCTAACAATACAATTCAATAATAATAAACACGGTTAGTACACAAACAATACAATAATCAAAGTTTAAGAATATCAATTACATGGCAGGCGCAAAATCAAGAAATTCTTTTTTTTTCAAAAAAAATTTCCAAAGAAAAATTTTAAATTCAAAACATTTAAATTTATTAAAATATTTTCTTTTCATATTGAAATCATTTAAAGTTTGTTCAAATCGATTGAAAACAAAAGTTGAATTAACTTCCATACTAAACATGCCTAGTATATGACCTCACCCATCAGCTGACCAAAACTGGGTCAAGTCAAGAACCTTGACCTACATACGTTATGTACAAGTTACATCTGTGAATACATTAAACTTCTGTAAAATTCTGTCTTGAAACACCAAAAACATAATAAAATAAAATATTTAAAATTAACAAAATATTATTATAAATAACAATTAAATTGACATTTAAATTATTCAAATAAACACTTTCTAACTTTACCTTATTTTCAAATTCTATCAAAATTCTGTCACTGGTTTTAATTAAAATTTTATTATTCTTATTATAAATCTCTTTCTTTATTATTCTCACTTTATCAAATTACTTTGGGTGACTTAATTATTGTAATAACTCGATTTGCCACTTGGCATGTATTCATATATAATATCTTTCTCACTCTGACTCTAATACCACTAACAACTATAACTCATATGACACCCATCTCTATCACAACATCTATCAAACAGTCTCTAAACCCAACTTATCATTAAACTCAAATCGCCACATTCTCTCAATATATAAAAAAATACTCTCTAACCCTTTGTACCTAGGATAAGTGTTCCCCCCCCCCCCCAAAAGCTCATCCCATTATGTTGGTTCCTGGATTCTACCTAAGGTAACCCTTTCCGGCGCCAAACGGTCCCATCCTGTCCCAACCCTTTTGTTGCGGACTCCCACATTACACTACCCCCTTTTACAAAATTGCCATCCCCAAATCTCAATCTTATTACCTCACTTCAACTACAACAAAATAACATCATCAATTATAAACATCAATATATCACTCAATACTCTCCATATTTCCCCATAACTACTGGGTCAACATCAATATTTCTCAAATTCTATAACATACATTAACTCACACCAACATTACATTAACTCAAAACAATATTTTTCTCTCTACTACCATTTTAACTTTGACTTGGACTGATCTATAGGTCCCACAAAATATTTATCACCCAACATCTTTTATTATTTCTCACAAATCATTTAAACATCGCAACTTTGTTAACTTACTTTTCTCATGATTTAAAACAATGTTTTTAACACATTACAACCTTATATTTAACGTTAATTACCTGGAATATTAATAAACAATTTAACAGTGACATTTTATTACTGATCAGCTGACATTCCTAACAAAGTGAAAGCACATTTCAAAAATTGTGCAGATTACATTAAATACATATGATTATCAATTCTTACTTCTAACATCCTTGTTTCCCCTTTTTCTGACTCTAGTAATTTATGTTAACCGCCTGCCAGTCGGTTTAGTTATTTGCTTAGTTTCAAAAATACACACATTATATAAAACACATATTTCAATTCTTACTTCTAACACAAGAAAATAATACATTGAACGCAATAAAATACAGAATGAACACAGTATACTGAATGTATGAAACCCTATTTATCAAAACAGAATACAAGCGTTTTTATTAGAGCAACATTGATTTAGCATTTTTAATTTACAAATTTTAAGCACGTTGCTCATCTGAGCAACCCCCTGGTCCACACACACTATTGTAATTTATGTAAGACTGTAGCGCCTTTTTGCTTCCACAAAGACTGCATATTTGGAGGAATTAGACATCTCCGTGTCTTTGCTTCGGCATTTACATTTTAACGTTTGTGGATATCAACATATCCTTGGTATATATTGAAACGCCCTTAAAACGGGTCTACCACCTGGCTATGCTGTCCCCACGCGGACAGAGTGGCAGCCGCTGTTCCATAGTTCCTGGATTTCCCCTAGTGTCACCCCCCATTTAATTTCTATTATAAACCAATTTCAAGTCAGCTATGGTCAAGGGACTTGATATGGCCATAGCTGGCCGCTAGCCAAAGCCACGATTAGTGCTGGTAAGGCAGTAATCGCCCGAAAAGTCGGGGAAATCTGACTTTCATTTCAATGCCTGTTCTACATTATCATTGTTATGTGCGACACGAGCGTCTATCAGGGTACAAATTAAATTTGTACGAAAAAGGTGTACCGCACATTTTCGCCATGTTGGCCTCCGATGGAGGTAACACTCTCTGTTACCCCCAACCCATTTCCCTATCTACTAGGGCACAGGCCACACTAGCAATAGCACCTTACTAACTAAATAATTAAATTAAATATCCAACATTATAATATGAAACCTTCCTCCATCATTAATCATTTAACTCATTCATGACTTTCTACACTTAGGTCACTTAAAATTTTCAAATTCATTATTAATAATTATTATATATCATCTTTCAGTTATTATTAAAACTTTTTAATTATTTTTTAATTTTTAATTATCATTTTTCTTTCACACAATTATTTCAAATCATCTCATTATTGAATTAAAATCCTTTCATTTGCGTTACACCTGTAAACATTTTTATTATACTTGATTCGTACTATAAAATTTCTATACTTACAGTCCATTTAAACTGACATACACAAAATATATACCATACACCAATACTTTCACCTCACCTCTGAAACATTTAACACAAATGTTAGTTTAAATCAAACAATTTATCCTTTAATTACCAAATTCACAAATCTCGTAAAAATAATTTAAATTCCTTAGAAAAGTTAATTATGCAACATTTAAATCAATCAAAATATTTAACACATCTCAAATTATTTTAATTAAATTAATTATTGGTAATACAAATTTATTGCTACCAGAACAGTTGCAATTTGTTAATTACTGTCTTCAAAATTAATTCGGTTATTTATTTAAATTGCAAACATTAATATTATTATTACAACAATCATCTACACACTTGTTTACTTGACATTCTACAATACACACAAATAAATTTACTACATTTTTATTTACAAACTTTTGTTATTAACTGTTCCATTTTTTCACACTTCATTGTCCAAATCTGCGAGGTCAAAAACCATAAAACAAAATATTTATAACTGTCCATTCATTGTTTATAGTTTAGCCTCCATCGTCAAAGATTAGTCTTTGTTTTATATAGCACTTTTCAATTTTATTAACCCACATATTATTGTCTTGTGTGTCATAACCAAACAATTTCAATTTATCCGTTATACCATAATAATCATTCACCAAGTCTACGTTAAGTATTTTTGTTAAGTCTCCATCAGTAAATATATTCATTATCGGGTAGGTTACTTTTTTTTTATCAATTAAATCATTCTTATTTAAATATACTTCTAACCTTACTTTCCATTTATCATAATCTCCATTTAAATTATACAATTCTGTTTCTCTCTCAACATACAGTTCTCTACTTAAATCTCTCTCGTCATAATACCATATCACACTCTCAAAATTACTCCAGACAGAGGGTACAAAATTATACAACAAATATAAACAACTCCAATCTTCTACTAACACGGGACTCTTGCCCTTCTTAAACAATACTTGTGAACACTCTGGTTCAGAAAAAATAAAGGAAAAATTTACCCTCTGCCCCCATTCTACCACTATACTATTTTTCCGCTCTCTCTGTAACTCATAAGCATACATTAACATTTCATAATCACATTCTACAAACTCATCAGTACTCTCAGATACTACATTTTCAATTACATCACTATTCTCAATCCTATTTTCATTATTTTCAACATCATCGTCATCATTTGTTAACTCTTTATCTAATACAACATTGCCATTACAACTTTCATTTGTATTACTCTTACTCTGTTCTACTTTATTCAAACTATTTTTTATTTCATTGGTATTTTCTAAACATTTATTCTTGTCTTGTATATCATTTATTAACTCATCAAATTTTACACTAATACTCTGCTGCAACTGAATATTCTGGTCTTTAATTTCTTTAAAATTAATCTCGTTTTGAATATTCTGCTGTTCGCATTTTATTTTCTGTTCATCTAATTTATTGTTAAAATCACTTTTCATCTCATTTAAAATTATTTCGTTACTATCAAAGCGTTTATTTAATTCTTTAAATTGGTTATTCTGCATGTCAAATTTGTTGTCCATTTTTCGTAAAAAACTCATTATATCTATTTCATCGGATTGTTTATTTTTATTGGTTGAAACTGGGGTCAACTGAATCCCAGAATCAACATTTGTTTCGCTTAATTGCGTTTGAGCAATAATTGGGGTAGAATGAATGATGACATTGCCGCCAACAGCTGTTTCTGTAACAGCGCTCGGCTCAACTGTCAGCATACCACTTTCATTCAGCGACTGCGACTCAAGGTCACTTTCACTCATTTCTATGTTAGTTATATTACTTTTAGTATTCTCAGACATTTTTACTTGATTTATTTTTACTTACGTAATAACCACCAATGATTAATCTCTTTTCAAAACTTATATTACAACATACATAAAATCAACCTTATACCATAATTACGCAAGTTCACATCAATACAATTTTACTTTCGCAACCGTACTTCATTCAATGTACTGTCAAAATGTAGGCCGGCGTAATACAACTTTTTTGTTATATTACATCCCGCTGTCACGGCACCAAATGTAACCCTCGGTTACTTTTTTATTTATTAATGAAACTGTAAACTCCCACTTACCTTTAACTTTAGATCTGGCCGGATATCCAAGTGGGGATGAACCCCGTTCGTATGGCGAACTTGACAGCACATCAAATGAAATAAGGTTTTTGAATGAATTTAATTAACAAAATTTATCATTTGAAAGATACTGGTTTTTATTTTTTAAACATCTTAGACATGTATAAAATCAGAAAAAAAATTGTTACTCTCTCCACTGGTTTTTTAAATTTTGAATTACGGTCTTAGAAATATAATAATGAATACAAAAACATAATAATTACCTTACCTTCTATATAGCACACACAAACATAAACAGCCCAGTTTTGCTCACACACGCATTCTCGCCATTCAAAACCCATTTTACTTTTATTACCCCACAGCCCTTAAACCTTTGTTGGAATACTACCCACCGGCAACGTGGTTTTCGTGCGCACTCATTATTACTCTTTTAAATTTATTTTTTGTGTCCGAAAATTAGATAGATATGTTCCCCACTGTTTGATCGACCGCGGTCACATAGTTTTAACTGTTATTTCACTTTTTTCTGGCACAATATGAAATTTTGTAAAGAGCCTACTTGGCTCGGTACCTGCAGGTACGATAGCTAGGCCAAACTGGGCCGAACGGCAAGGCGTTCGCCGCTAACTCGATTTCGTCGTTGTTCTGGAAGTCAAAGCCTCATGGTTGTTCGTCGTCCCTTCTTCCTATTTAATCCATGTAAAAGTTTGCCAGTATATGATAGCATATATTTGTGTGGCACTGGCTGACGACACGAAATGGGCGTGACTTAATTTGCATATCCGTCGCCTCAGTCGATGAAAGTGGATTAAAATCGTTTCTGGGCCATCTTAGTTTTGGACGGTAGCGTCACCTCGCGCTCCTGGATGTATAATGCGTATGGGCGCGCTGTCACACTCAAACAAAGTTCTTGGAAATGAGGCTTGGTAAATTCTTCTACCGATTGCACAAAGTGATACTACTGCGTTGCCTTTGTTACAAACTGCTCTTACAACACGTGGTCTGTCTTTGTTGGAATAAAATTTACACAATACATTTTTAAAACCCAAAAAATGCAATAAATAAAAATACCCATAAATTTGGCACGTTACAATAGTCATCATGTTGAATATAGTCAACATAAAAATAGTAATTATTATGGATATAATAATGTGCATAGAGATAGTGTAAACAAATCAGGTGAGTGGAGATGTTACAGGTGCAAATGGGAGAATTACGCCAACAGACAACGGTGATTTAAATGTAGTTTATCAAGAGAAGACCAGAGGAGGAGAAACGAAACCAAGCAGTTTGGACAGCAAAATAGGGGAACAAACAGTCATAACCAGGGATCGCCGAGGAATCACCAGGGACCAACCACAAGCAATCACAGACAACAACCGGAAAACTAGAACAGACAGTGGTAGCACGGACCAGACCACTGTACAGGGAAGCACATGAGGTCCAACCGTTGGAGGATGTCAAGAGTAACGTAATTAAAACAGACATAGTTGCAGATTTACTGGAGGAAGAAAACAACACGATCGAGGTAAGAGCTGGACTCACGGAAATACAGGTAAATGTAGCCAATAAGAATTATAGAACACTTGTAGACACAGGTAGCGAGATTTCCGTTATTGCAGAAAACATTGTAGGAGAATTAAGAGATATTAAAAAGAATATTTAAATTTTACCAGTAGCAGGGGTTACAGTAGTGGGAGTTACAGGCGTACGCAGTAAAAGAGTAACAAAACAGATACAATTAAGTTTTTTGATAAATGACACGGAATTCGATAACACATTTTTGGTAGTTAAAGGGTTAAGTTTAGACATTATATTGGGTAATGATTTCCTGCAAAGAAACAAAGCTGTTGTAAATTTTAAGGAGAAAATAGTAGAGTTAGACCATGGGGGTGATCGGTCTGTAAAGGTTAATTTTGAACAAATAATAGATAAAGTTAGAACAACGGGGGTAAAAATACTACAAAAGAGAGTAGGCGAGAGTGATATAGATACTAGAGTAAATTTATGTAGAGAGGGTGAGTATATTGATGATTTTGAAGATGAAATGGGTAATATTAATGATGCAGTGTGGGAGATAAGGGCGGATGAATTTTGTAGTGGAGGTGCGGTGGTAAGGAGTGACCAGCATGCGGCGTTGAGGCAAGTAGATCAACGTGCGGCGTTGTGGCAAGTGATAGAGCAGTTTAAGGGAGTGTTTGCCGATGTTCCAGGGAGGGCAAAAGGTTACGAATGTATATTGCAGATACGGGAACACACACCTTTCATGCAGCGAAGTTATCCCGTGCCTTATTCAAAAAGACGAGCGGTGCAAGAGGAACTGGACAGGATGATGGAAGGAGGAATAATAGAAAGGTCAGTATCACACTACTTAAACCCATTAGTTGTAGTAATCAAAAAAGATGGCAGAGTTAGGTTATGTTTAGATGCGAGGAGAATCAACCAGATAATCATACCAGACCGTGAATCACCAGAGTCAATCAATGAAATATTTCAGAAATTCAGCGGGGTGAGATATATGACGTCACTTGATCTAACAGCAGGATATTGGCAGGTACCATTGGCGGAGGTGAGTAGGAAATATACAGGTTTCCTGTTTAACGGCAAGAACTACCAGTTTCGACGATTACCATTTGGATTGAATACCAGCGTAGCCAGCTTCATAAAATGCTTGGACCAAATTTTAAAACCCAAAGACTTAGATTTTCTGACGGTATATGTAGACGATATTTTGATTGCGTCGAGAACTTTTGAGAACCATTTAGATCACTTAGGATATGTGTTAGCCAAGTTAAAAGACGGAGGACGTACTGTAAATTGGGACAAGTCAAAATTTCTACAAACACAAATAAATTTTTTAGGATTTATAATCACACCAGAAGGAATCTCAGCAAATCTGGACAAAGTGGATTCCATCATGCGCTTCCCTGAACCGAAGAACATCAAGCAACTACAGAGTTTTCTGGGATTGTGCAATTTTTATCGCAAATTTCAGAAGAACTACGCACATGTAACAGCAAGATTGAGTGCAGTACTCCAGAAAAATAAGCAGTGGAGATGGGGATTAGTGGAACGAGAGGCGTTCAATGAAATTAAACAGAAATTTAGTAAAATGATAACGATGAACCACCCTAATTTTAATAAAGCATTTTTTTTACAGACGGATGCTAGTAATGTGGCAGTAGGTGCGGAACTCTACCAAGAGGATGACGAGAAGGAACACTTAACCATCGCATTTGCAAGCAGATCATTGTTGATGGCAGAGAAGAATTATACCACCACCGAAAAGGAACTGTTAAGCATTGTGTTCGCCGTCGGCAAATTCAGAACTTACATCTTGGGAAACAGGACGGTGATCCGCACTGATCACAAGGCATTATCCTTCTTAAATACATGTAAACTCGCTCATAGCCATCTAACCAGGTGGGTACTTGTTTTATAGGAATATAATTTCGAGTGGGAGTACATCAAAGGGACAGACAACAAGACACCTGATACTCTTTCCAGGGTAGACATGTTGGACAACAAAACGGGTAGAGATTTGAAGGAGATCGAAATTTTCCAGATAAGCAGGGAGGACAGAATTTTTGGAGAAGAGTTAAAGGACATCAGAACCATGCAACGAGCAGATGGTAAGTCAGGTAAGATTATAGATAGTCTAGAAACGGAATTAGCGGAATCAGAGTATAGTCAGCATTTTCAGATTTATCAGGGCTTATTATTTAAGAAAGTAGTAGGGGGTGAGCATGATTGGAAATTAGTTGTGCCAGAGGGGTTAGTTGATAAGATCGTTTGGGATTGTCATTTAAGATATGGTCATTTTGGGGCGAAGAAGTGTGTCAATGTATTGAAAGAGTCATGTGTTTTTAAGAATATGGAAAGAAGGGTTAGAAAATTGTTAAGGGGTTGTGATTTGTGTCAGAAATCGAAGGTAGTAAATTATAGGGTAGAAGGGGAGATGGATTTTTGTAAAAGTGAATAGACCTTTCGATTTAGTTGCGGTAGATTTGTTTGGGCCATTGCCGAAGGGTAGAGGCGGAGTGATGTATATTTTTGTGACGCTTGACACTTTTTCTAAGTATGTGAGATTGTATAGTGTTAAAAGAGCTACTAGTCAGGTATTGAGTGAAAAGGTGACAAAGGACTACATGATTCACATGGGTAAGCCAAAAGTAATTTTGTCAGATCATGGGCCACAGTTCATCAGTGGGAAATGGCGTCAGACCCTAGGATGAGAAGGAATCATCACGAAGCATACGGCTGTGTACCATCCCCAGTCCAACCAGGCTGATCGTGTAATGAGAGAGATAGGCAGGATTTTTAGAGCCTATTGTCACGCTAAACACAGCGAATGGCCGTTGCACGTCAGGAGAGTAGAGACTTGGGGCTGAACAGTACCACCCACGAGTCCACCGGCTATACACCTCACGAGTTGATCAAGGGAATACGCCCCCCGAGGATTTTGGAACAGCTGTTTGATTACCCACCGGAGAGCGAGACGGCGGATGTGAGCATAAAGATCAGGTTGGCGAATGAGAATTTATTGAGCAAGGGAGAACAAAGAAAACGTAGACATGATGCAAAAGGTAAGTGGATGAAATACGAAATAGGACAATTGGTATTGGTGAGGAGACATGATTTGTCGAGCGTTCAGGATAAGGAGATCAAGAAATTCTTCTTGCTTTATGAAGGGCCATATGAGGTAAGAGAAATTAAGATGAAGAATTCATATGTATTACAGAACAGAGAGACAAGGGAGATAGTAGGGACACACAATGGAACAAATTTGAAATTGTATTGGTCATCATAGGAATTTTAACAATGTTTGTTATTAATATTAATGTGTGGATGAAATTTAATTTGATTTTATATGTTTACAGAGGGACTCTCCCCCATTTTCGGGCGATCACAGACTCACCACCTCTGATCGTGGATTTTGGCATTCTGGGGGCGGACCATGGTTGGCAGTAACCTCAACAACGGGGTGAAAGCAACGATGGTCTTACTCCACAAATTGGTGCAAGTAGAAATTTAATTTTGTTGTTGAACGGGGAGGGGGACCCCTAGTTTCATGGAAAGGTAATATAGAGTTAAAAAAAATTTGGGGATTGGCAGTATTTTCCACGAACAGTAGTTTTATTTTATGAATTATGGAATAAAACACCCAAAATTTATATAACGTAAAGCATTAACTCAGTAAGGAGTTATATATTTTTTTTTCTTTATAGAATAGAAATGTAAGATGATCTATTGTTGTACTTATTATCTTGTCATGAGAAGGTATTGTTGAAAAGTGAAAGCTGGAACTTGCCAAAAGTGTCTATATTAAAATTTTATTATGTGAAATAAATAAAAATCAACCGTTTTTTGGAGAAAATGAAGGACAAAATTTAAAATTTTGAAAATTGTTTTAAAGTGACAACCTTCAGTGGTTGTAAATTGAAGAAGAACATAGTGAAACTATGGTGATGCCGTAAGACTGCTTTATGAACAGTGATAATAAGAGTATTAATGTTGGTAATGTATATTATTTTTTTTTTAATAAGGAGGATTTTATATGTATTGGTATATATGTATAAATTAAGAATTTTGGGGGCAGTAATGACACTGAGTATCAAAACATTGCGATTCCCTACATTTCGGGCGATCTCGGCCTTACCAACCCACATCGTGGTTTTGGATGACAATCAGTTGTGGGCAGAAATTGTAAACTGACCACAGCTGGTTGCCTTTGAAATTGGTCAAACCTAGAAATTTAATGGGGTTTAATAAGGGAATCTAAGATTATTTTGAGCATAGGCTATTTCACCTCAGTAGGGGTGGTAGACCTTAGGGGCATATCATAAGAATAAAAGTAGGGGTACTTACCCTGAAGGTTTTTGTAACGCTGAAGCAAGGATGGGAGTGAGAGAAAAGAAAAAAGTGCTCACTCCTTCCGCCTCAGTCCTTGTGGAGGCAACTGAATGCAACAGTTCAGGGGGGGGGGAAATAGTGTGTGTAGAGGAGAACAAAGGGGATGATTATTATTAACAGCGCCGGATAAATAGAATTTCTGTTAATAATAATATTTTATAACTGTTAAATGATTTTGAATAGTTTTAGATAAAAGGGGAAATGTTTAAGAATTATAGAAGAAGGGAGATATAGATGAATTGTATTTGATTAAATTTTGATAATGTGTTGAAGAGAATTTTAACAATGTGTTTAAATATTTTAGATGAAATCTGAGTAATGGAAGATATTTGTAATATTGTAAGGGGAAATGTCTATTGTAATTCTGATGGGAATCAGGGCAATAATTTTGATTTTTGGAAAAGACTTAATAAGAGAAGGGTATGCAGAATGATGTAAAGGAATTTTATAAATGTGTCATGTTAGTTTAAGGGTTCATATATACATGTGTTAAGAATTAAGAAAAACCAGTGCTTCTTAATGCAAACCAGCACATAGCTAAGGGGAAACAGATCAGTTAGGGATATGGTATTATACGAGGCCACTATTTGATATTTTAATTCGATGTTTCAGTGTCTGGTGATGCTGTGGCAGCGGTCCTGAGCTGGCCAGCGCGTCAGAGCAGGAGTGTCAAGCGTCTGTCTGGCCTTGCGGTGTTGGGATCTCGAGAGAGAAGTCCAGTAAGGTCATTCAGGTGCGGTCACAGCCACTGGACTAAGGGTAAGTGATTGTATTTTTTTCATAAACACTACAGTGGGTTGTGGCGACATATCCCAACTGATCCCTTTAGAAAGTATGAGAGTGTCAATGAGAGTTTTTATGCTTCGGCATAAAACCTCTCATTGAGGGGGTTTTGTAACGGGACAAACTATTGGTTTTATTTTTCTTAAATAATTGTAAAATGTAATGGCCACTCAAGCTGAATAACATTTGAATCATAAACGCTGGACAGTTTTTTAACACATTGCAGTCTTTCTCGCCCAGTGTGCAGAAACAAAGAACTCAACACAGTAAGATCCGCCCAGTATAAAATTACTCCGTGAGCCGGCCGGTCACAAATATAAGTTTCGAAACAAAAATTACTGGCACCTGCAACAACTAAATATGTAAAAGTATAACAGATACAGTATTAATTGAAATGAAGTGAAAGTTGAGTTTTAATTAACAATTTCGATAAGAGTGGTGAATATAAAAAAGTGAGAAGAAAATCCGAGATGAAGCCAATTACATAAGGAGACGGGACTACGTGGACAAAATTCAGCGGAGCAACAAAATGTGGTTTGAACAAAATTTTAATAAGGGTTAAACCAAAATATTATCATTATAATGTCAATTTAAAAGATTAAGGGTATGGGGTATTTGCGTGTGCGTGAGCGGGTGAAAAGTATGTTAACATAGAGGTGCTGGTTTGTGGGTTAATTAATTAAATAATCTAATTTTCAGTTATATTTATGTTTATTAATAAAAGCAAAAATATAATAATCATGTTAGAGTGAGGGTTCAGGAATGAACCGATAATGTTGGCTTTGGGTTTGAATGGGAGAATTCAATGTATGATTGTGATGAAGATAATAAAAGGTAATAGATTTTTTGGGAACAAATAATTAATTTATTTACTAAATAATCCTATTCTGCCTTCCTGTTCGCTGGAAAAGAACCCTGGTAAGTAACTATTTTATATATATATATATATTTGGCAAACCTTAAAGATGGCGTCGGAATTATACCGACGTTAACAAGTGTTTATGTACAAACCGATAAATTATTAAATAACACTTTGTAAGTAAGATAACATGTTAAAACACCATATAATCAGCATGATCACTACAGCTTGTTTCTTTGTTTTGCAGCCACACCCTAACACAAGGTCACTTTTGTTGTTTCAAGTTCTGTGTGTGCACTTTAATTTTGTTGACTTGTGTATTGGATGACCACTGATTATTATTTTTATGTCTAAAACAAATAATTATTCAGTTTTTACATGATTTGATATTAATAAAGCATAGTCTTGCTAAGCCTCTAGACACGTAGGCGCTTTGGTTATGGATGACCCACATCCGCTATTTTTATCTACATTATAAACACTGATTTTACTGTTTTGCGCTGATATACAATTTTGTGCGCTCATGCAGACCACTGTGTGTTCATATTTACTGTTTGATGTCGCAGCAGAAAAAGAGGTTAAAATCATTGCCTCTGCAGATTATATAGGTGGTCTTTTGTCCTCTGGACTATTCTTCATGTCATCTTCACAAACTAACACTATTCGATATTTTATAATATACATAAACCCTTTCATTTACAATTTACATATACACATACAGAATGTACCGTTATTTCTCCTTGAGTGTGACTGTAAATGAGGAAACAAAATACTGCTAACAGGATGGAATATTTTCTATGTTCTCATTGTTGGTTTACAAATAAAATAATTAGTATTTTATTTGGTTAAGTGCTAATTAATAAATCAGTTGAGTCATATTTTAATAATAAATAAAGTCGGAACTTACAAATCATTCCAAAATCCCTTTAATAAAAAATAAAAGATGAAGCATTATGACAAAATTGCTCAAAATATTTGAAACTTGGTAATTCACTTTTACAGCATAACATTACATTTGTTTTATATCTTCACCCAGAAATTTCAGCTACACAATAGAAATACTGTACACAAAAGTGTTCATTATATTTATTATGTAATAAATAATATTGAGCACTATGTTTTTATTGTATCTTTCATCAGATTATTATGAAATGGATTATAATAAAATGTATAATAATACAAGTATCTTTGTTATAGTAAAACTGACCAAACAGGAGCAGGAATCGCTAAGAAAACTGGGTAATAAAGAATTCTTATTGAGTAAAGAGGACATTACATCTGCTTGGTTATCTTTAGTAGATATTGTGTATGCATTTTGTTATAATCATCGTACAACTCAAGGAGATAATACAGTTGAATCAGCATGGACAGTTAATAAATTGAGTGCTACATTATCATGGTTACAAGTAAGGTCCTGTTTTAAGACATTAAATATCTCATGAACTGTTATTTTTTTTTTTCAAAATGGGAAACATAGTTTATTAACTTATTTTTTTTTTTAGGTATTTTCAGACCTTGAAACCGTTGTGAGGAGCACTTTTAGGCGGTCTTTATGTTATCCATTGTTTCGGAATTGGAAGCTGTCATATGAGGTCTTGGAGGATACTATAAAAATTTTGGCATTAGGTAAACTGAAGTTTAAATAAGAGACAACTACAACAGTAGCTGTTCTTGTTTAACAAATATGTGCTGAAGTCGTCCATTGTACACTTAAAAAAAATCAGAACAGTACAAAAAATTCATGAAATTTTAAACTGACCTGAAACATTCATTTGGCTGTTGACAACATAATATGTAACAGTACAGAATTGTATGTTAAAGAGATAATAATTTAAATCATTTTTAATTTTAAAGTAGCCAGTATTCACCTGTGGGGTACCCCATTGTAACCAGCCACACATACAATGTTATTGCAAACTGTTTTATGTCTGAAGCCTGTAGCCTACCCGGCTAGACGTATTACGTAACCGCTGGCAAGCAGTCTCTTGGTGAATCACAGTAAAACACTTTTTCACCCCAATTTGCATCAGACAGTAGCAGAGAACAGTCGTTTACAAGTTAAACTTTATAACAGTGGCCTCGGAAATTTCGGTAGGTCGAAGCGGAAAGGGTAGCCTAGACCTACTGAAACGTATTGAAACATCAATGAAGAATACTATTAAAGAAACAGTGAGCGTGATATAAGATGAATTTTTAAATTAAAGTAATTAGAACAGGGTAAGTGTGGTTTAAGTGAAAGTGCACGGGAAGATGGCAGAACAAGTGGAATAGCGAGAAAAGTTAAGTACAGTGAATGCATTGGCCAGCAAGTTTTTGAATTTTAAAACAGTAAAGCGCTTAGTAAAAGGGGGGTAAAAAGTATAAGTAGTAATTGTAAAGAGTGAGAGAGTGCATGCGAGGGAAAAGGGGAGCAATAATTAATCAAAGTACTGGTTTCCAGCTAAAAGTAATTGTTAAAAGAATTTTGGTTAAATAAGTTTGTTTCTAATTGTTAAGAAAGAGCAAAAGAGAAAGAAGGGAATATTGCATTGTGAATAAAATAAGATTTGGTTTAATATAAAACATGTGTTAGAGTAAGTTATTACGTCATAACCATTCCTATTCTGTGCTGAAAACCTCGTCTAACGTTCTGTGGAATTTTCTGAGTTTAAGGGTAGTCAGATCGCGGGAATATTTAATTTTTTATAAGGGAAAGAGTGTAAAGGTTTCGATATTAAACCATAAAATATCGTGGCGATCTGGGCAGTTTAATAAGGTAAGTTTAACGGTAATTATGACGGTAAGTAAAATTCTGGTAGCAGTTAGTATTAGTAATAATATTATTGTATTATTATTATTATTATTATGGTAAAAGAGCAATACTGTTACAAATAGTTTCAGTAAAAAACATGATTAAAATTCTATTTTTAGTTTCTGTAATTTATTGGTTATATTTAGAGGCGACCTAGTAACTAAATGAAGTGTCCAGATTGAAGCTTGGTTATACCTATTAAAGAAGGATTAATATTGTTATGTAGACGTGTGTACGGCTACCGTTTTACTCTGCAAAATGTGAATAATGTACAATTTGTGTGTGATGGGTGTAACGTGTCTTCTCTATCCGTAGTTCAAATGCGTGCAACTTCCGCAGATTTCGTCCGTTGCGAACGTACGAATAACCAGGTCTTGATGTTCTTACCTGATTTTCACTAGGGGTATGAAAATCCCGGTGGCGCCAAATTGTTTTCTTAAAACAATTAAAATAAAATTCAAAGGTGTATGACCAGCGCAGCTCAGGCGGTTTGAATAATTCAAATATTTCCGCCAGCTAGGCCCACTAGAGCGCACAGCAGTTCGATGCGTGGGCTGTGTAAATCGTTAGTCATCTGCTAAAATGTACATAAAATATTGTGCACCTCCTAATGAAATTATAACACCGTGGTTACACTCAATACTTACACATTTTTTATTAGTGATTGTTATTCATTTAATACAAATTATTCTAATACAAATGCTCCGGTTATTTATATGAGACAATTACAGGGTTTGACAAATCGATATTTGAATTGATAAACAGACTTTTATGTAATGGCGTCTGTTGGAAATTGTACAAATTATTAATGTTCGTTTGTCATAGGTTCTTGAGGTTACGTTAAAAGGATTACAAATGTTTAAAACAATAAAAATACACACCCTTACATCAAGTAAACTTAACTAACATATTGTGTAGGTATAATTTGTTTAGCGCAGTGTAGTAAAAGTGTTTACAAGTTATGGATCATTAACAACAGTTTATATTGGTTAGTTTATAAATTGTCAGTGACTTAGTATTCTTTTTAATCTTTGAAAGTAATTAATTTCAGTTCAGTGAGATTTCGACCTTTAGTGAGAAATAAAAATAAAATTTCAAAAAAAATTAAAATTTCCAAAAATTTTTAAATTAAAAAAAAATTTAAATTTATTTAAAATGTTTCCTTTATATGCAAAATTATTTAAATATTGGTTTAAAGCGATTAAACAAACAAATTAAAATTTACTTCCTACTATACAAGCTTAGTAGGTGTATGACCTCATCAGCTGATCGAAACTAGGTCAAGTTCAAAACCCTTGAACTACATGTGTTATGTATGATTTCTATCTGAAATACATTTGACATCGGTAAAATCCTATCTTGAAATACAAACATAATAAAACAAAATATTTAAAATAAACAAATATTTAATATAAATAATCATCAACTTGATATTTAAATTATTTAAAATAAACAATTCTTGACTTTACATCATTTTCAAATTTTATCAAAATTCTGTCACTGGTTGAAAAAAAATAAACAATTGTATATTCTTTATTATAAATTCCTCTCTTTAGTTAACAGTTTAATTCTACATTACTGTGGGTGTTGTAACTCATTTATTCTCATTTACTGTATTAGATCTCTATACATATATAAACTTTCTCCCTCTGACTCTAATATTCATCAACTTCAACTCCCATTGTATACCTACGTTATTTTTGAATTTATAAGTACGATATATTATATCTCACAAATGTGGTTATGTATACAAAAACTAGGACGCCATCTTTTACTACCTAAGTCATGGGCCAGAATTTCGTTACGCGAAGTCAGTCGGGAATAGAAATTGCTTGAAATAAAAACAGCTGTTCTGATTTTTACCAATGAAATACCCTTTTTATTATTTATACGTTTTACATACTTGTTTTCAACCCTATCTTTAACCCTTCCAAAATAAATACATAGTGTAATAATACCTTCGGTAAATATCATAAGTATATGACAAAATTATTTATATGTGTTGCAACTTCTATAAGTACAATATGTATATGACAAAATTACATCTATATATATATATTTTATAGGTGTTGCTCAACCCAGCACTTAGAAATAATTACGCACGCACACAACCACTCACCCTTTCATTCTCATGGTACAAACATTTATAACTTTTCTAACTTTTGGAGCTCCTTTTATTAGATTGAAATTTTAAATTATTTTTTAACCAAAAAATGATATTGGGAAATTATGAAATCAGGAATTAAGGAACGATCTCACCCATTTCGTGTTGGCTTCCTCGCACTGCTAGTCTCGTTCGTACATCGGCACAATCGGTATATTTTCACGGCGCTTGACGGGACACCTTTGTGTCAACCCACGTAACCCACCGTCGTGGGACCAATTCTATACGTCGATCTTTTTTACGAACGATTTAATCGGTCGAGGACGCCTACACCAAACCGAACTATAACTCTCCTTAATACATCTTGATTGTAGATATTATACTGTTTATTAACCACCTACAGTGGTCTAAAAAGTTAAAATTCACTCGTAAGTGAATGTGCAACCGGCCGGTGCTGATCAGTTGTTGCAACAGAATGACGGCAATTCCTGGTTGAAATCTGCGGAAGTGGGGTGTACTGACGTCACATTCCTTTGTCTAAATTGTTGACATCGCCGTTTTGTCGTTGTCAACACATTCTCCGCCTATGACGTAATAAAGGCTTGGCTTGCTTATCGCAATAACTGCACACTGTTTTTGTGATGTGACACCGTTTTTTGTCATGAATTAGTTCAAATCCTGGCAAATACTGTAATATAGTCCACTCACTGTAAATTCTATATCGGGTGTTTGAGGTCGGGTTGGGTATGTCAAAAAATAGAAAAATACAATATTTATGATCTCTTTACCATATTTTAGGTAATTATGAAATGTACCATGATTGTACCATCACAAAACCCCCTCAATGAAAGATGGTGTGACGAAGCACACAAACTTTCATTGACCCTTTCATACTTCCTAAAGGGATCAGTCAGGACAAGTCGCCACAACCCCCTTACAATTTTACATAAAAAATAACAACAACTCACCCTTGGTCTGGTGATGAGGACCGTACCTAGATGACCTTACTGGACTTCTCATGCGAGATCCCAACACCATAAGGCCACTTAGGCTCTTAACGCCCCTGCTCTGACGCGTTGGCCAGCTCAGGACCGCTGTCACACCACCAAACACTGAAACAATATATAATAAATATTAAAATAGTGGCTTAGTAAATCACTACATCCTCAACTGATCTGGTTCCCCTTAGCTAAGTGCTGGTTTGTGCCAATAAGCACTGGGTTGGCTTAATATATTTTAATATGCTTAATAAAATTATAAGATTATATATTATAATCTTCAAGAATTAAAAAGAATATTATACCAAAATTGAATAAGATATAATTGAAAATATAATAAGAAAATTACACATTATAATCTCCCAAATCTGGAGAAAAACAAATTATAAAAGAATTAATAACTCTATATATTTATTTATTAAATACTCTTAGTGCATGATAAAACAAAAAAAATTATTATTATTATTATTATTATTAACAGTTAATCATCTGGCTGATAAGTATTATTAACAGCACCATTTAAAAATTTTTTTTTTTTTTTTTTTTCCTACACATATTATAAAATCATGTTAAAAAGTTTTCAAATAAATACATATTACATTAATAATTAACACTGATATATTAATAATACAGTTAATACATTTTAAATACTCAATCATATTTAATCATATCTAAGATATGCAGTAACATTTGTATAATTTCCTTAAAAGTTGTATTTAAATTAAAATTTACCATAGTAGCACTATGTCCTTTTAACTTTACAACAAAAATCAAAATTGAAATATCATTTAAAAAATGTTAATTTTTTCATTAGTTACATTAATAAATTTGTAGACACTTTCCAAGTCCAAAACATCACTTTTCTAACGCTCCAGGAAAACAATGGATCTTCTGATATACTTAGTTACATAAAAAAAAATATACAACTCCTTAATGAGTTAACCTCTTAAGTTACACAATTTTCAACTTTTCTATTCTATAAAATTTTAGAATAAAACAAGATTCAAGGGATCAATGCCAAATTTTTTTTTTTTTTTTTTTTTTTTTTTTTTTTTTTTTTTTTTTATATCCCAAGAATTAGGGGTCCCCCTCCCCGTTCAATAATAAGATTAAATTTTCAAATTTCTACCAATTTTGTGTGGAGGAAGACCATCGTTGCTTTCACTTCCTTACGTCAGTTCCGCCAACCATGGTCCACCTCCCAAACTCCAAAATCCACGATCAGAGGTGGTGAGTCTGTGATCGCCCGAAAATGGGGGAGAGTCCCTTCTGTAAACCAATAACTAAATTAATACTCATATACTCCAAATATAAAACATCAATATAAAATAACTAAGTCGACCAGTACAACTTTAAATTTGTAGCATTGTGTGTTCCTACTATCTCTCCAGTTACGTTGTTCTGTAATACATAAGAATTTTGCATCTTAACTTCTATGACCTCATATGGCCCTTCGTATAAGAGAAAGAATTTCTTAATTTCTTTGTCTTGTGCACTCGATAAGTCATGTCTTTTAACTAATACCATTTGTCCTACATTATACTTAATCCCCTTACCTCTTGCGTCGTGTCTACGTTTTCTCTGATCACCCTTACTAATTAAGTGTTCATTCGCCAACCAATCCGGGTGGTTCATCATAATCATGTCACTAAATTTTCGTTTTATTTCTTCAAAGGCTCCACGCTCCACTTCTCCCCATTTCCATTGTCGGTTCTTCTGCAATACCGCACTTAATTTTGCGGTTAGGTAGGCGTAGTTCCTCTGAAATTTCCTATAAAAGTTGCACAGCCCAAGAAAACTCTGAAGTTGTTTGATGTTTCGCGGTTCAGGGAAACGCATAATAGATTCGACCTTGTCCGGGTTTGCGGAAATTCCTTCCGAGGTAATAGTGAATCCTAAAAAATTAATCTTCGTTTGTAGAAATTTGGACTTATCCCAATTTACGGTTAATCCTCCCGCTTCTAATTTTCCTAAAACATATTTTAAATGTTCTAAATGGTCTTCAAATGTACGTGAAGCTATTAAAATATCATCTACATAAACTGTGAGAAAATCTAAATCTTTTGGTCTCAAAATCCTATCCAAACATTTAATGAAACTAGCTACGCTGGTATTTAGCCCAAATGGTAGTCGCTTAAACTGATAATTTTTTCCATTAAATAAAAATGCTGTGTATTGCCTACTTACCTCGGCTAAAGGTACCTGCCAATATCCCGCAGTCAGATCTAAGGACGTCATAAATCTTACGCCACTAAACTTTTGAAAGATCTCATTTATAGATTCTGGTGATTCTCGGTCTGGTATAATAATTTGGTTAATTTTCCTTGCGTCTAGGCATAATCTTACTCCTCCTTCCTTCTTAATTACCACCACTAACGGATTTGAGTAGTGAGACACTGACCTCTCGATGATCCCATTATCTAACATTTTATCCAACTCCTCTTGCACCGCTCGTCTTTTAGAGTAAGGCACTGGATAGCTCCGCTGCATGAATGGTGTGTGTTCCTTTATCTGTAACATACATTCATAATTTTTTGCCCTTCCTGGAATATCGGCAAACACTCCCTTAAACTGCTCTATTACCTGCCATAACGCTATACGTTGGCCACTCCTTATCACCTCACCCCCACTACAGAATTCATCCGCCCTTATCTCCCATACTTCCTTATTAATATTACTCATTTCATTATCAACATCTTCTAAATACTCACCCTCTATACAAAAATTTACTTTAGTATCTAAGTGATTCTCAACTACTTGTTTCTGTAACATTTTCACACCAGTTGTTCTGACATTATTTATAACATTTTCAAAATTAATTTTCACAGACCGATCACCCCCATCTAACTCCAACACTTTTTCTTTAAAATTTATTATAGCTTTATTTCTTTGTAAAAAATCATTTCCCAAAATGATGTCTAAACTTAACCCCTTGACTACCAAAAATGTATTATCAAAATTCATATCTCCAATTGAGAAACTTAAATGTATCTGTTTTGTCACCCTTTTACTACGTACCCCCGTGACTCCTATTACTGTAACCCCTGCTACGGGTAAAACTGGAATATTCTTATTCAAATCTTTCAATTCACTTAAAATGTTCTCGGCTATTACTGAAATTTCGCTCCCTGTATCGACAAGTGTTTTGAAGTTTCTATTATCTATTGTTACCTGTATTTCCGTGAGTCCAGCTCTCACCTCCAATGTCGTGTTACACTCCTCCTCCAATAAATCTGCAACGATGTCTGCTTTTATAACGTTGGATTTTAAGTTCTCGATGGGTCGGACCTCATGAGTTTCCCTGAACAGTGGTCGGGTCCTACTTACCACTGTTGACTTCAGTTTTCCGGCTGTGTCCTATTATGACTTGTTGATGGCACAGGGTGTCCGCGTGTTGGTCCCTGATGGTGGTACGGTGCTCCTCTGTTACTCGGGGCTCCTCTGTTCGCAGGTATGAATTGCTTTACTTGGTTATTTCTTGGTGCTTTACAGAAATAACAATGCTGCATGTGACCCCGATTCTCCTTCCTGCAACTAGAACAACTCCAACCGCCTTGTGTCTGTAAATCATTTCTAACATTATATTTATTGCCAGTATGATTAAAATAAGGCCTTGGCCGATTAAACTCATTGTTATTATTGTTATGGTTATACGTATTTGGTTGTATAGGGCGTCTACCCATTTCACGATCATTTATACTTTGTAGTATATCTAATACCCTTTCCAGTTCATCAAGATTTTCTATTTCTTTAGTCATCAGAGTGACCTGCACTTCTCTAGGTAAGTGCTTACTAACATACCTAACAAATGACTTAAATGGTATAGGAGGCTCTAAATATTTAGCTTCGTTGTACAATTTTGTTACATAAATAGTAATGTTATTATTACTAACGTTACGTCCCATGAAATTACCCGTTCCCATAATACGGCTTCTTAAAGTCTCCTGCTCTTCTTCTGTCCAATATTTACCCTTAAAAGCTTTTTCAAAAGTATTATAGCAATCCCATTCTAACCTATGAGCTTCAGCCCATATGACTGAGTTACCCTTGAAACATTTAATAATTTTATTTAATTTCACTTCCCAGCTACTACTACTAAACTGATTATAATCCCTAGTCTGATTAAGGAATCGCATGGGATGTATTACTCTGTTTTCATGGCTAAAATTCTCTAGTTCTATTTCATTATAGAAATCTCTAGTTACTACTACTCTATCAGTTATGCTTGAAACATTTTTATTTATTTCTCCCCGTAATTCGTTTTTTACACTGGTCAAATTATTTGCAATCATATCATATTTATCATGCACATCCATACGATTTTGTACAGTTAAGTCATCAATTTCTTTAATCTTACTTTGTAACAAATTAAATCTACTCTTGGTATTTTTCTCATGTTCAGTCATAGTACTATCTATAGCTTCTAAATTTTTAGTAATATCTATCACGTTTATTTCAATGTTTTCTAAATGATTTTGCAACACATTGGTTTTAACTTCTACTTGACTTTCTACAAAATGTAAACATTTCTGTTGTATTTCTGTACTGCTTGTCTCTAATTGACTTTTAATCGTGTTATTTACTGTGCCACAAACTAGATCGATTTTAGTGTCTAAATCACTAATGGTACTATTGAACTTGTCATCAACAATGGCTAGTGTATTTTTCTGTATGTTATCACAACGTGTTTCTACTATATTAATTCGTTCTTCTAAGTGAAAGTTTTGCCCTTTTATTTCATTCTTTAATTCATTGAATTTAATATCAGAATCAATTTTCTGTTCGTCTAGTTTTTTATCAAAACTGTCAAATTTATTTAATAAAAGTTGCATCATTGCATTAGTTTCATCTGACTTACTGTCTAAATTAGTTGAAATGGATGTGTCAGTTTGCGTTATTTCGGCAGACACAGGCGTATTTGCCCCGTCAGTCTGACTAATGGGATTTATTTGCATATCCATTTCACCAGTTAAAGTTATGTCAGTGGTACTGGTTTTTATGTCACTATCGTCACTTGTACTCATTTTGGCAATTGTGTAATGCACGCATGCATACAATTGTCTAACCTAATTGTGGGGTTATGTTTACTAGTTATAAAATTTTGTCTGTTACCTCAAGCAATTTTTTTTTTTCCGTGTTCTTTCTAGGCGTATCCCATGTAATAATATATATACATAATATTACATAGGGTCCCTGTTCTTACGGGCGACATCTGTATACCTACGTTATTTTTGAATTTATAAGTACGATATATTATATCTCACAAATGTGGTTATGTATACAAAAACTAGGACGCCATCTTTTACTACCTAAGTCATGGGCCAGAATTTCGTTACGCGAAGTCAGTCGGGAATAGAAATTGCTTGAAATAAAAACAGCTGTTCTGATTTTTACCAATGAAATACCCTTTTTATTATTTATACGTTTTACATACTTGTTTTCAACCCTATCTTTAACCCTTCCAAAATAAATACATAGTGTAATAATACCTTCGGTAAATATCATAAGTATATGACAAAATTATTTATATGTGTTGCAACTTCTATAAGTACAATATGTATATGACAAAATTACATCTATATATATATATTTTATAGGTGTTGCTCAACCCAGCACTTAGAAATAATTACGCACGCACACAACCACTCACCCTTTCATTCTCATGGTACAAACATTTATAACTTTTCTAACTTTTGGAGCTCCTTTTATTAGATTGAAATTTTAAATTATTTTTTAACCAAAAAATGATATTGGGAAATTATGAAATCAGGAATTAAGGAACGATCTCACCCATTTCGTGTTGGCTTCCTCGCACTGCTAGTCTCGTTCGTACATCGGCACAATCGGTATATTTTCACGGCGCTTGACGGGACACCTTTGTGTCAACCCACGTAACCCACCGTCGTGGGACCGATTCTATACGTCGATCTTTTTTACGAACGATTTAATCGGTCGAGGACGCCTACACCAAACCGAACTATAACTCTCCTTAATACATCTTGATTGTAGATATTATACTGTTTATTAACCACCTACAGTGGTCTAAAAAGTTAAAATTCACTCGTAAGTGAATGTGCAACCGGCCGGTGCTGATCAGTTGTTGCAACAGAATGACGGCAATTCTTGGTTGAAATCTGCGGAAGTGGGGTGTACTGACGTCACATTCCTTTGTCTAAATTGTTGACATCGCCGTTCTGTCGTTGTCAACACATTCTCCGCCTATGACGTAATAAAGGCTTGGCTTGCTTATCGCAATAACTGCACACTGTTTTTGTGATGTGACACCGTTTTTTGTCATGAATTAGTTCAAATCCTGGCAAATACTGTAATATAGTCCACTCACTGTAAATTCTATATCGGGTGTTTGAGGTCGGGTTGGGTATGTCAAAAAATAGAAAAATACAATATTTATGATCTCTTTACCATATTTTAGGTAATTATGAAATGTACCATGATTGTACCATCACACCATGACACCCATCTCTACCAGAATATCTACTAATCAAGACACTCTAAACCCCAACTTATCATTTAACACAATTCGCCACCTTCTCTACATATAAAATACATAAAAAAAATACTCTCTAACCCTTTCTACATAGGATACGTGTTTCCCCTACCCAAAACTCAATTCCCTTATTTGGCCCCTGGACTTTACCTAAGGCGGCCCCTTCCCCACTAAAATCTATCCCTATCCCGTCCCAACCCTTGTTGCGGACTCCTACATGACACTACCCCCTACTACAAAATTACCATCCCCAAAATCTCAATCTCATTACCTCACTACAAATACAACAAAATAACCTCATTAATTATAAACATAAATATATCATTCAAAACTATACCATTATTCTCCACAACTACTGTGTCAACATCAATATTTCACAAAATTCTGTTACATTACATTAACTCAGAAACACCATTACATCATATTCATCTCTATCATTTCAAATTCAACTTTTAATTCAATTTGGACAAGTCTACATGTCCCACAACATATTTATCACCCACGAATTATCTTTTATTAATTTGCATAAATTATTGTTATTTTATTTCTCATATTCTTTTTATCTTTACTTCAAAATATCTGTAGTACATTAAACATTAATTACTTGTAACATTTACAAACCAATATACCAGTGACGTTATTGCTAATCAGCTGATCCTCCTAACACAATGAAAATACATCTTAAAATTGAACAAATTACATGGAATATACATATTTATTTTTATTTATTCTCCCTTCTCACCTCATTGTTTCCCGTTTCTCTGATTCTGGTTATTTATGTTAGCCTGCCAGACGATTTACTTATGGGCTTAAAAAAATACACACATAATAAAATTACATATTCTTATCAATGCTTATCTAACAGACAACAATAAAATAATACACTTAAAATTATAGCATGAACACCTTATTTTTAAATATCTAAGCAGCTAGTTACCTGAACAGAGCACAAGCAGTTTTATTTGAATTAAACTTTGAATAAGCAAAAACTTTTATGTCATAAGCTTTAAATTCGTGACTCCTTTGCGTCACCTCCCAGCCACACACTCTATTTCAAATTATGTTGGACTGTCTCGCCCTTTCGCTTCCACAGAGACTGTATATTTTGGAGCAGGGTTTTACCTCTCCGTGTCTCTGCTTCCGCTGTTAAGTTTTAAAGTAGTGAACATCATAATGTTCTTGTTCAAAAATCATACACCCTTAAAACGGATCTACCACTTGGCTATGCTGTTCCTACTCGAACAGAGTGGCAGCCGCTGTTCCATAGTTTCCAGGAGATTTCCTCTAATTGTCCCCCCATTGAATTTCAAATATATACCAATTTCAAGTCAGCTATGGTCAAGGGACTTGGTATGGCCATAGCTGGCCGCTAGCCAAAACCACGGTTAGTGCTGGTAAGACAGTAACCGCCCGAAAAGTCGAGGAAATCTAACTTTAATTTAATTGCCTGTTACACCTCACTACTATGTGCGACACTGTCATTTAATAATGTTTACTTTACACGGATAAGGTGTGCCGCACATTTATCGCCATTTTGGCCTCCGATGGAGGTAACACTCACGGTTACCCCCAACCCATTTCGCTATCTAAGAGAGCACAGGCAACCCCCGTAATAGCCACTTAATAGCTAACTAATTACTTAACAATTGAAAATTAAACTTTCTACAAATACAGTTCCACACTCCATTGGTCTATCACTTCATTGAACACCAATCTACCCCCCAAAATCACCCCCACTTCTTATATTGATATCAAGTTTATATTTTGTTACGCATTTTTTTTTTTTTTCATTTTAAGTTCATTGTTAAAATCCTTGTTTCTATTAAATTGATTAATTTAATGGTTTTTTAATGTCTCAAACTCTGAGTTACAATGATTACCTCATTATTATTTTATCAAAAAATTTTCTTTAATTCTTTTATGTCACAATAGAGTTTTGTTATGGTCACCAAGTATGTCTGTAGGCATTAGTCACAACATACCACTCCAACACACCTGTCTACATGAACCGTTGTGTGCCAGACTTGTTTTCATAAACAACAGTTATAAACATTCTCAGTTTCAGCTATCATAGACTAAACACTTTGGTTGCAACATATACTGACATATCTGCTTACTACACTTTTCAAATTTTATAAATCTTTTAGATAACATATTTGTCTCTTACATTTTTATTCCAATTCGGATCAGATATATTTTTAATTCATTAATAAAAGTGGCCCTTTTAAATTATTTGTTTAACTTGAAAATTCCTTAACAATCTTCACCCAAAACAGTTTGATTTGAATTACAGCTGTATGACGTTAATGTATAAAATATGTAAAATTACAATTTCCATTTGAATCAAAATGAATTTACACAGCACTAGCATTTACAATATTAAGTTACTCCAGGGGCGGTTACAATTCAATTTCATCTCTTAATACATTCAAAACAATTTCCATGACTTTAATTACAGTTTCAAAATGCTTCTACATGATTAAAGGTTTGTTTTTCTTAATAATTCAATAAATTTTACTAACATTACATCATTGGTTCTGATCTCGCTTTAAATTCCTCCACAATCACATGCTCAATACCATTATACCGTACTCATAACCTAACATAGCAGGTACCACAAAATAATAATTAAACCCTTTGGTTACATGAGTTTACTTTAAAATATTTTCCAAAATTATTTACTTACTTAATATTTGTACTTATTATTTTTTCTTAATTACCTGTAAATAGGTTATTCTTTACTTGTACAGAATAATCGTATACAGAGATGCGACTGAAGACGAACGGAACCCCTACATCCATAACGGTGAATAACCACCCTTATGCAGACCTCAATTCCTTATCTGCCTCCTTCCCAAAAAATGAACACAAACCACAACCACTAATCTACAGCCCCATCTCGGCATACGATAATCCTATTAAACTATACAGTAAAATTGATTATCTCGTTTGTCTACTCAGCCACAAAACTTCTTCACTACCTACCTAATTAAGGGATGAGTTTACAAGTCATAAATAACGCCGGTTTATTTAATTTTGAGGATTACCCTAATGTATTATTTAGAGTTAAGGTAATCAAATGGTTCAAAAAGTGTGCCAATTTGTGTAACTATTGTTTATGTATTTACTCTAAGGGGAGGGTTAAGGAAATCTGGAAGGCAAAAGGGATAAGGATTATTAAAAGGTCACGAACTAGGACTAAAGGTAGGGACAAAGCTTCCTCCGGAAATAAGGGTACATGGAGAAAACCAAGGCTCGCGTGGGCAGGGGCGCGTCCCTGAAATAGACAAACCCCACTGGGACAAGTGGGGAACACCTATCCGCTACCACTTACTGTTTTATACTATTTATAGTTATTTGTACTTATTTAACTATAGGTTTATCATAGTGGTTTAGTTATATTTAATTACAGGATTCAATGTATTATTTTGTTTTAAAATGCAAAATATTAATATTATTTTTGTCATCACAATTTCGGCTACATACATACCTTTTATAATGCTCTAACATTTTATAATGCATACAATTAATTTCACTACACATGTATTTACAATTCTTCATCAATAATTATTCAGTTATATCACACTTCAATATCTAAAATCAGCTAGGTCATTACCATATATTAACATATTTAAAATTGTTCAATTGTGAATTTAAGGCTCACCCTCCATCGTCAAAATTTAGACGGGGTTTCACATAACATCGTTCAATTTTATTACCGCACAAATGACCGTTTTGTGTGTGGTAACCATACAAACTAAACTCATCCATCATACTCAAATACTCATAAAACAAGTCAACATTATTTGTTTCTGTCCAGTCTCCATTAGTAATATTCGTTATCAAGTCAGTTATTTTTTCTTCATAAAGTAAATGATTATTATTTAGACATGTATTATCAAAATAATCTTCACTCTCTAATTTAACAGGTAAGTACTTCAAATCATTTAGCATCTCTTTCAACTCATTGTAATCTCTCGTTAGTTTATATAATTCTATTTCTTTATCAATGCACAACTCTCTCTCAAAACATCTTTCATCATCATAACACCATCTCATATCTTCAATATTACTCCAGACAGAGGGTATAAACTTATACAAATAAAATAAACTCACATCTTCTACTAACACGGGACTCTTGCCCTTCAAAAACTCTTGTGACCACATTAAATCATCATAGATAATAAAAGGAAAATTTCCCCTCTGTCCCCACTCTACTACAACATTATTTCTCCTCTCTCTCTCCAACTCACTGACACACATTAACATCTCATAATCACTACATTCTACACTTTCATTAATACTCTCATTACTTATTTTTACCGTATCAGTTTCTGATACTAACTCTTCAAACACATTAATATTCTCGGTATTACGTACATTATTTTCGACATTATTGTCCTTATTTGTTAACTCTTTATCTGGTACTACATTTTTGTATTTGTCATTACAATTTTCATTTGTATTATTCTTATCTGGATTCATCACATGTACTCCCATTCGCCCAACACTCTGTTCTAATTTATTCAAATTAGTTCTTATCGTTTCATTAGTACTTTCTACACATTTACTCATTTCTTGTATTTCATTTTTTAACTCGTGAAACTTGACATTGGAATCAATTTGTTGCTCTTTATAATTGCTATTTATATTTTCAGCCATGGTTTTCATTAAATTAAACAGATCGTCTATTGACACCTTTTTTTCTTCCACCCCTACGCTAGCGTTAGGCCTATTCTTATCTTGTACATCAGTCATTTTCAAAATTTATTTATATCATACCCTTTATATAACGTCCCCTTAAATCAAAATACCCCATACAGAAAACAGTTATTAATACGTAAAAGTAAACACCCGCTCGCTCTACCTAAACATAACCTTATTTAGCGTAATTATATACGATAATATTACATAAATACGTCATTTGACATTTTGTATTATTGATATAAATTAAATTATATAAATTGCTTAAATAGAATAATTAATTAAGTAAATACAGTAATTATTTAAATTTTGTAATATACTGTTAGGTTACTAAGCTAACCTAGAACATGTTTGTATCCATGTCGATGCGGAATTCAATTAATATGCGGAATTCAATTAATTAATTATAATTAATTCAATTCGTGCCTGTTCCGTGGCGCCATTTGTGACGTACTTATCAATCACATTTATTATTATTACAATCAACTTTCAAATTAGCTTTTACTTACCGGTACGATAGCTCTTACAAGGTCGCAAGGTTCGATCACATGTACCTAGATACAAACATGGTCTAATAGGTTACGCAAGCACTGACACAACTCATTTTGAAGAGAATTAATAATTTTAATGTTCCATTATTGAGATTGAATAGAATTACATTTAGTCAAAGATGATGCAACTCGTACATGTTGTTATTAACAGAACTTATAGGCTATAACTTACCTTATCATTTCTAACAAACACAATTATAATTCAGACAAAATTAAACAGAAAGCAGCCCAGCTTTGCTCGCTCTCACATACACACGTTATTTATAAGTTATACAACCCTTAACATTTTAGATGAATCAAATTCCCGACCCCACACGCTTGCTACGCGGTCACCGCACACACGCGTCTTCTCTCGAGAATGGTTGGTTCTATATTATTTAAAATGCCATTATTTATAACGTCTCTTCTAAAACCGACCGCGGTCACATGAATTTATACTGTAGTATACTGTTGCATTAATTAAAAAGTTTTGTTTCTGAGCCCGGGTTGACGGGTGGCCTGCACAGGCGAGAGTCGACACCAGACTATTAGCGTCTCTGTGTTCCCCACTCCTGGAGCATTTTAGTTGAGACGACGGACATCAATGCCTTACAGTTAGTCGTCACAGTTTCGACTCATGCTAGTCATGTAGTTGTTGGAGTGACAATAGCAGACGATTTCACTTAGGCACAGGCTGACATCACGATAGGAACCGGACGTAAACGGCACTTCCTACCGCTCAAAAAGGCACATTGCGGATTTTGTTCGTCCCAGGACATCCTGTTTTTTGTCTGGATGCGTCACTCAGATTTGTGGTGATACAGTTGCGTCTGTGTGCTGTTTACGCAAGTACAGATTTCTGAGAAGTTTGAAGGGGGTAAATGCTTCGCTTGCCGGCTTACACAATAACACCTGCGTATCGCTTTTGTCTCACTGTTTCTCAACATCGTGCTGTTGCATGGAAAATAACGTTGCAATGCGTTCTATTATAACGGAATGAATTTTGTTACCCAATAATTTTCACAACTTCTTTTTTCCAAGCCCGTCCAAAATGAAAGAAATAAAAATGTACTTGCCCCATACGGTAAAAATAAAAACACCCAAAAATTGACCCGCTACACTATGTTAATACATAATTTACTTATTTCTAAGTTTTAATATAATTCTGCCATGTTCCCTTTCATTACACATAATTATTATATTTTGCCTATTATTTCTTATAAAGGTATTGCTATTATTTTCTTTATAAATTCCTTACTTACTTAAAACATACTAACATATTACTGTAAAACTATTTCTTCTGGTATTTATTGCCTTAAACATTAAGCCAATAACTTCTTTCTTTAAATTAACAAATGAACAAATTTGGTGAGTGTTATACCTACACCATCTCTTTTATAACAGTAATCACCCTGGTGATTTTTATACTGAGATAATATTTTTTCTGTTTTTTTTACATTCACAATTATTCTGTGTCTTTCAGTCTAATATACTTAACTTAATTGCTCATTTAACATGTGCTTATGTTTTGGGTTTGTCACACTTGTTTAACTCTTTTTTCTTAAGATTATATGCTGTTTATTTTATTACACTTATCACTTCACTGTTCAACTTTGTCACTCCCTACCTATCTCTAATTACCCTTATATTTCTCACGATCTCACTATTATTACAAAGTTTTTGTATCTAATGAGTTCATGTCTCTTTTGTTAACTTCAGACTGTCACATATCATTTTATAATATTCAAACAACATGGTATTGTAAATACATCTTTCAAATAAAACATAACTTTGTATACATTGTCATTAAAGTGATAAAAATTGGTCTGAAATGTCATAATTAATAATAATAACAACAATTTAATAATGTTAAAATATATTGTGTTAATTAAAACATACTACATCTGTAGCAACAGCAATAATATTAGCGAATAAATAAACTCTCCAAAACCTTATACTTTCAAACACATAATGCTGAAATAACATACATACTGCTGAAATAATCCTAGTAAAAGTTCCAAAGTATATAGTAGGCTATACAATTTGTTCTCTGATTGAATCACGCACACATTTCTATTCCCTGTCTGTATGAGTGTAATTTTAAACATAACAGCTGACACATCACCTATAGATAAGGATATACATACAATCATATCTACACGTGGTTTTTTATGTATAACAATTGCTGAGATACTGTCATTTACAAGTTACCACTAATAAAAATTTAAACATAAATTATTAATAATAATAAAAAATTATGCTCTTTTAAAACAATCTTATGAGTTAATTGTTATGGCCATGTAAATTTTTTTTCTTTTTTCTTCACTGTCTTCTTGTCTCGCTTTACTTTGGTTAATATCTGGCCAATCTCTGGGGTTGGGTCAATGTCAGTTGTCTGTCAGTCTAGTTCGTATTTTCTTGTTTTGTAACCACCTTTGGTTGTATTCTTCCTCCTTCACTATTGATTATATTTACTACTTTCATTCTCGTTATCATTTATCTATCAAAATATATTGTTTCTTGGCATTTTTTACATACTTTTTTATATCAAATGTGATCAGGGTTTGGCAATGTTATAATATAAAAATATTCTTCAATCTATTAAAAATAGTTCACCATGTCAACACATCCACAAAACCTTAATGTATTTAGTACTTATTTTTTAAGACATGTATCTTGTTAGAGAGTTTTGAACTTTGTATTCTTTTCACCTTGTCGCAGATACTTCTTGCCCAAGATTACTCTGTTTAACCATCTTCTTTAAGTCACCATATCTTATCCAAGGAGTATTGTAAGGAGGCAGTCAGATAATACAACTTATCAGGAATTTTCTATCCCTCATGAATGTAGAGCTTTCTGAGCTTTCTCGTTGATCATCACCAGACTGTATGTCACAACACATAGTCAGGCACTTCTTTCTTATTGAAAACATTAATTTTACCTGTTAATAACATGTAACACCATTCCGTTACTCCACCTTCACTCATTACATTCCCTTCATCGAGAGCCTAAGGATGTCAACTGCTTTGCAGTTTTCTGGTACAAGAAATCTAATCACAGCACACATGTTTAATAGTTTTTTTTATAAACAAGTAACAGGAGTGCAAATTTTTCTCTACATCTACTGGATACGCAGTATACTACATATCAGCACAAGACAGTAGTAGTATACTGTACGTACCTACTCACGCACTATAGGTGAATGGAAATTACTTTCCAGACAGCCCTCAAATATGAGTTCTTGCCAAAAACATGTTTCAGTTTTTCTTATGGTAACTTACTGATATCACTGCACAATTTTCTAAAATATCTTCCATCTTCTAACTAAAATAATCATTTTAGAGAATCAGATCCCTTTCGTGAATATATATCTCGATCTAACCTGATACTGGTAATGACAAAGAACTGAAATTCACTGTAATGTATGACCTTCCCTACAATATACTACCTGAAATTAGCTCTTGAATAATTTGAATAGCTCTAGCGTGTTGGGTGTCAAGAATCATAATTATAAGCTGGAACAATAGAGATATGGTTGGAGCTTGCAATCTGAAAAATTCCCAAAATGATAGAGCCTTAATATGTACCTTTGTGGTTTGTGATACAATCTTGTTGATTTGAGACACTTTGCCTTCATTTCTTTCATTATTCTGTGAAAAGTGTAAATGCGGCAAGTCATGTGTACCATTGTTGAGTAAAATACTTTTGATTATCAACTTCAATAATTTCATACATTATATGTATTGGTTACAAAATCCAGAATGTTGTGTCTTACACCCTCTAGATAGACCAGAACCTGTAATCTTTTAAACAGTTGATGTGTTGTTGAATGGGAAGTTCCAAAACTTAATTGTCAGCAAGAATATTTATCTAGATGCATGTGTTTTTAACATTCCCGTGATTATATTGGCAGTACAACTCTCATCCGTGGTTCTCCCATGGAAATATATTATCACTAGTGTGTGTGTGTGTGTGTGTGTGTGTTCCCATAATTATATTGCCTCTCGACATCATTCTGGCAAAAAATACTCTCACAAAATTCAGAAATAGAGGTGCCTCGAATGAGCAGTTTTTATCTGTAGGCATTCCAAGTACGTACACTTAAAATGAATATTAATAGTTTATCATTTCATCCACAGGTTAGTAGTACCTATCCTGTTTGAATTTTTCTGAGGAAGTGATAAAGGGCATACATAATTTTACTTTATCTACTCAACAACTGAGTGGTAAACCTGTGAAGTTTCATATGCATGAATATCAAAGTAATCATGTGTACTTCAGTCTCCAATATATTCAATCTGTTAACAATCCGAGAAGTTCCTTGAGCTGAATTAACAAATGTCAAAATAATGTAACATATTTGCATTCCAGGCTATAAGCGAGACAATCGAGCCAAGTAAAATGTGTGCCAGAAATACAAAAATATATTAATAATTCTATAAGCAAAGAATGTTTTAGCAAGCATACATAACAATACTCTGGATAGTACATATTGCTTCCTGTTCTTATGTTCATGGCAAGTAAAAATTAGTGTTTTGTAAATAAAATTTTTCTCACACTTTTATCTCTATCTTGAATAATTACTGTGTAATTTAAATTGTATTTTGTCTGGTTTAATGCTCATCATTACATTGCATTGTTTTATAGGAAGAAGACAAGTTTTAAAATGTTTGCTTGAAATACATGAGCTGTTTGACAACAGTGAACCAAGGTACCTCTTAAATCAGTTGTACATTACAGATTACTGCATATGGATACAGTCTGCATCAGATAAGAAATTAAACAGATTAACATCAGCTCTGCAGAAGGTGAGGTCTTCAAACAATTGTTTTTTTTTATATATATAACAAGACAGATTAAAATGTTTATTTCTACAGTCACAATTTTTGTGTATTGTCTCATTAGTTTTGAATCGCCCTAAATTGAAAGATAACAAATTGTCATGTTATTTTTTATTTATAGAGGCAGTAACTATTAAAAATTTGTGTAACTAGTTTGTTGTCCATCTTTTCCACTAGTTGATTATTAAATGGCTGTATACAAAATGCCCATGAATTGTAAGATTTGTTCATTGCTTTGAAGTCGCTTTACATTTTAGAATATTCATTATTGACTTGTTGTGAACATGACTGGCATTCTGGATTGTAGCTCTGTTAAAGTTACCAACATTTATGGTGCTTCACAATTTGTGCACAGTGTTCCCATCATAATGGAGTGTCAGCACTAGCATTGTTCATAGACTGCACAAAAACTTCAGAGTGTACGACTCTGAAAGCAACATAACTTTTTGTATTTTTCTGTTTTACTAAATATTTTATTAAATAAATTCCAACAGTTTGTGCTATGCAAATAAGTAAAATATATTCTAAGTGTGTGTAAAAATAATAACTTTTACTGTAATTTTTGTACCTTTGTTTATAGGCTAGCTTTTGTTTGAACATAAAACTTTTTTATGATTGTTGTCAGTTATATTCAATTCATTTATTTTAACCCTTGATAGCCCATAAGATTCTAGTAATTGTATTGACCTGAGATTTTATATTTTAGTACACGGGGCATATAGAAAAAAGTATATGATACCAATATGTTTTTTTGCGAAATTTTAATTTTTTGGAAATAGGTGGTAAAATAATATACTAGAGTGTATTTAGGAGGAAGTTTGTAGCTAAGCGGTCAGAGGGAATTTGAATCTATATACACCAGTACCGTCAAATATATCGGAGGGTATATTTTTGTTAGTAAATGTAAGTTTTTTCCCAAGTTTATTACTCGCCTTTGAGGCCAAAGTAATATTATGCTTTTTTAATTGGTTTTTTAAAATATGGTGTAGAATTTCACCATATTCTATTGCAATGTATTTGTTTACTTTTTCTTGGGATACATCAATATTTATTGGTTTATTTTGTTTTTTATTAATTATTCTATCTACTATATGACTTTTGTATCCATTCGCTAACGCTATGTGTTTGATAATGTTTAGTTCATTGTTATAATCTTCCGTAGATAGGGGCAGTGCCAGCAATCTATGAATCATACAATTGAAAAATGCCATTTTATGTGAAATAGGGTGATACGATGAGGTGTGAATAGCATGATCTGTGATTGTTGGTTTTCTGTAAATATTATAGTTAATTTTATTATTTATTTTTGTTAAAGTTAAATCTAAAAAATTAGTTTTATTATTCATTTCCGTCTCTAATGTGAATTGCAAATTATTTGTAATAGTATTCATATATTTTTTAAGCATCTCCAATTGCCTGCAATTGCCATTGTAAATCATTATTGTGTCATCCACATATCGTCGGTAAAATAAAATTTTTGTATAATGTTTGTTTTTAGTTGATAAAATTTCGTTTGTTTCAATGTGATTTAGGTAAATTTCCGCCAGGATGCCTGACAATGGGGATCCCATTGCTAAACCATCCCGTTGTAAATAATATTTGTTGTCGAAAGTGAAATAATTTTGTTCTAATATTACTTTTGTCAAATTGATTAACTCATCAACTGTTTCATGATTTAATGTTTAGGTTTGCAAATCGTGCCGAGTTATGTCCAGATAAAAATAATATCCAAATCTTATAGCGCTAAAGAAACTAAAGAAATGGCCACTAAATTATGGATCAAAAACGAAATAAAACAATTACATAATAAAAAGAACTTACTCAATACGATGCTCATGGAAAAACATCTCGAACTTTTACAAAACTTGCATCCCTCACAAGTCCACAATGTAACATATTTGATTGAAAAACAAATAAATAATACCATTATTAAGAAAAAGAAGACACAAAATAAAAAAATTCGTAACTTATTGAAAAAACAGAACGACACGCAAGAGAACAATATAATAAGTCATCAGTTTTACCCTCGTATTGTTAATCTTCCTGGAATTAAATTCAACAATGAAGAAACCAACCTATTGAATAAAGGCCTAAAATACAATTTTAAAAACAATAGTTTCAAACAATCACTCTTTAATGAAATATTGAACGCTGAAACCGCAATAAATTCCATATCCGATGAAGAAACGACAACAGTAATAAAATAAAAAAAGTTATGAAGGCCGAAAATATAAATAATACAAAAACTATTTACCATAACGAAACAAGGGTGTTTAATGAGATAAAGGTGAAATTAATAGACCATAACGCAATCGTCACCAAAGCGGACAAAGGTCAAACTCTCGTAATTTTAACTTATGATGGTTATAAAAACAAGATACTGGACTTCATTAAAAACAATAACATTATTGAGATTCATAGCGATCCCACTCTTATATTTAATAATAAAGTGAAATCAATATTAAATAAAACCAAATACGTCATAACAAACGATGAGAAAAAATACCTAAAAATGATAGATCCCAAGGCACCTAGACTTTAGGGCCTTCCTAAAATACATAAAAATAATATGCCTGTCCATCCTTTAGTTAATTTTATGTCAGCACCTTCATATAAAATTGCCAAAAAACTCTGAAAAAATTTTTAGACAACACATAAAGTTCAATAAAAATTATAGCTTGAAAAACAGTTTAGAACTGGTCGAACTTACAAAAACTGTTACAATCGAGCCGAGACACACTCTCGCCTCATTCGACATAGTAAATCTATACACGAACGTACCTATTACTGAAACGTTAGAAATAGCAAAAAATTTGTCACTATCTAAATCCACATTAAATCATGAAACAGTTGATAGTTAATCAATTTGACAAAAGTAATATTAGAACAAAATTGTTTCACTTTCGACAACAAATATTATTTACAACGGGATGGTTTAGCAATGGGATCCCCATTGTCAGGCATCCTGGCAGAAATTTACCTAAATCACATTGAAACAAACGAAATTTTATCAACTAAAAACAAACATTATACAAAAATTTTATTTTACCGACGATATGTGGATGACACAATAATGATTTACAATGGCAATTGCAGGCAATTGGAGATGCTTAAAAAATATATGAATACTAATAAATTACATTTTTTTAAATATTTACATTATTTATTGAACAATATCTTTACTTATTTTGGAAATAGAAAAACTCATTATTCGTTGCTTGCGCGATCTTTTGCATGTGACTTCTGGTTGACAATTTACATTAAACAGGTTGACAATTTATCTAATCTTAACTATCAAATATTTTGCTCTCTGCGTACTCATTCAGTGTGGTTATCTTTGCAAATGCTTACTAATTTATTTAAACAATGAATTTACTTTTATTTCAATTTCTTTACTCTTACTTTGATTTAATTCTTTTCTACTGCATATGCATTTTTCTTTTACCAAATAAAGATTTTTATTAATTACTTTAAATTATTTCAATTTCAAATCAAATATTCATCTTATAGCATTACGTTATATTCAAAGTACTAATTATATATGTATATATAACGATACACATTCTTGTTATTATGATTACACCTAACATCATTGTTATGTTATATACGAGGTGCTATCGGAAAGTTCCCGGACTGTACTTGGCACGGCTGTTGGACGTGACTGTACAACCTGGCGTCCCAGTGTCCGATTCCGTAATACGTAATGAGTCAGTCTGCCGAGTTTCGTTGCATTGTGAGGTTGTGTTCGGTCTACGCGTTGTGTTTTGTAATTGTGTGTTAACGTTCATTTGCCAATTTTATGATGGCTGATAAATTTGAGCAACGCGCGTGCATTAAGTTTTGTTTTAAACTTGGTAAATCGGCTACTGAAACTTTTGCAATGCTTCGAGAAGCTTTTGAAGAACATTACCTACACAGAACACAGGTTTTTGAGTGGTACGCTCGTTTCAAGGCCGGCAGAATGTCACTTGAAGATGATCACCATTCAGGACGACCTTCCACGAGCAAAACGGATGAAAATGTTGAAAAAATTCGACAACTCATTCACGAAGACCGTCGTCAAACAATCCATGAGTTGTGTACAAGTGCCGGAATAAGCTATGGAAGCTGTCAAAAAATTCTAACTGAAAATTTAGGCATGCGTCGTGTTGCTGCGAAATTCGTCCCTCGGCTTTTGTCTGTGGATCAGAAACAGCGCCGTGTTGATGTGTGCAGTGAACTCAGAGAAACGTCTGAAAATGACCCTACCTTCATCTCCAGGGTCATAACCGGTGATGAAAGCTGGTTTTATGGTTATGATCCAGAAACAAAACAGCAGTCGTCACAGTGGAAAAGTCCACAATCACCGAGACCAAAAAAAGCACGGCAGGTCAGAAGTGCAACAAAAACCATGCTCATTGTGTTTTTCGACATCAGAGGCATTGTCCATCGCGAGTTCGTGCCAGCTGGTGTTACAGTGAACTCAGATTTTTATTGTGACGTTTTGAGGCGGCTGAGACAAAATGTGCGACGAAAAAGGCCCAAATTGTGGGAAGACCAAAACTGGCTGTTGCATCACGACAATGCACCTGCTCACGCTTCACTGAAAACAACAGAGTTTTTGACCAAAAACAATATGGCCACCGTCCCACACCCTCCATATTCACCAGATTTAGCCCCCTGTGATTTTTCTCTGTTCCCAAAAATAAAAATTCACATGAAAGGTCACCGTTTTGACACTGTAGAAGACATTAAGAAAAAAATGCAGGAGGTGCTTGACAGCCTTCAGCAAAAGACTTTTTTTGACACTTTCCAGGCATGGAAACAACGCTGGATTCGTTGTATCAATTCGCAGGGAGACTACTTTGAAGGAGATGGGAGCCATTAATGGCGTAGGTAAGCAAACAGAATTTATTAGACCTAGTCCGGGAACTTTCTGATAGCACCTCGTATATGACACATGCAAATAAAATAAAATAAATTTGTATTGTTATAAATTAGCTGCCCTGAACGTGAGGCACAACACGGCCATTTAGCTATTAAATTTTTTTTTAGCTAAATATACGCTCTATAAATACAAGTGTGGTAAGTATAATATTGTAAAGGTACTCTCCTTTTACCCTTTTAATTAAATTCTACACTCATCATATAATAATACTCACCGCTGCCAGAATTTTACTTACCGTCATGGTCCCCGTTAAACTTACCTTTAGAAACTGCCCAGGCCGCCAACATATTTTTTAGATAAACATGTAAACTTAAAACACTCTTGCCCTTATAAAAATCCCGCTATCTGACTGTATTTTTAAAATTTCAGAAAACCCCCGATTACGTTAGACGAGCTGTCAGCACAGAAAACTAGGAAGTGGTTATGGCGTAATAACTAGACTAACACATGGTTATATAAAACAAGACCTTTTAATTTCTCTATTATTAGTTATTCGTCTGAATAAAATTCTTACTCCATAATTTAGTTACTATCCATCTTTAACTCAAATCTGACTGTCTTTTGTAAATAGGAATAACATAAAAACATTTATTTCATATCTTATATCTATTTCAATATTTAGTTTTACCAACGTTAAAGCTAACCCAGTTTGCTACACTCTCGCATTCATTCTTTAAAACCCCATTTTTCGAGCTCTTTATTATTAAACTTTCATGAAATTATAAAATGTTAAGATTGTTTGTTTACTTATCCATCGTTGTGCAACACTGAATGTTTGTCCAAAAGTTTCGGTTTTACGCTTTCATTTGCTTCACTTCACTGCACTAATTCCATTCTGATACACGTTTACTGGTTGTTACCGGTTTATTACTTTTTACATTTTTAAATAATTTACTTGGGACCACTGAGTCGAGGCGAGCGTCCGGCCGCCGCCGCTACTGTGTCTCGACTTACTCTACATGAGGCCGGACATTACTGCCATGCCTGCGAACAAATTTCTTCGTCGTTCGCGGCTAAAGTTTCATTCATTACATACACGACACACAGGATTTTTGTGTGTTGGACGTCGACGATATTTAGGGTTCCCTGGTCGACGTCACAAATGTGGGCAGGACTTGATCTCGTTTCCGTCGCCTCCGATACACGTGGCGAACCAAAATTCATCTCCATGCCATGTTGTTTTACTAACTTGGTGTCGGTCTGTGCTCCACCGATGTTAGTGCGTTTGGGCGCAGGTGTCACACAGCATCGAAGTTCCAAGAATTGTCAACCCGCACATTCCATTGCCGTTGTTTCATCACCGTTTCTTTGTTCGAACTACGTTTTATTTAACCCAAATTTAATAAAATAAAAAGCTCCCCTTTTTGCCCCGTTACAATACCCCCCCAATGAGAGGTCTTCTGTCGAAACAGAAGAAATCTCATTGTTAAACCCCTAAGAGGATCGGTGAGGATATGGTGCCAACAACCCCCATTTGTTCTTATACATCATGGGTAAACTACCCCCCTGGCTCAGTGACTATGGCTGCATCTGAACGAGATCATTGGACTTCTCTATTCGAGATCCCAACACCATAAAATCGAACAGACACGCACCACAGCACACCTAACCTTTTACCATGCTACCCCCCAAACTCCAAACCCCTGGCCTTACTCCATGCCAGATCCTCAACCGATATGTTCCCCCTTGTCATGCACACTGGGCTGCCTTTAGCAGTTACTGGGCTCGCACGTACTCTTATAATATCTTATAAACAAACTCATCATTTAAAAGTCACAAAATATTTATCTTTAAATTCACCATTCTTTTAAGTTCAAAATCATATTATTATATTATTATTATTTTCATCAAAACCAAAAAGATCTTTTATCTACATTTATCAATTTTCTTCATTACTATTAATACTCAGAAAAACAAACAAATTGAACATCCACTTAAAACATGAATCCATTTATCCTAACAGGTGATTATACATACATACTAAACAATATAATTCAATAAAACCCTAGTAATACACATAAACAACACTACAAGCAAAATTCAAAACATCAATCAGATGGCAGGCACACAGAAATTTTTTTTTTTTTTTTTTTTTTTTTTCAAAATTTTAAAAGTATTTAAATCAGTTAAATAGCAAAATTGGCATTACTTCATTGCCATAACGGGTCTAGTATATAACATCACCCATCAGCTGATCAAACTGGGTCAAGTCAACAACATTGACCTCCACAGGTTATACATAGGCTACATCAGAAAATACATTAAACATCTTTTAAAATTTTTACCTTCAAACACAATAAAACAATAAAATAAGACATTCAAAATTGACATAGTATTATTACAATTAACAATAAAATTGACATTTAAATTACTCCAAATTACACATTTTACAACTTTACTTTATTCTCAAATTCTATTAAAGTTTGTCATTTGTTTCCATTAAAATTTTATATTTTTGCTATGACTCTCTTCCTTTACTATTCTCATTCTCCATTAGTTTGGGTGATATAACTATTCATAATAACTTGATTGTATCAACATGGCATTTATATATTTATCATCTTCCCCCTCTGACTTTAATATTACTAATACCTCTAACTAACATGACACCCTCTCTATTAAAACATCTATCAAACATCTCAAACCTAACTTACTACTCAACTCATATCGCCTCATTCTACCCTTATATAAAAAAATATACTCTCTACCCCTTTGCACTCAGGATGTGTGTTCCTTCCCAAAAGCTCATTCCCTTATTTGGCCCCTGGATTCTACCTAGGCGACCCTTTCCGGCGCTAAACGGTCCCTTCCCGTCCCAACCCTTTTGTTGCGGACTCCTACCACACCACCCACTCTTACAAAATTCCCATCAACTCTAATTACTCTCCCAGTACAATACTTCAACTACAACAAAATATATCCACTTATTTATTACATCAATATATCCCTCAATACTCTACATATTTTTCCCATAGCTACTGTGTCACTATCAATACTTCTCAAATTCTACATTACATTACTTCCTAACAATATTATTCTCTCTATTACCCCTTTAAACTTAACCTGGACTGATCTACATGTCCTAACAAAATATTAATCACCCAAAATCTCCCATCTACTATCTTTTACACATCATTTAAAATTCTTAACTATATCAAATTACTTTCATCATTTTGTCATCATTTAAAATACAATCTTTAACACATTAAAATCATTATATTCAAACATTAGTTACATTGGAAATTTGCCACCAAATTATAAGTGACATTCTACAGCGGATCAGCTGATTTTCTTAGCAAGGTGAATGACCTTACTATAAACACATTTCAAAATTATATCAAGTTTTACTTTACATATTGTATTAGGAGATTTATACTTACAGTATATTATTCACCTACTGACATAAACACAAAATATACACACCACACACACCAATACCTCCACGTAACCTCTGAAACATTTAACAACAGTGTTATTTCATACCAAACAATTTAACATTTATTTATTTATTACTATCAAATTCACATCTCGTAAAATAATTTGAATCCATTAGAAAACTCAATTATACAACATTTAAATCAATCAAAATATTTAAACATTTCAAATTATTTTAATTAAATTAATCATTGAAAACACAACATTTTAATTACTCTCACCAATTACAATAATTACAATTCATTTGTTATCCTCTTCAAAATTATTTTCGTTATTTATTTAGACTGCAAAATATTAATATTATTATTATCACAACAATTTCCACTACATACACACATTGTTTACCTAACATTTTACAATACACACAATTAATTTCACTAAACATTTATTTACAAACTTTTGTCATTAATTACTCAATTTATCACATTTCATTTCCAAAATCAGCCAGGTCATTACCATATATTAACATATTTAAACTGTTCCTTCCCTAATCTCTTAATTCAACCCTCATCATCGTGTATATACCTAACATATTTATAGCATAAATCATTTTTATTTACATCCAATTTATTATTATTATTATTATAAACCATTACCTCTATGTCATTCATCTTCCCTTTTATTATGTCATAAAACCTGTCACTATTATTTATTTTTGTCCAGTCTCCGTAAGTATTTTTACTCAACATCAAGTCAGTTATTTTATCATTTATAACAGTTTTATGGAAATATTCATCTCTCTCTATTTCATAATGCAATTCACTTTTTTCCTCTCTCTCAATATCTAACCTCTGCACTAACCTTTCATAACCTCTATTTATTTCAAAAATTTCTATCTCTCTCTTTCTCTCATCAAAACACCATATCACCTTTTCTCTCTCACTCCATGCAAAGGGCACCATTAAATATTTATTACCTCTACTGGCTTTACCAGTTAAATCACAAAAAATACAGGGACCATCTGAAGACACCTTGTCTTCCATACAAATACAGGACGAAACTCTGTCCTCATTAAACACATGTGAACCTTCCATTTCACAATAAAATTGGGGAACATCTGCCCTTTGCCCTACATACTCATCTAATCTCTCTTGCCACTCTTTCTCTAATTCATCAACGCTAATTACTACTCCTATTACTCTCTCACTCTCACTCACTATCTCTATCTCATCATTATCCAATACTTTATTCTTAACTATATCATTATTATTATTTAACATTATTTCATCATTATAATTACTTGTATTACTCCCACTTACCTTGTCTCCTATTTCTTCGTTATTTTTCGTTATATTACTACCACCACAAACACTTACCTGTTTTAATTCAATTTCTGTATTTTCCTTTAATTGACATCCATCTCCTCCCCACTTTTTGTCTATCTCGTTCAAATGTTTCTTCATCATCTCAAAACCCTTATCCATCATATCAAAACCCTTGTTCATAACACCCCTATATTTTTCCAAACCTTTCTTGATCATTTGCAACATATCCATTACACTCATCTTACCATCAGATTCACTCATATTATACTCATTATTTACCTCATTATCTGCCACCTGATCGTCTTTATTTTCTTGAAATTGGTTTGTCTCTTTACCATTATTTACCACCACCACACTCTCATCATTATCACTAGGCATATTTACTGCCTTATTTTCTACCACTCTTACTTCAACTATCTTACCTTTATCATTGGTCATCTCACTATGTTTCTTAATTTCTGTGAATATTCCCTCTTCTTGTTCTTCCATTCGTGTTAAACTATCATCCAAATTACCCCACTCCTCGTCTGTCATGTCACCTACAACCCCTCTAAATTCGCTTTCCCATTCATCCCACGCGAAACCAATATTCTCCATTACCTCGGTCAATTCAAAATTTATTTATATAACCTCTTTATATATAAAAAAACTATTATTCAACTACACACATAAAATCACAACATCTAACACCATTGTACACATCATACTCCTACCAAAACATAACCTTATTTTACGTAATTATATACGATAAAATTTTTACAAATACGCCGTTACCAAATCCTATTTTCTGTGCTTTAAAACAGGTCTAGTTCCTATAATTTTTATACGAACATCCTGGCAGGGTCGTCGCTGTAAAGGTACTCTCCTTTTACCCTTTTAATTAAATTCTACACTCATCATATAATAATACTCACCGCTGCCAGAATTTTACTTACCGTCATGGTCCCCGTTAAACTTACCTTTAGAAACTGCCCAGGCCGCCAACATATTTTTTAGATAAACATGTAAACTTAAAACACTCTTGCCCTTATAAAAATCCCGCTATCTGACTGTATTTTTAAAATTTCAGAAAACCCCCGATTACGGTAGACGAGCTGTCAGCACAGAAAACTAGGAAGTGGTTATGGCGTAATAACTAGACTAACACATGGTTATATAAAACAAGACCTTTTAATTTCTCTATTATTAGTTAGTTGTCTGAATAAAATTCTTACTCCATAATTTAGTTACTATCCACCTATCCAATCTGACTGTCTTTTGTAAATAGGAATAACATAAAAACATTTATTTCATATCTTATATCTATTTCAATATTTAGTTTTACCAACGTTAAAGCTAACCCAGTTTGCTACACTCTCGCATTCATTCTTTAAAACCCCATTTTTCGAGCTCTTTATTATTAAACTTTCATGAAATTATAAAATGTTAAGATTGTTTGTTTACTTATCCTTCGTTGTGGAACACTGAATGTTTGTCCAAAAGTTTTGGTTTTACGCTTTCATTTGCTTCATTTAACTGCACTAACTCCATTCTGATACACGTTTACTGGTTGTTACCGGTTTATTACTTTTTACATTTTTAAATAATTTACTTGGGACCACTGAGTCGAGGCGAGCGTCCGGCCGCCGCCGCTACTGTGTCTCGACTTACTCTACATGAGGCCGGACATTACTGCCATGCCTGCGAACAAATTTCTTCGTCGTTCGCAGCCTTCGCGGCTAAAGTTTCATTCATTACACACACGACACACAGGATTTTTGTGTGTTGGACGTCGACGATATTTAGGGTTCCCTGGTCGATGTCACAAATGTGGGCTGGACTTGATCTCGTTTCCTTCGCCTCCGATACACGTGGCGAACCAAAATTCATCTCCAAGCCATGTTGTTTTACTAACTTGGCGTCGGTCTGCGCTCCGCCGATGTTAGTGCGTTTGGGCGCAGGTGTCACACAGCATCAAAGTTCCAAGAATCGTCAACCTGCACATTCCATTGCCGTTGTTTCATCACCGTTTCTTTGTTCGAACTACGTTTTATTTAACCCGTGGCTGTCCCCACAGATGAAAAATGACTTTAAAATATTTAATTTTATTTAACCCAAATTTAATAAAATAAAAAGCTCCCCTTTTTGCCCAGTTACAATATGTATAGTAGTTAAGATTCCTACGAAATATTATCGTATTTCATTTTGTTGTGTATTACGACACAACTGGCGCTCAACGAATGAATATCATTTAAAGGTGTAATTGTAATAGGAAGGATAATAATAATTAATAATAATAATAAATAAATAAAATTATTAAACAGGAATCAATAATAATAATTATTTTAAAAGATAATAAAATAAATAAAATTAAATCAACATGGCAGAACCAGGAAGTTTGAATCTAGAGGGATTTAAAAATTCGGTACTGGGCATGATGGATGAATTAATTATAAAACAAGCAGCAAAATTTAAAGAAGAATTAAAACAAGAGAATGCCCAACTAAAAGACGAATTGAAACAAGAGAATGTCAAACAAACAAACAAAAATTGAAAGAAGAATTAAATAAAAATATAAATAAACAAACAGAAGATTTAAAAGAAGATTTAAAAAATATGCTAGGCGAATAAAACAAGATACTGTAAAAATTATAGAAAATTTAAATGAAGTAAAAGAAGAATTGAAACAGGAAATATAAAAATTACAGAAAATTTAAAAGAAGTAAGACGAGAATTAAAACATGACATAAAATAATACTATGCAGTTAGCAGAGAAAATTAGCGACACAAATACGCGCATAGAGGCAGTAGGGCTTGCAATCGAAACAACACTATATGAACAAACAATTGTAATTGAAAATAAGAGAGAACAGACGTTCATAATTACTGGTGATAATTCTAATGAAATAATCGACACTAGGAAAGAATGTAAAATAGAATATAAGCAATCGTACCTGGGTAGCAACAATATCCTATTGGCAGATTACACTCACAGTATTAAAACAGTTTAAAAAATCATATGTGTAACACGATTGGATCACATCACACGCGATGAATGTAAATGACACAATCATCAACAGTACGATAAGCACAGTAAGTATAATTATAATTATAAACAATACAGTGATTATTATAGGCAATGCACGAAACTTGGTCACACACAGACTAATAAGGAATGCGATTGTCACGAGAGAAAGAGGGGAGATTCCGTTTGGCTGACAGGGAGAATAAAATTTTCACCCTATAGACAGGTTGATAACGTGATAAATACGTCCAAGGTACAATGCATATTTCCTGTCGACGAAAAATGCATTGTTAACTTAGAGAAGGGGTGAATTAGGGGCACTCAACGCCCTAATGTAAATAATAGTTATTTTCAAAAAAAAACTATATTACGGTTTGAACTATTAATAAGATAAGGAATAGTAATATGTGAATAAGATGTAAATACGACAAGAAATGCCTTCACTACGGAGATACAATATAATGAAGTCTTGTATAAAGAGCGTAAGGAAGGAGATCTACGAGAACGAAAACAGAGAAGTACGACTATTACCCATCAGATTCGAAGCTAACCATAAGAAATAAGAAGAATCAAGATCAAATACCAATTCAATATGAGGTACACAATAATATGCTCTTCAAATTGGTAAAGCAGGATTGGAAGGTGGTATCATCTAATGAAATGTTGCTTAAATTAATAAGACCCATACAGGAAAGCTTAGCACATGCATCAGCTTTGAAATGTTATTTATGTCTGTGCGAAGATTTCACCATTAATAATATGTTTAGGAATCTATGTATCCGATCATGTGCCCCACAACAAAAGCTGTACTGAAGATATTAAAAAGAAATATATTCCAGCATATGACAAGATGAAGAAGATCCTGAGTGATTAAGGTGTTAAAATAGTGAATGCGAAGAGAAGAGTAAGAGAAGAAGATTATATGAGGGACCATATACACTGTTATGACAAGTTGGTAAACAGACGTTCGTTGTGTATGACGACGCAAGAGGGAGAGAGGTAGGTAAATATCACGCCTTGATAAACCATCAGAATGGTTAGGTATAATGATGTTAGTAGAAGTTGGTTTTCTATATATTGTGACCACCCACCACAACATAAAATGGCAGCATTCTATTCACTATTTAACAGAATGTACAAAATTCCCCTAAACAAACAAGAAACTGACAAAGAAAGAAATATAATATACCAAATTAGTTATGAAAATGGATACAATAAAAATACTGTGAACAAAATAGAAAATAAAGTCAAATATAAAATAAAAACTGAACAATTAAGAATTAATCAAAATGAACAACACATAAATAATAACAACAACAAAAAAGGGCCACATTCACATACATAAATAATAAAATGACAAAACTAACAAAACTATTTAAAAACATAAAAATAGCATACAAAACTAATAAAAATAATTTACAAAAACTAAATAGCTCACACAACAAAGATAATACAACTAACAGTATATACAAAATTGAATGCCAAGATTGCAATAAATGTTACATAGGACAAACCAAAAAACAGCTGAAAAAACGTTATTTTGAACACCTAAACGCATACAAAAAAACCAGAAATATATAAATCCAATTCAGCCACACAAGCAATAAACACAGGACATGAATTCGCATGAATTCTTCATTATTTTGTCTTCATAAGATTTCATTATCTTCCCTCATTTGTTTCAATGTTTCATTATTGCTTTCGATTTTTTTATTCAATTCTTCACTAATTTGTTTCAATGTTTCATGATTTTCTTTCATTTGTTTAATGTTTCATTATTACTATCCATTTTCTTGTCCATTTTTTCCATATCCTCCTTCATTTGTTTCTTTAATTCCTCATTACTTTGTTTCACTGTTTCTCTGTTCTGTCTATTATCCTCCATTATAATTCTCAACATCTCCTGCATGCTCATGTCTTCCTTTTGTATGGGTTTATCTGGTTGATCCCCTGGTGTATCCCTTACCACCGTTTCCCTTTCATCAGTCACTGATATTGGGGTCTCTCTTACCATTACTTCTACTTCTTCAACTGTTGTTGCTTCCTTGTCTTCTATATTTGACTCGATCTCTTCTTCCTCCATCCGTTTACGTGACGTTTCTCTTCTCCTTGACATCTGTTGTTTAACCGTAGCCACCACTAGAGTAGAAATTGCTATAAAATTCACAATATAAATAGAAAGTTATTCTATCTCTAGCCTCACTAGTTGGGCTCCAATTCTATAACAACACAAGAGGTTCATTACCTTTAATATTGTACCTTGCTTATATGTTGGTTATTTAATGTGTATACTTTGTTAATAGTTTATAAGGATGAGTATCTGTTCAGGGGAATGTTTGTTGAGCGCCAATTTGCAATCACAGGTTGCAAATAAAATTTATTTTTGTAAAATATTAATTATTAATTTTTATTAAAATCTTATATTGTTTCTTTATCAGTTATAATTGAGTCTCTTTTAATCTTTCCTTTAAGAGATGAATATGATAACTAAAGCTCCTCAAAGCAGATTTGAATAGTCTGCCATTTCTTTCAAATGAGGAGTGTTGCCAACTTAATCTAATTGCTGAAGCCAATTCACAGTCCCAGATATATTATTTAGAATATCATATCCATTTTGTATTCATTAAATAAAGAAACGAATAAACCTTTTATCTGTATTTATTATACTCAAAATCCTTTTATTATTTTCTTTAAATTGTTTTTTAAATAACGTATATAATCATTAACAAAATCTCACCCAGCGGTTCTTTACATATGCTCAGTATGGCAGCAGTAGCATTCAGAGATTCTTCATCTCAAAGATCACATTTACATTTATTAAATAAAATACAAATATATTGTGTTACGTTAGGTCCTTTTGACTACGATATAAACAACAGTTATTAGAAGAAAAGTACCAAAATACATAGGGTTATTAATAGTTACAAAGTACCTTAACAGGATTATATGAATAGTTTAACAAAGTTCAGTGTTTAGGTTATGTTTAGTAAAATGTTTTTTAGACTTAGTTCACTTTATATTATAGTAACACTATACATTAATGGTTTTTCATACTGATGGTAAGACTATTCATTAATATTGTTCTCAGTGAAAGTTCCAAATAGTTTTTATTAAAAGTGTAATCAGCGTCTTTGAAACCTACAGTCTAGCCATAACAGGGAATGGTTCAGTTTAATTTTATATCATAAAATACTTCTCTTCCTGTGTCAGTTGATTGAATTTCTTCAGAGATTCACTGGTTTACTTCTTTATAGTCATGTAGAACTTCCTTCTTCTATTTAGTCTAGTTGAGAATGATTATTTAATTTTTTTATTTAGGTACACTGATATAAAATGTCTCATAATTTAATTTTGTCACTATGTGGTGTTTAATTCAACCTTTCTCATTCAGATCCAATAATACAATTCTTATTTCATTTATTATAACATATTAGTTGCTAAGGCCTATATCAGCTCTTTTATTGGTTTCCAATGTAACATTTTTATGTCACCCTGGTGATAACATAGTAATAACATAAACAAACTCTTACTATTTTATCTGTCATTTTCTTTAAAATGATATGCCTTTTTTATAAGAGCTTTGCTCTTCACTTTATTGGTTTCTTTGATCTTCTGATGAAACACTGATTATTTTGACACCACTTTTGACTATTTCTGTTCTATATTTCTTGAGTTATTAATTTAAACTTTTTATTTTATTTGTTCCAAACTTATTTATTATTAATATCTTGTTGATTCATCCTCTTCGTTCACTTTTTTTAAATATTATTATATATAAAAAAACTTTCACAAATGAACGTTTGTGAAAGTGATAACCAAAGTAAGTTCATTTGTGAAAGTTTTTTATATATAATATTATTTGTTATTAGTTATTCCTGTACTTTTCACTTTCTTAAATTTATTTGACACATTTAGTAATCCTATAACATAACCTGACATTGTTTCATTATTATTTTAATAGAAATTCTTATTCATATAACTTAACTGTCTAAGCTCAATATGCCTAGTTTTACAAAAATCTATTACTATTATTTTGGTACTTTCTTGTTAAGATAAACATTAGTGTTATTAACACTATCATATATAATATTAATTAATGTGATCCAAACTAATTAATAATAACTCTACTAATATATTACAATTCCCCTTAACTTACTGTATTTATTAATTTACAGTTTGTATAAATAAAACAAAATTTCATAAGTAAGTTCATTAACATTGTCCTCCTTACTTATCATTATTGACATTCTTTTACCTGTGATAAACATAATTATTACAGTCTTCGTTAACATTAATTAAATAATAAAATAAACAATATTCAATTAAGTCTTTCATTACTGATTTCTTGAAAATCTTATGTTTCTTGGTACTTTTTTGTTAAGATAATTAAAGTATATTTATGTTAAAATGGCATGGCAAAAATGTCATGTAACATAATACCCCCCCCCCCCCAGAAAACAGGTTATTTTAGTAATAAACAGATTGCTCAAATAAGCTGATTTATCTCATAAGTACTTCTTTCAATAATGTCTTCTGAATCATCCTTGCAATTTCTTTTGTAGAACTTGGCAAATGCCTGTTTGTTAATAAAACCTTTTCTTTCACATTGTATTTTAAATCTTATTTTCATTCTCTTCTTCATTATGGTTTCAGTTGGGTTTTGATGAGTTTTCATAAGCTGTGTTATTATATAATCATTTATTAACAACTTCTTTTTTTTCTTGGGTGAATCTATGGAAATATATTAATTTTTCTTCATCTTCTTTATATATAAGTTGTTACCAACTGATTTCTTCTTTTCTCTGGGATTTCTTCTGTTCCTGTGGATTCCTTTATTGGGTTTATCAATTCCTCCCTAACTTTAAATGGCACGGTGAATGCATATCGGCTGTGAGTGGCACTATTCTAACCTAATCCTCACCCGACCATTCACCCCGTGCATGGTACAGTGCTCGTTGGCCCCTGCCCATAATAATAACTATTGAGTGGGGTTATTAATAGTTACAAAGTACCTTAACAGGATTATATGAATAGTTTAACAAAGTTCAGTGTTTAGGTTATGTTTAGTAAAATGTTTTTTAGACTTAGTTCACTTTATATTATAGTAACACTATACATTAATGGTTTTTCATACTGATGGTAAGACTATTCATTAATATTGTTCTCAGTGAAAGTTCCAAATGGTTTTTATTAAAAGTGTAATCAGCGTCTTTGAAACCTACAGTAGAGTGGAATGAAAGTATAGGGCAACATTTTTTTTCAGCAAATAACTTTCTAATAGCATTTAAAAGTTGCTTTTTTATGTCAACAATAACACTACGAAGTTTTGTTGTTCTATATTTATATCTTGAGGTGCCGCAAGAGCCTTAAAAATAAGTTTTTTTTTACAAAAAATCCAAATTTAACATAAAATTATACATGTTTTCTCTACTTTAGTTTTACATTTTTTTTATCAAATATTGTTTTTAATAGCAATCAATAGATGCTTCTGTACTATAACAACAATAATATGAAGTTTGGTTGCTCTAAATTTATACCTTGATTTTCCGCAAAAGTTAAATAAATGGGCTTTTTACCTAAAAATCAAAATGTAAAATCCAATTGAATTGATCTATTATAATTACTTTTTTACTTTCAAATTGTTGTTTAAACATAGTTTTTAAAATAATAGTATCTAAAACTACTTAAAATAACTGATTAATAATAATAATAATAAACTTACCAATTGTTTCGGATGTTTTGCTTTATAGAGGTTTTAGAAAGGGATTACACTTAAACATTCAACATGAACAGTTACCAACTCACTATAATTGAAGGAAAAAAAACAAAGGTAATGCCATAATTAATAACCAGTGTCATTGAAACAAAGTAAACATTAAAAAATAATAATAATATTCCATTAGTTCATTAGTTTCACATTTCTTTGATTTTGAACTTTTCTTGAGACTTAGATAAAATGTTTTTTAGTCTCAAATTTTGGCATCATCTTTTGCGAAGCAATTTTTGCTTTAACAAAGCCGTCTCTTGCTTCAGGACCACAGACACTTAGTGATGACTCTGTCACAAGCTTTATAACTCTTTCTACCGCTTGTGTGTGACAGGGAAAACGAGGGAAATCTATAGATTGCATCTGGCAACTAGGTTCTCTTGCTTCACTTACATACTTTTTTAAGTCCTCATCAGTTATGTGTTTTGTCATTGGGGGCTCTGTGATTGTTATATCCGTCCACTTAATCATATCAATGAAATCTTCAGCATGAAAGTTGAGCTAGGAGAACACAAACTTCTGCTGTATTACCTTCTGCTTCCTCTTTTCTCTTTGTGTTAAAACCTTTGAAACAACTTTATCAACTCTACTTATACTCGTTTTTCTCAATGTTCTCTGGTCAAGTAAAAAATCTTGTTCAAGTTTAGGTACTTTTTTTCTTTTTCGCACTTACATTCAGAAAATTCTTTGCACTTACAAGCTGCCACATCAAAAAGAGGTTTGCTTTCATTTAAAAACGATGCTACGATTGGATCATATTTTTCTGTACCTTTTCTACCATTTGATCTTAAAATATTTCTGTTTTTATCATGATAGGTTTTTCCCATTTGCAACATGCGAGTGCGAGACACTACAGGAATTGATGTTTCGACCAAATAGTTTCAACTTTCTTAATAAGAATATCTAATATCTCACTCATCGTTGGTTCTTTTGATGTTGCGTCTGGTTTCAGCTCATGTCGAATATAAAGGTAATATTTCATAATGTCATAATAAGTTGGCAAACTTAACTCACTTAATTGTTTAGGGTGTCCAAAAATTGGACATTCTAACTTTTGTCTAGTCTGAACTGGTTTTGACACTGTCATCGCACTAATAACCAAGTATTAACTAATAAACTATTATACTGATATTCAAGCTAACACATTCATAATACAAAACAAAACCAGTAAACAACAGCATAAAAACACTTGCTACTCAAACGCTTGGTCTGGACTGACTGACAGAGACAAGTTGCAAAAGGCTTCTCTCCCCCATCCCCCCACCCTACACCAGCCAACAATATGCCTAGCTCAAGGTCACTTCAATCCACCTACTGTTCTGCTTCTGGCTATAGCTTTACAGAACTAAAGAATGTTTTGCAATGTTTTTAATTAAAAAGTAAGGTGAATCCTTACTATTGCAAAATATTGTAAAAATTAAAAAAAAAATATTTTAAAAGATGCAAGATTTAGTAGCATAAATATTAAAGTTTTGCAGTATAATACTGTAATTATCTACTACAGAGTAGTTTATGTATATAATTTCAACCTTCAAAACAGGCATTTGGTATTTAAAATAATTTTCTTTTACTATACCAAATTTGTCAAAATTCGTAAAATCTACTTAAAAATACATATTTTCAACTCTTTTGCGGCACCTCTAAATATATTATATTTGTGAGCATACTTTAACACTGTCTTAACAAAGGCAATAGACAACTTTTTATCACTATTACATATCGAAATTAATAAAACTATTTTTTCATTCCACCCTAACCTACAGTCTAGGCATAACAGGGAATGGTTCAGTTTAATTTTATATCAAAAAATACTTCTCTTCCTGTGTCAGTTGATTGAATTTCTTCAGAGATTCACTGGTTTACTTCTTTATAGTCATGTAGCACTTCCTTCTTCTATTTAGTCTAGTTGAGGATGATTATTTAATTTTTTTATTTAGGTACACTGATATAAAATGTCTCATAATTTAATTTTGTCACTATGTGGTGTTTAATTCAACCTTTCTCATTCAGATCCAATAATACAATTCTTATTTCATTTATTATAACATATTAGTTGCTAAGGCCTATATCAGCTCTTTTATTGGTTTCCAATGTAACATTTTTATGTCACCCTGGTGATAACATAGTAATAACATAAACAAACTCTTACTATTTTATCTGTCATTTTCTTTAAAGTGATATACCTTTTTTATAACAGCTTTGCTCTTCACTTTATTGGTTTCTTTGATCTTCTGATGAAACACTGATTATTTTGACACCACTTTTGACTATCTTCTGTTCTATATTTCTTGAGTTATTAATTTACACTTTTTATTTTATTTGTTCCAAACTTATTCATTATTAGTTATTCCTGTACTTTTCACTTTCTTAAATTTATTTGACACATTTAGTAATCCTATAACATAACCTGACATTGTTTCATTATTATTTTAATAGAAATTCTTATTCATATAACTTAACTGTCTAAGCTCAATATACCTAGTTTTACAAAAATCTATTACTATTATTTTGGTACTTTCTTGTTAAGATAAACATTAGTGTTATTAACACTATCATATATAATATTAATTAATGTGATCCAAACTAATTAATAATAACTCTTAGTAATATATTACAATTCCCCTTAACTTACTGTATTTATTAATTTACAGTTTGTATAAATAAAACAAAATTTCATAAGTAAGTTCATTAACATTGTCCTCCTTACTTATCATTATTGTCATTCTTTTACCTGTGATAAGCATAATTATAACAGTCTTCATTAACATAAATTAAATAATAAAATAAACAATATTCAATTAAGTCTTTCATTACTAATTTCTTGAAAATCTTATGTTTCTTGGTACTTTTTTGTTAAGATAATTAAAGTATATTTATGTTAAAATGGCATGGCAAAAATGTCATGTAACAATATATATATATATTGTTACATTTTTATTTTTTTTTTAATTTAATTTCAAATACAAATACACTCCTATTTGTTTTTGAATAGCCCCACGTTGGAAGCGACATTATATACAACGTAACAAATTGCAAATTTAATATAATTTAAATTTGTGGAGCCCCACGATCTTGGAGCGCCAAATTTATGCAATGTTACATATACATAAAATAGGCGTGACCGGTCTCACGTTCAAGATTGACAAATTATTTAACAATATAACATTTAAATTGGGTGTCGGGTGTATCTGCAATAAGAACTCTATGTAACTTGAAACGGTAATTAAAATTTATTTGATACTATTAAAAATTGTGCACATGGCACTGACTTCGATTTAAAACATTCGTTATTATTTGTTGTTATGCCGTAAGGCTTAAGCTATATACATCCTTACTGACTAAATATTCTATTCTACTAATTATTGTATACAAGAAAAATCTCATTTTCAGACTACTCAGTCAATTAATGTGTCTCAAAATATCAATATTTAAATCTCTTTCTATATTGTAATGTACTCAAAATATTAATAGTTATTGAATTTATCTTTTGTTTCTCAGTACTGTTTTCTCAAATACTAATTGTTTTCATTTAAATGCTTTGTAATCATTTTATATCATATTAATTTGAGCTCTTGTTACGTTAATCGTATTTCTAAAACATCTATGATTTTAATTCTACTTTACAAGAAACATTGCTCTTACTTTTAAATAAAATAGAAATGTCTTTAATTGTCTTTGAGTTCTTTGTATGATTAAGATATACATAAGTTGTTTATCACCTTATTGTCGTCAATCATACTCGATCATTTTTTGATCCATCGGTATTCGTCCTCGTCTCGCCTCCAGCGTCAGCTGTCTCTCTTCTCCTCTTGTCCAGCGTCGTATCACTCTCTCTCTCTGGAACACTCCTCTTGTCCAGCGTCGTACCTCTCTCTGGAACTCTCCTCTTGTTCAGCGTCTTATCACTCTCTTGTCTAGTGTCGAACCATTCTCTGGAACTCTCCTCGTGCTGTTTCTGACGTTAATGGATCTTCTTATGTACTGCTGTTATTAATTAAAATGATTGTCTTTACAACTTGGTTACATAGTTGTACGTAACTGGAACATTTAAAAAAAATAAATACGCCGTGCTGACGGGCATAAGCTCCCGCTGCACCGTGGATGATTTAAGAAAGAGAACCACTGTAGCTTGCGTGTCCTATTTATACCCATGTCGTGGTCGACACCTGCAGTGGTACGAAATCGACATGTTAGAAACTGTCTCTGGATTCAGTTCCTCCACTCTTTGTCAAATTCGCTATTTTTTATATTTCTGCGAATTGCAGAGTCCTGTAAGTATACTCTTATACTTATCTTATAACTATTTTTACAACACATGTTCACTGTAATTTTGGACATTGCAACTTAACCCTTTCGATTTGTACACAGTTATTTCACTATTACACTTGTACGGTGTGTCACTTTCGCGTGGTTTTCGTACACAGTATTTAGTAAATTTTATTACATTTTATTGTGCTTTTGGATTTTAATTCTTAATTATAGTTTATGAATAATTACGGAAAAACAGTAATTGTGCAATTATTCATCTTGGGGTGGCAAACTCGCCTGCAGAGACCTGCGTTCACACACGCTAGCAAAATACTGGTGTACACACTTTCAGTTACATTTGTGTGTGTGTGCAAGTCGATTCAGGTCGAAACACCTGTTCATATTTTTGTCTGAGCCAAGCTTGCAATCCCTGACATGCTTATTTCTAATATATTATTAATTATTTACAGTTTATTAGGTAAATTTAAATTTTTATATTCCATGCTCAGTACATCACTTATTTGTACTGTCGCAATATATATATATATATATATATATATATATATATATATATATATATATATATATATATATATATTGTAACTCTACTTATATGCATTGTTGTTGTGTTGTATGAATGTATGAGTACCTACCTGCTGTCCGATCTTGCGGTTTTCTTCCGACTAGGGCGTGTGGATTTTGGATTTGATTTCGCAAGTATGTAAACTCAAATATATGACAACAGCACTCTAAATAAGTTACTTTAAGAGTGAAGAGTTTTGTGAGGTTGGTAGGCTCCGTAGTACAGCAATAAAAAAATACAATATGGGGTAATAAAACGGTGTTTATTACTCCAATAACACACAAGAATAAAATGGTTATATGATCAAATATCCTTACAGTCTAAACAATAAATAGATCTTGAATAATGTTTTTTAAATGGTTGATAATGTTAAGAAGTTGAGCTCGTTATTTTGAAAGAGTTAACGGAAAATTCAATTAATTAATTTACTTTAATTTAATTAAATTGCTTTAAAATTAGATTCAAATGAAAATAAAAACTCTAAAGTTAATTGAATATATTCCAAAATAAACTAGGCGTGACAGTCTAGTTCACGTCCCTTTATTTACTAGTGACTTGACTCTCGTATACTGCAGTATGAGCAAATTATTTAATTGTTTGTTAAGATTTGTATTGTGACGTACTGATCGATCACATTTATTATTATTATTAAATTTCAAATTAGTTGTTACTTACCGTTACGATAACTCTTACAGGGTCACAGGATTCGATCACATGTACCTAGATACAAACATGGTCTATAGGTTATGCAAAGTACTGACACAACTCATTTTAGAAGAGAATTTAACTTTTAATTTTATTTTTTAAATCATTCAAATTTCAACAAATTTTTACCATGTTTTTGTATATAAAATAGCTTCATAATTTTTCTTTGTCTGGTGATTCGTTACATATACTATCTTATTCTACTAGCTTACCTTAGATTCATATACACATACAGACAGAGCCCAGCCTGCATATTTAAACACCCACTCAAACACACACACACAATTTGTTTCCCCTTAAACATTTTTTAAATGATATTTCCCCTTGTCAGCCACGCGGTCTTCTCACACGCACTCATTGTTCCGGTAAAACTTCTTATTATTGTCCGAAAATTGCACAGTTACGTTCTTTATTCTTTTTACTGGACCGTGGTCACACCAAATTTTTCTACTATTGCACTGGATGTCATTTTAGAAAAGTTTTATTTCTGAGCCCGGTTGACGGGCGGCCTGCGAAGGCGAGAGTCGACCAAAGACTGACTGCGTCTCTCAGTTCCCCACTCCAGGAGCATTTTAGTCAAGACGACGGACATCAATGCCTTTTATGTAGTCGTCACAGTTTCGACTCATGCTAGTCATGTAGTTGTTGGAATGACGATAGCAGACGATTTCAACCAGGCACTGGCTAATGTCATAAAAGTGGGTGGGACTTAAAACAGCACTTCCGCAAAGTTTTGGAGAAGGCGATGAATATTATTCTCTCTAGCCATCTTGGTTTTTCAACATCGCTTGGGTAGGCGCTCATGCGCGAGTAGTGACGTGTGTGCACTGCCACACCAGTACAGATTTCTGCGAATTTTGTGGAGGTGCAAATTCCTTTGCCGCATTACACAACTGAAAGTGCGTATCGCCTTTGTTCCAAACGCTGTTTCTCAACACTGGTCTATTATACGGTCAAATACGTTGCACAATAATACATTTATTTCGCAATATTTTATAAGGCTCCCGACCAAAAATGAAATGAATAAAAATATATAAATGCCCCAAACCGTTAAAATAAAAACACCCAAAATTTGACCCGCTACAATACCCCCTCGATGAGAATTCTGCTGTTCACGACAGAAGAAATCTCATCGATAACCCCGAAGAGGACCGGTGAGGAACTGGTGCCAACAACCCCCTTGTTCTTACTACTTATGGGTACACTACCCCCCTGGCTTAGCGACCATGGACTCATCTGAACGAGATCACTGGACTTCTCCGTAAGAGATCCCAACACCGAGAAATCGAACAGACTCGCACCACAGCGCGCCTCGCCTTCCAACATGCTACCCCCAAAAATCCTCAATCCCTGGCTAAATTATCCCAGCTCCTCCGCCGATATGGATCCCCTTTTATGCAAGCTGGGCTTTGTTTAGCAGATACTGGGCTCACACACACTCACGTTACAGGTTACCACAACACATTAAAAATTTAAAATTTATTAAAATTTTAAAAAATTCAAAATTCAAAAAAATAATATGCTCAAAAAATTCTCTTCCTTGTTTTTCTAAAATTTTTTGTTTCAAATGACTTAACCTAGACATTTCTAATAATATAAACACATCCTTACTCTAACATGAGAACCACTTATAGTCTATCAATACAATGTAATACAATAAAATAAACATGGTCAATGCACACATAATAAAATAATCATTACCTAAAATAGTCATTCGCTGGCAGGCGAAAAATCAAGTTTTTTTTTTTCAAAAAAATTAAAAATTTTCAAAATTTTAAATTTCAAAAAATTATTCATTAACTATTTATTAAATTTGTTTAATAATTTGTTATTGTTACAAATAACCTTTATTAAAATTATTCAAATATTGGTTTGAATTAATCAAACAAACAAATTAAAATTGGATTCCTACTATACAAGCTTAGTAGGTGTATGACCTCATCAGCTGATCGTAACTAGGTCAGTCCAAGATCCTTGACCTACATATGTTATATATATAAGTTCTGAAAATACACTGAACATCTGTAATACCCTACCTTGACATACAAACATAATAACAAAATATATTTAAAATTACAAAATACTAATATAAATGGATCATCAGCTTGATATTTAATTTGTTTAAAACAAACAATTCTCAATTTTACATTATTTTCAATCCTACCAAAAATTTGTCACTGGCTAAAAAATGAAAAATTTTATGTCTTTGTCATAAATCTCTCTTTTTGCTTAACAATCCTACTCTTCATTTAACAATCTCGCTATACTTTACCGTGGGTGATATAAATTATTTATTCTCATTTACTGTATTACCAGATCTGTATACATATATAAACTTTCTCCCTCTGACTCTAATATTCATCAACTTCAACTCCCATGACACCCATCTCTACCAAAATCTCTACTAATCAGGACACTCTAAACCCCAACTTATCATCTGACACAATTCGCCGCCTTCTCCCATTATAAAATACTCTCTAACCCTTTGTACATAGGATACGTGTTTCCCCCACCCAAAACTCAATTCCCTTATTTGGCGGCCCGGATTCTACCTAAGGCGGCCCCTTCCCCACAAAAATCTATCCCTATCCTGTCCCAACCCTTGTTGCGGACTCCCCAAATACACTACCCCCTAATACAAAATTGCCATCCCCAAAATTCTCAATCTCATTACATTACTACAAATACAACAAAATAATATTATTAATCATAAACATAAATATATATCACTCAGAACTCTACCATTATTCTCCACAACTACCGTGTCAACATTAATATTTCTCAAGATTCTGTTACATCACATTAACTCAAAAACAACATTACATCATATTCATCTCTATCATTTCAAATTCAACTTTTAATTCAATTTGGACCGGTCTACATGTCCCACAACACATTTATCACCCATGAATTATTTTTTATTAATTTGCATAAATTATTGTTATTTTATCTCTCATATTCCTTTTATCCTTACTTCAAAATATCTGTAATACATTAAACATCAATTACTTGTAACATTTATAGACCAATATACCAGTGACATGGTATTGCTGATCAGCTGATATCCTAACCTAATAAAAACACATCTCAAAATTGAACAAATTACATTGAATATACATATTTATTTTTATTTATTCTCCCTTCTCACCTCACTGTTTCCCATTTCTCTGATTCTGGTTATTTTTCATCATATCTCAGTTATTATTACCCTTTAAATCATTATCTCAAGTTATTTTCATTATTGAAGTTAAAATTCGTTCCATTAAGTTAAACATTTGTGTACATTTTATTATATTTGACTTGTATCATAAAAATTTTATACTTACAGTCCATAATTCATATACTGACATACACAACTATATACACCATACACCACTACGCCAAGTAACCTCTGAAACATTTAACAAAAAGTTATTTCAAATCAACAATTCATCATTTAATTACCAACTTCACTTCTCGTTAAACCCTTTAAATTCATCAGAAAATTCAATTATATAATCTTTGAATTAATCAAAACATTTAAAACATTTCAAATTATTTTAATTAAATTAATTAAGTGGTCAATTAATACTATTCTACAATACACACACATAAACTTATTAAACATTTATTTACAAATCTGCATCCTTATTTATTTAGTCATATCACACTTCAATGTTCAAAGGTTGCGAGGTCACAAAACCATAAAACAATATATATAAAATTGTCCATTGATTGTTTATAGTTTAGCCTCCATCGTCAAAGATTAATCTTGGTTTTGTATAGCACTGTTCAATTATATTGACATACATATTGTTGTCTTGTGTGTCATAACCGAACAATTTCAATTTATCCGTTATACCATAATAATCATTCACCAAGTCTACGTTAAGTATTTCTGTTAAATCTCCGTCAGTAAATATTTCCAATATCGGGTTAGTTACTTTTGTATTATCAATTAAATCATTCTTGTTTAAATACACTTCTAATATTTCTTTCAACTCATCATAATCTCTCTTTAAATTATATACTTCTATCTCTCTCTCAACACACAATTCTCTATTTAAATCTCTCTCATCATAACACCATCTCATACTTATAAAATCATTCCACACAGAGGGTATAATATCATACAAATAACATAAACAACTCCAATCTTCTACTAATTCGGGACTCTTGCCCTTCAAAAACTCTTGTGACCACATTAAATCATCGTAAATAATAAAAGGAAAATTTGCCCTCTGTCCCCACTCTACTACAACATTATTTCTCCTCTCTCTCTCCAACTCACTGACACACATTAACATCTCATAATCACTACATTCTACAATTTCATTAGTACTCTCATTATTTATTTTTACCGTATCACTTTCTGATACCAATTTCTCAAACACATTATTATTCTCAATATTACATTCATTATTTTCAACATTGTTATTATTTGTTAACTCTTTATCTGGTATTACATTTTTGCACTTGTCATTACAAGTTTCATTTGTATTATCTTTCTCTGTCCTCATCACATGTACTCCCATTCGCTCCACACTCTGTTCTAATTTATTCAAACTGGATCTTATCGTTTCATTAGTACTTTCTACACATTTACTCATTTCTTGTATTTCACTTTTCAACTCGTCAAATTTGTCATTCTGTATATTAATTTGGTTTTTTAACTCATTCAACTGACTGCCAAAACTATTCTTTTGGACATCGAATTTCTCATTTATCTTATTGTATTTAACATTGGAATCAATTTGTTGCTCTTTATAATTGCTATTTATATTTTCAGACATGGTTTTCATTAGATTAAACAGATCGTCCATCGACAACCCTTTGGTTCGTGTTGTCGACGGAGTAGATTGTGCTGCTATGTTTTCGTCAGTGAAGCCGACTTCTTTACTATCAATTCTACTTTCCCTATCTAATTTCGGGGTTACTTGAATCCCTGAATCTTCATTTACTTTACTTTGATCTGTTATACTTATTTCTGCTTCACTCTGACTCACACTTGGAGTCAAGTGTGTTTCATAGTTACTAACGTTTGAGTCGTCGAAATTTTCGACGCTTGTTATCTCAATTACATTATTTTCTTTATCTGACATTTTGTATTATTATTTAAATTAAATTACATAAATTGATTAAATAGAATAACTTAATTAAATAAAATACTGTAATTACTTAAATTTTGTAATATACTGTTACGTTGCTAAGCTAACCTAGAACATGTTTGTATCCATGTCGATGCGGAATTCAATTAATTAATTATAATTAATTCAATTCGTGCCTGTTCCGTGGCGCCAATTGTGACGTACTGATCGATCACATTTATTATTATTATTAAATTTCAAATTAGTTGTTACTTACCGTTACGATAACTCTTACAGGGTCACAGGATTCGATCACATGTATCTAGATACAAACATGGTCTATAGGTTATGCAAAGTACTGACACAACTCATTTTAGAAGAGAATTTAACTTTTAATTTTATTTTTTAAATCATTCAAATTTCAACAAATTTTTACCATGTTTTTGTATATAAAATAGCTTCATAATTTTTCTTTGTCTGGTGATTCGTTACATATACTATCTTATTCTACTAGCTTACCTTAGATTCATATACACATACAGACAGAGCCCAGCCTGCATATTTAAACACCCACTCAAACACACACACACAATTTATTTCCCCTTAAACATTTTTTAAATGATATTTCCCCTTGTCAGCCACGCGGTCTTCTCACACGCACTCATTGTTCCGGTAAAACTTTTTATTATTGTCCGAAAATTGCACAGTTACGTTCTTTATTCTTTTTACTGGACCGTGGTCACACCAAATTTTTCTACTATTGCACTGGATGTCATTTTAGAAAAGTTTTATTTCTGAGCCCGGTTGACGGGCGGCCTGCGAAGGCGAGAGTCGACCAAAGACTGACTGCGTCTCTCAGTTCCCCACTCCAGGAGCATTTTAGTCAAGACGACGGACATCAATGCCTTTTATGTAGTCGTCACAGTTTCGACTCATGCTAGTCATGTAGTTGTTGGAATGACGATAGCAGACGATTTCAACCAGGCACTGGCTAATGTCATAAAAGTGGGTGGGACTTAAAACAGCACTTCCGCAAAGTTTTGGAGAAGGCGATGAATATTATTCTCTCTAGCCATCTTGGTTTTTCAACATCGCTTGGGTAGGCGCTCATGCGCGAGTAGTGACGTGTGTGCACTGCCACACCAGTACAGATTTCTGCGAATTTTGTGGAGGTGCAAATTCCTTTGCCGCATTACACAACTGAAAGTGCGTATCGCCTTTGTTCCAAACGCTGTTTCTCAACACTGGTCTATTATACGGACAAATACGTTGCACAATAATACATTTATTTCGCAATATTTTATAAGGCTCCCGACCAAAAATGAAATGAATAAAAATATATAAATGCCCCAAACCGTTAAAATAAAAACACCCAAAATTTGACCCGCTACAGTATAGCGCTTTCTGTTTTATCTCTATTAATTCTTAACTAATGTTTACTAATTACTTATACTGGCTATACAGATTATCACAAATGAATTATTCTTATTTACTAGAGTCTTTGATTTGTGGCACCTGAATGATTTAAATTACAATGATTTTAATTGAAAAAGAAAGAAAATTTAACGTTTGAAAAATAGATAACTTGATTTTGCTTTCCTGGTTTTGAAGTGGATCGTAGAGATGCTCCAGATGTCCCTCGCTGTCCTTGTCCAATCGGTTAGAGATAGTGATCTACTTGAGCGTCCTGGGTTTCGGCGTTGAGCTCGGAAATCAGCAACCTCTCCTCTCCTGTTATTTGTTGAAGTTTTTACGTCTGTGGCTTTCTGCGAGAACTGCTTCACGTCCCTCGTCGATTGCACGTTCCACGTCAGCGTGTGTGTGTGTGTGTGTCGTTCGAGTGGTAGCTCTGCTCGTCAGCTGATTCGCAATGGTTTAGACGGCCTCTCTGTCGTATTCTTGAAGTAAGGTCTTGTAGTCTTGTAGATCTCTTGCGTGCTTATGACCACAGCTTGTAGTGCACAATAAGCTTGTTTGTTGAAATGAAGAGTATCTTGACTGGATGCTGTAATTACGAATCGTTACAGTTGATCTGTGTTATAATGTTCGTAATTATGCGTGTTGACCACGTAGAGTCTTCAGATGAGTCTTCACAAAACTATGGTTTTGAGACGATCGAAGAAATACGTCTGTTCTTCTCAAATACTGGCAGTAGAGTGTTCGGTCAGCTCCAAAACTCCGCACTGGTTGGGATTTCTTCGAATGATTTGATTGGCTGACACACTCTCCCTACTACACAAAATTTGAATCACCTTAGTCCGTGAGAACGAAATTAGTTTCCCACAGACGGAGAATTTATATTATTACTAATATTCTTAACACAACGGAACTGAATTGTCGTTCCGGATTTCCTGTGACAGTTTTAAATTGCGATTTTCTTGGTTTTGCAAACCAAGTTGTGCTAATTCCAAAATATACAATTTGTTGTAAATTCTTATAGTTATAACATATTAAAAGCTCATTAATGTAGCTCAATTATTACCAAAGTTATTCACATTAAATTAATTAACTCTGTTATTATTTAATTATATTGCGTAAAATTTGCACACATTATTAATATTTCGGCAAACATTTTGGCTATAATGGATTTCGCCTTAATTTACTGGTTTCCGAAATATTAATAATTGAAAGTTTGGGTGTGGTCGTCTTCTTTCCACAGCGAGTTGATTATGTAACAGCCGCGTGTGCGTCTTTTACAATGCATTATTATGATCGCTATTACATACGAGTGGAGTTTCGACTATTAAAATTTATTTAACATGAATATAGTATACACTTAACATATAACTCCAAATAAATGATATTTGGTCCTGTTATATACTCCTCTACCTACTTTAAAAAAAAATGAGTGTAATAATTACAATTTTTTTTTTTCAATTATTTTAAATGTACTTTGAAATGATTATACTTGCTACTATACATTGTATTAATTATTTATGGGCACATACATGGGTGTCAATGTTCTTTCATATATACAACTTAATTCTAATTAAACCTTATTAATAATATTATATTTGAAATCATTGCGTAATAAATGTTTTTAGGACGGCTAGTATCTAATTGCAGCGTTTAACTAAGAATGTCAGATAAGGGGTAGTCAACAGTGACACGCGCACGAAGTGTTAAGCTACGAATTAACTAACATAATTTAAAATACCATACAAATAACAAATAACAAAAAAAAACTTCCACTTACCATCCAGGTGTGCTCTCGGGTCCAGGGTCTCATACGTACGTTGGGATACAAGCGTAATTTTCAAGGTTGTGTGAAATAACTTATACAATACATCTTGGAAGAGAAATTATTTTTTGTTTAATCATCAAAAGTGGTGAATTTATAAGTTGTTCTCCAAATAGATTGTTTTACATTTTTAAAGGTTGTGCAACTCTTACATCTTATTGTCTATACTTACATGCTATTACTTACAACTTTAAGATAGCCCAGCCTGCTTTACATACGTACTCACATACATTAATTTAAGAAAACTTCATTGATTAAACCCCAAATACCCTTAACATTTTTTATAATAAAGCCCCCCTCCCTGCCGGCACGCGGTTGTAGTTCGCACTATGAATTTCGCATCTTGTGGTTAATTAAGTCCGGAATCGACTCTGGTATTTTCAGATCTATTGCTCACTCTACTGTCACTTGTTTAAACACTGCTTGTTCACTTTTACTGGTATATTCTTTACAATTTTGAACAGAGTTTACCCCGTAGGGTGCACCGGCCGGTACCCTTGGTGACGAACTGTGTAACTTCCTTGGCGAACGGGAGGAAACAGCGTTCCACAGCCGTCAGATCTCGTTGGCGTTCAAGGTTGATTTGCTGTGTTCTATTGACTTTATGCATGGCACATAGTGGTTGTGTCCATAATATGTGTCGACGATCTCTAGACACTGCTAGTCTGATGTCACTAGCTGTGGGCGGTACTTAACTATGTTTCCTGTAAGTCGTCTTGCTGATATCACAAACTGTTCGTTCATGCGCCAATTTTCCTAGCGTCGTTTAAGTTTCTTGGCGTCCCCACGGCGCACATACGTGAGTTGTTGAGTACGCGCACTGTCACACTTATACAGAGTTCTGGGAATTCGAGGATGGTACAAATTCTTGGCTTGGTTACACAACAGAAACTGCGTCTTGTCTTTGTTCTAACTGTTCTCTTGCCACGTGGTCTGTTACAATGGAAATAACGTTTGCACAATATTTTTTTACAAAATCCCCAAAAAGGAAATAAATAAAAATACAAATACCCCATACCCGCAATAAATGAAATGACCCAATTTTGACACGTTACAATACCCCCTCAATGAGAATTCTGCTGTCCAGAACAGAAGAAATCTCATTGATAAACCCCTAAGAGGACCGGTGAGGAACTGGTGCCAACAACCCCCTTGTCCTTATACATCATGGGTACACGACCCCCCTGGCTTGGCGACTATGGACGCATCTGAACGAGATCACTGGACTTCTCCGTAAGAGATCCCAACACCGAAAAATCGAACAGACAAGTACCACAGCACACCTCGCCGTCTAACATGCTACCCCCAAAAATCCTCAATCCCTGGCTTAGCTTATGCCAGATCCTCCACCGATATGTTCCCCCTTATATGCAAGCTGGGCTGCCTTTAGCAGATACTGGGCTCACACACACTCACATTACCTACTGACATTACATATTATAACATTGAAAATTTTTCAAAAGTTATTTAAATTACAACCCATTGGTTGTTTTCAGGTAAAATTGATTCATAAATTTTATATAAATTTTAAATTGTTCTCTTCACTGGTTTCTGTTTTTATTTAAAATAAATTGATTTAAACATTTCTTATAACTAAGAACATCCTTAACCTAATATGTGAATACTTAGAGTCTAACAATACAAGTCAATACAATAAATCAATAAAAATAAACATGGTTAGCACACAAACAATAAAATAATCAATACTTAAAATATTCATTAGCTAGCAGCCGAAAATCAAGATTTTTTTTTTCTTCAAAAAACATATTTTCCAACAAAAATTATAAAATTCAAAAAAAAAATTTTTAATTTATTAAAATGTTTCCTTTACATACAGAAATTATTAAAATTTGTTTGCATTGATAAAAAAAACAAAAGTTGAATTAATCTCCTTACTAAACAAGCTTAGTATGTATATGACCTCACTGTCAGCTGATCGAAGCTAGGTCAAGTCCACAACCTTGACCCACATGTGTTACGTATAAGTTCTATCTGAAAATACCTTCAACATCTGTAACATCCTAACTTGAAACACAAAACATAATAAAATAAAATATTTAAAATAACAAAATGTTATTATAAACAATAATCAAATTGACATTTAAATTATTCAAATAAACAATTCTTAATTTTACATTATTTTCAAATCCTACCCAAATTTTGTCACTGGTTGTAAATTAAAATTTTTATATCTTTTTTAAAAATCTCTCTCTTTGCTTGACAATCTTATTCTCCATTACAGTGGGTGATTTAAATTATTTATTCTCATTGACTGTACTACTTGATCTGTATACATATATAATCTTTCCCCCTCTGACTCTAATACTCATCAACTGTAACTCACATGACACCCATCTCTATCAAAATATCTATCCCATCAATCTCTAAACCCAACTTATCATTAAACTCAATTCGCCACCTTCTCTCGATATAAAAAAAACTCTCTAACCCTTTGTATTTAGGATACGTGTTCCCCCCCCAAAAAAACTCATTTCCCTTTATCTGGTCCCTGGATTCTACCTAAGGCGACCCCGTTCCCCCTAAATCGTTCCCATCCCGTCCCAACTAACATTATGTTGCGGACTCCTACATTACACTACCCCCTACTACAAAATTGCCATCCCCAAAAATCTCGATCTTATTACCTCACTTCAAATACAACAAAATAACATCATTAATTATAAACATCAACATATCACTCAAAACTCTACATATATTCTCCACATAACTACTGTGTCAACATCAATACTTCTCAGAACTCTATAATATACATTAACTCAAAACAACATTACATTATTTTCATCTCTACTATTTCTTTAACTTCAACTTGGACTGATCTACATGTCCCACAGAATACTCATCACCCACAAACTATCTCTTATTAAGTTTCACAAATTATTACTTTATTTCTCATTACTTTAAATTGCATCTGTAATACATCTAAACATTACATTAAACATTAATTACTTGGAGCATTTATAACCAATATACCAGTGACATTTTATTGCTGATCAGCTGATATCCCTAACACAATTAAAACACATCTCAAAATTGAACAAATTACATGAAATATATATATTTATCAGTACTTACTTCTACCCTCATTGTTTCCCCTCTCTCTGATTCTGATACTTTGTGTTAACCGCCTGCCAGACGGTTTAATTATTTACTTAGTTGCAAATATACACACATAATGAAGACACATATTGTTATCAATGCTTATATCTAACCTACGATAATAAAATAATACCTTTAAAATTATAGCATGAACACCTTATACTGAATGTATGAGCATCTAATTACTTAAACAGAGCACAAGCATTTTTATTGGATCAAAATTTGAATTAGCAAAAAAATTTTTATGTTGTAAAATTTAAATTCGTGGCTCCTCTGAGTCACCTCCCATCCACACACACTATTTCAAATTATGTAAGGCTGTGGCACCCCCTCGCTTCCACAAAGACGGCATATTTTGGAGTAGTTTGACCTCTCCGTGTCTTTGCTTCGGCAGTTACATTTAAAGGTTATGAATATCAACATATTCTTGTCTATAATTAAACGCCCTTAAACGGGTCTACCACCTGGCCTTGCTGTTCCTACTCGAACGGAGTGGTAGCCGCTGTTCCATAGTACCTGGATTTCCCCTAATGTCACCCCCATTTAGTTTCTACTATATACCAATTTCAAGTCAGCTATGGTCAAGGGACTTGGTATGACCATAGCTAACCGCTAGCCAACTCCACGATTAGTGCTGGTAAGGCAGTAATCGCCCGAAAAGTCGGGGAAATCTAACTTGCATTTCATTGCCTGCTCTACTTCATCATTAGTATGGGCGACACGATCGTCTATCAGTGTGTAAATTGAGTTTACACGAAAAGGGTGTGTCGCACATTTTTGCCATTTTGGCCTCCGATGGAGGTAACACTCTCTGTTACCCCCAACCCATTTCACTATCTACGAGAGCACAGGCCACCCCCGCAATAGCACCTTAATAACTAACTAATTAAATTTTTATATACATTCTAATATAATATTTTCCTCAATAATCATTCAACTCAGTCATAACTTTCTACCATTGGACTTTCTTAAAATTTTCAAAATTTATTATTAATAATTAGTATATATCATTTTTCATTTATTATTAAATTTTTTAATTATCATTTTTATTGAACACAATTATTTCAAATAATCTCACTATTGAATTAAAATCTTAGTTACACCAGTAAACATTTTTATTATACATGATTCAGATTGTAAAAGTTCTATACTTACAGTCCATTTAACCTGGTATACACAAAACATCTACCCCCTACACCCCAATACTTTCACCTCACCTCTGAAACATTTAACACACATTTTAGTTTAAATCAAACAATTTCTCATTTAATTACCAATTTCATCTTGTAAAATAATTTAAATTTCTCAGAAAATTTAATTATATAACATTTAAATAATCAGTCAAAATATTTAAAACATATTAAGTTATTTTAATTAATTTAATTATTAACAACACAAATTTCATTACCATCATAACAACTATTATTAGTCAATTACTGTTTTCAAAATTCATTCTGTTTATTTATTTAAATTGCAAATATTAATACTATTATTATCACTTACCTACATACATACATTGTTTGGCTGACCTTCTACAATACACATAAATAAATGCACTACAATTATTTACAAACTTTAGTTATTAACTGTTAGTTTTTCCGCACTTCATTGTCCAAATCTGCCATGTCAAAACCACAAAACAAAATGTTTATAACTGTCTTTTATTGTTTCATAGTTTAGCCTCCATCGTCCCAGATTAATCTTGGTTTTATATAACATTGTTCAATTTCATTCACACACAAATGACTGTTTTGTGTGTTGTAACCAAAAAAACCAAATTCATTCATCTTACCAAAATAATCATAAAACCAGTCAACGTTTAGTACCTTTGTTGAGTCTCCATCGGTAAATACATTCATGATCGGGTTAATTACTTTAGTCAAATCATTATAGTCATTATTATTCAAATATACTTCTAAACTTTCTTTCCATTCATCATACTCTCTATTCAATGCATACAATTCTGTTACTTTCTCCACATACAATTCTCTACTTAAATCTCTCTCATTATAACACCAAATCACACTCTCAAAATTATTACAGACAGAGGGTACAAAATTACACAACGAAAATGAATACTTCAATTCATCTACCAACACGGGACTCTTGCCCTTCCTAAACAACACTTGTGAACTCATTAAATCATCATAAACATTATAAACAATAAGGGGAAAATTTACCCTCTATCCCCACTCTACCACAACATTATTTTTCCTCTCTCTCTCTAACTCATAAATACACATTAACCTTTCATTATCGCATTCCACCAACTCATCAGTACTCTCATTCTTTATTTTTACCGTATGAGTCTCCGATACTAATTCTTCAAATACATTACTATACTCAATATTATTATTCTCATTATTTCCAACATTATTGTTATCATTTATTAACTCTTTCTCTGGTATCATATTTTTACATTTGTCACTACAATTTTCATTGGTTTTACTTTTGTTTATACTTATCACATGTGCTCCCATTCGCTCCACACTCTGTTCTAATTTACACAAACTGGATCTTATTATTTCGTTATTATTTTCAACATGTTTATTCATTTCTTGAATCTCATTTTTTAACTCATTATTCTGGTTTTTTAACTCGTCAAATTTACTATTCTGTACACTGACTTTCATATCTAATTCATTATTCTGATTTTTTAATACATTGAATTTAGCGTCCGAGTCGCTCTTCTGTTCATCAAATTTCGCGTTAAACCTACTCAAGTTATCAGATATTGTTTTCATGAAATTACACATATCTTCCATTGACAACTGTTTAATTCGTGTCGTCGTTGGAGTAGATTGTGCTGCTACGTTTTCGTCAGTGAAGCTGACTTTTTCATTATTATTTTTATTCTCTCTATTTGATTTTGGGGTCGTTTGGATCCCCGAATCATCTGTATTATTTGACTCATTTGTTTTGGTTACATTCGTAGTTTTGTCGTCTTGACCTACATTCGGTGTTGAATGTACTTCAAGACTATTCATAACAGCTGATTCGTCAAATTCAGCTGTTTCACTTATCACAGTCGAGTCGGACAAATCGACTCCGTTCTCTGTATTTTCCATTATTATATTTTTAAATATGTAATTTATTTATTATCTGAACAAATATTTTTTACTTCTTTTACGTAACTTTGCGTATTTTCACTTAACCTCTCAATTGCGCTTGTATCTTATTTGTAGGTATGGAATTTCATTTTATTAAATTCGTGCCTGTTCCGCGGCGCCAAATGTTAAGCTACGAATTAACTAACATAATTTAAAATACCATACTAATTTAAAATACCATACAAATAACAAAAAAAAACTTCCACTTACCGTCCAGGTGTGCTCTCGGGTCCAGGGTCTCATACGTACGTTGGGATACAAGCGTAATTTTCAAGGTTGTGTGAAATAACTTATACAATACATCTTGGAAGAGAAATTATTTTTTGTTTAATCATCAAAAGTGGTGAATTTATAAGTTGTTCTCCAAATAGATTGTTTTACATTTTTAAAGGTTGTGCAACTCTTACATCTTATTGTCTATACTTACATGCTATTACTTACAACTTTAAGATAGCCCAGCCTGCTTTACATACGCACTCACATACATTAATTTAAGAAAACGTCATTGATTAAACCCCAAATACCCTTAACATTTTTTATAATAAAGCCCCCCTCCCTGCCGGCAAGCGGTTGTAGTTCGCACTATGAATTTCGCATCTTGTGGTTAATTAAGTCCGGAATCGACTCTGGTATTTTCAGATCTATTGCTCACTCTACTGTCACTTGTTTAAACACTGCTTGTTCACTTTTACTGGTATATTCTTTACAATTTTGAACAGAGTTTACCCCGTAGGGTGCACCGGCCGGTACCCTTGGTGACGAACTGTGTAACTTCCTTGGCGAACGGGAGGAAACAGCGTTCCATGGCCGTCAGATCTCGTTGGCGTTCAAGGTTGATTTGCTGTGTTCTATTGACTTTATGCATGGCACATAGTGGTTGTGTCCATAATATGTGTCGACGATCTCTAGACACTGCTAGTCTGATGTCACTAGCTGTGGGCGGTACTTAACTATGTTTCCTGTAAGTCGTCTTGCTGATATCACAAACTGTTCGTTCATGCGCCATTTTTCCTAGCGTCGTTTAAGTTTCTTGGCGTCCCCACGGCGCACATACATGAGTTGTTGAGTACTCGCACTGTCACACTTATACAGAGTTCTGGGAATTCGAGGATGGTACAAATTCTTGGCTTGGTTACACAACAGAAACTGCGTCTTGTCTTTGTTCTAACTGTTCTCTTGCCACGTGGTCTGTTACAATGGAAATAACGTTCGCACAATATTTTTTTACAAAATCCCAAAAAAGGAAATAAATAAAAATACAAATACCTCATACCCCATACCCGCAATAAATGAAATGACCCAATTTTGACACGTTACAGAAGGAATGCACTGACTTTGTTTACAATTGTTATCACACACCGCGCGACGCTAATTACCTGACCTACATTCTAACAGCTGAGCGATACCATTGTGTGGCCTAACAATTTCCGGCCGTTGGGGTTGGCTTCGCCTTGCATTAGTTACCGCGCTAATACCGAACTATCATTCATACACAACTTATTTACAATTATTATTAATATTATAAAACACAGTTAATTTATTTTCAAAGTCGTATTATTTCGTACCGACGCGCCTTGGAATTTCATGTTACTCATAATATTTCCTTAAAGAGCTCGCATGATATTTTCCTACCGTTTTTGTTCGGTCGAGCGTCGTAACGATAAAGGTGTGAGGTGCTAGTTGCTCAGCTAAGAGATACGGACCGTTATATAACCGAAAAAACTTTGCGGCGACATTTATGTCTCTCCAGCCCACGGGGTTTGCCATGAGAAGCACTTTCTCTCCTACTACAAAGTTGGTTAATTTATGAGTGGTATTGAATTTTTCCGCCCTTTTGCAACTATCCTGTCCTTCACAAGTTGGTTTTTACACTGGACTGGCAGAGGTAGATTATAGGTCTTTGGCCTGCGTAAATAATTATGCCAAAATCTCTCTGGCTTTGTTCCAGAGTCTAATTCTGCTGGTGTGTACTCAGTGGTGTCATGATAATTTTCGTTTATCGCTGTTTCAAAGAATGATAGGAACTCGTGCTTTGCTCTTTATAGCAATATATCCGGAACATTTTTCCTATTTCCCTATTCACTCTTTCGGCCAGGTTGCCCTGTGGTCGTCTTATCGAGGTGAGGATCGCTTTAATGCCATTTCGTTCCAGGGTTGCTGCCCAGTGTTTATTTTGGAATTGCTTTCCCTGGTCACTAAGCACGCTCCTTATCGGTCCATGTTGCGGAATATACTTGTTGAGTATAATGTTCAAAACGGATTTTGTGGTGGGTCTAGGGATCGCGTATAGGCTAACTTTCTTTGTAAATACGTCGACACAAACTACAATATGTTTTAAGTTTCTGGTAGCCTTAGGTAGGGGTCCCAGGAAATCGGTGGCGATCATCTGTCCCTTCCCTTCCGTTATCACATTTGCCATGGGAACGTAAGTGTGCAAATTTGGTGCTTTCGCGGTTTGACATGGATGACATGTTTTTAACAACTTCCTCACTCTTCGATACATGTTTGTGATAGTAAAATCCTCCTGAAATATCTTTACACATTTTACTGGTGATGCGTGTGCCATTTTTACATGTAATGTGTGTGTTACACACGCAAGCATAGCTGGAGATAATACCACCTTCCATTCGCCCTGTAACAATTTATACAATATATTATCTTGTATCAGATAATGCGGACTTGGGTGAGCTGCTATCATTTGCTTTTTAGCAAGGAGTCTGGGGTCATTGTCCTGCTCGCGTCCTATGTTTCGTAGCATGTTGGTTGCTTCAGGCGCGACAGTGTACTGCATATTTAATACCCTCAACTCGTCGTCAGCGGCTTCGTATACCTCTTCCTTTTCTACGGGCGGATATCTGCTTAAGGTGTCTGCTGTGGTATTCTCTGCTCCTTTGCAGTATTTAATGGTAAAAGAATACTCTTGAATAGCTAACCCCCATCGTGTTAGTCGGGAATTGGCTAGTCGGCATTTCAATATAAAGGATAACGCCTGATTATCTGTGTGGATCTCGAAATGGGTACCGTATAGGTAATGTCTGAATTTTCTGAGCGTTTATTATGGCGAGTATTTCTTTCTCAGAAGTACAATAATGCAACTCAGCGCCTTTGAGCGTTCTATTAGCGTATGCAACAACATGAAGACTACCTTGCTTGTCTTCCTGGTGCAACACGGCGCCGATAGCATACTCGCTAGCGTCAGTATACATTACGTACTTCCTGCCCTGTTGTGGATGGAACAATTGTAAGTTAGTTTGGAATAAGCCCTTAACCCTCTCAAACGCATCGTTTTGTTCAGAACCCCATTTCCACTTTATATTTTTGCGTACCAGCTGTAGCAAGGGGACTGTATATTCGGCGTATTTGCTGGTGAATTTTCTGTAGTATCCCGTGAGTCCAAGGAATGCTCGTAGTGCTTTGAGGTTCTTGGGCACCGGGAACTCCACAATACTCCTGAGCTTCTCTGGGTCCGTACTGATGCCTGTAGCTGAGATTATATGTCCCAGGAACTTCATTTGAGACTTAATGAACTCGCACTTGTGTAGATTGAGTTTGATGTTGGCGAGCCTCAGCTTCTGGAAGACGCTCCTCAGATGCTCAAAGTGTTCTTCCAAAGTGCGGGATATCACGAGGATGTCATCGACGAATATCACAGTGTAAGGGTCTACCTCGGGTCCTAGAGCTCTCTCGAGGCATCTTACAATAGCGGCGAGACTCGTGCTAAGGCCAAAAGGTACCACCTTGTGCTGGTAGCATTTGTTGTTATAAATAAATGCTGTATACTTATGGTCTTGCTCGCACAGCAGGACCTGCCAGAAACTCGCTGTCAGATCTAGCTTCATGAGGTACCTGGCTCCTTCACATTTAATGAAGAGGTCCTCCGCTGTTGGTGCGCAGTCAAATTCCTTTTCTACCAGATTATTTAAATTCCGCATATCCAGGCAGAGTCGGATTTCTCCAGTCTTCTTGTGGACGACTAGCAGTGGGTTGAGGAAGCTGCTATTAGATCTTTCTATAATGTCTTCCTCCAACATCCGCTGTATCTCATGCTGGACCTCGGCCTGGTACTTTATAGGTACCTGGTAGATTCTCCTTATGAACTTCTCCGGTTCTATGAGGTTGATCCTATGTTCATAAACTGACGTGATTCAGTGTTCCTCACTGAAGATATCGCTGAACTCTTCTTGCAGCGACAACAATCTCCGTTCAGTTTGGGAATCTAAGCTTGTTTCCCCCTGTTCACCGTTTTTGTAATTAATTATCTGTTTTGGTGGCCGTGTAATTTTAATTGGGTCACCGTGGTTTTGTATGTGTGTGTGTGTGTTCAATTTGAAGGTGTAACTAATGTTGTTAATATTACATTTTAATAAGTGTTCACTAGTGTTAATCTCCGCGCGTATTTGCTCTAATACGTCCACCCCCAATAACACATCACATATCAAATTGTTTATACCTACTACACACACTTCAAATTGCACTTTTTCTAGCATAATTGTTAGATAGTATTGCGTGTCAATTTTTTCTTTGGTATCTGTAGCGGTTCGTATATAAAATTGATTTATTGGAAGTGATGGGGCCGTACGAAAATGCTTTTTGTTCGCACGCAGGAATCTTTCACTTACGCCGGAAACAACGCTGCCAGTGTCCAACAAAATTTGTGTGGGAACACCGTTGACAAAGGCGTGCAATACCGGACATGCCGCGCTCACTGGCCTTTGTTGTGCGGTACCGGATTCTAGCAACGGATCCCTGACGTCCGGTGGGAACACATTATTAACAGGCATATAAGTTACATAATCAAAAGTACACTTTTCACACAATATATGGTTCTTATATCTAGCATGCTTACATCTACTTATTTTTGCCGGGTTTATAGCGCGTCCTTGCTGGAGGCGCATTTCGGCACGTTTTTTGCAGATTGATAATTTTTTGATTTATTGCTAGGGTCCTTAATGCTTTGGGTGTCGCTGTCTTTCGCAGTTGTATCACTTTTCGCTATTTTGACCGTTTGAATTGCTCTGATCGGGGTCCCATTGTTGCCTTTACCTTGCCCCTTCGGTCTACCGACATTTGGTTTACCTTTGTATTCAAAGGTCTTATTTGGCGGTTTCGACGGTGTCTGGGGTGGAGTAGAACTTGTACTTGGTCTCTGATCAGATTGTTGATGGTATTGTACCCGTGTATTCTGACTGTCGTTATTTCGGCGAAAACCTGGGTTATAACGCCAACTGCCTAAATCAAAAACTGTCTCGCTTTGGGACACTAAAATGAGCAATTCATCGACCTTGCGTAAACACAGCTACCCGTATATTGTGATTGAAATGATAGGCTAGTTTAGTGACAATGTCGATCTCTGAAAATGCTGGGGTTAAATGCTTTGCGCGCTCGACCTGCTGGATGATATAATTTTCCACCGTTATACCCAATTTTCGGTCAAAACGCCCATATTCTAATTCGTTGCGTAACAGTCTTTGAGTGTGCGAATTCCAATACCGGCTTTCAAATTTCTGTTTGAATTCCGCGTATGTGGACACCTTATCGCGCACAATATTATACCATTTACGCGCCGAATCACGCATCGCGTTTACTGCCCATTGTATTTTATCTTGATCTTCGAGTCTCGAACCTACCCTCGCCATTTCATTTTCACAGGCTAACAAAAATTCAATAGGGTTTTCATTATTTTCCCCTGTAAAATATACACGATTCTTTTCATCGACAGGACCTTGTACTAGAATATTAGGAGCGAATCTCCTGCGTACTTCCTGTCGTACCTTTAAGATCTCATCATTAAGTGCTTGTAATACACTTTCTTTATTAGAGTCTATATTGGATCGCGTCTCTACAATTGAAGCATCAAGTCTACTTACTTGGCGTTGAGTTTCTGTCGCATCAGTTTGAATTCTTATCTCGAGCAAGTCAACTTTTTTCGCGACATCAGCGGTCTGTTTTTCGCACCTACTAATGTGTTCTTTGAATCGGCCCTCCATACGTGTAACTTGTTCGATAAACGATTTTTGCATTGTGGTCTCAAAAACCTTAAACCGTTCGTTTATTTTCGTTTCTACCGTATGTACTTTTTCTCCGATTTCCGTAACTTTAGCGGTTAACTCTTTATTACTTTCTTTATTGCTTTCCGCGATTTAGGTGACTTTAACAGTTAATTCTTTATTAGTTTGTTTTATCTCCGCGTTTATGTCCGCGTTGCTATTTTCTAATGCTTTAGTTAAGCTTGATTTTTGCGCGTCAATTCTGGCCGTTAACTCTGCGTTGTTTATTTCAGCATTGGCTGTTATTTGTTCAAACTTTGCGTTCATGTTAGCAGTTAATTCCGCGTTAGCTTGTTCCACTTTAGCTGCGTTTTGTTTAATTTCTTGTAATAACTGTTTAAGCATTTTTTCAGATTCCATTTTTACACAATAATTTCAAATACACTTGCTGCTGTACCACTGCCAATCACAAAACTTTTCTTTGGGGATTGTTCAGTTGGACGCCAGCTGTTTTAAAAGTTAAAACAGCAAACTTGGTTTTAACGTAAAATTAAATTTAATTTGAATTTAATTTATTTTATTTTATCGAGCCCCACGAAATTCGAGCGCCATATGTAACTTTACTACAAATGTGGCATTTCAATTTCGTTGTGATTTAAATTGAAATTATTTGAATTTCGGGCCCCACGTGCAGGGCGACATATGTAACTCTACTTATATGCGTTGTTATTGTGTTGTATGAATGTATGAGTACCTACCTGCTGTCCGATCTTGCAGTTTTCTTCCGACTAGGGCGTGTGGATTTTGGATTTGATTTCGCAAGTATGTAAACTCAAATATATGACAACAGCACACTAAATAAGTTACTTTAAGAGTGAAGAGTTTTGTGAGGTTGGTAGGCTCCGTAGTACAGCAATAAAAAAATACAATATGGGGTAATAAAACGGTGTTTATTACTCCAATAACACACAAGAATAAAATGGTTATATGATCAAATATCCTTACAGTCTAAACAATAAATAGATCTTGAATAATGTTTTTTAAATGGTTGATAATTTTAAGAAGTTGAGCTCGTTATTTTGAAAGAGTTAACGGAAAATTCAATTAATTAATTTACTTTAATTTAATTAAATTGCTTTAAAATTAGATTCAAATGAAAATAAAAACTCTAAAGTTAATTGAATATATTCCAAAATAAACTAGGCGTGACAGTCTAGTTCACGTCCCTTTATTTACTAGTGACTTGACTCTCGTATACTGCAGTATGAGCAAATTATTTAATTGTTTGTTAAGATTTGTATAGCGCTTTCTGTTTTATCTCTATTAATTCTTAACTAAAGTTTACTAATTACTTATACTGGCTATACAGATTATCACAAATGAATTATTCTTATTTACTAGAGTCTTTGATTTGTGGCACCTGAATGATTTAAATTACAATGATTTTAATTGAAAAAGAAAGAAAATTTAACGTTTGAAAAATAGATAACTTGATTTTGCTTTCCTGATTTTGAAGTGGATCGTAGAGATGCTCCAGATGTCCCTCGCTCTCCTTATCCAATCGGTTAGAGATAGTGATCTACTTGAGCGTCCTGGGTTTCGGCGTTGAGCTCGGAAATCAGCAACCTCTCCTCTCCTGTTATTTGTTGAAGTTTTTATGTCTGTGGCTTTCTGCGAGAACTGCTTCACGTCCCTCGTCGATTGCACGTTCCACGTCAGCGTGTGTGTGTGTGTGTGTGTGTCATTCGAGTGGTAGCTCTGCTCGTCAGCTGATTCGCAATGGTTTAGACGGCCTCTCTGTCGTATTCTTGAAGTAAGGTCTTGTAGTCTTGTAGATCTCTTGCGTGCTTATGACCACAGCTTGTAGTGCACAATAAGCTTGTTTGTTGAAATGAAGAGTATCTTGACTGGATGCTGTAATTACGAATCGTTACAGTTGATCTGTGTTATAATGTTCGTAATTATGCGTGTTGACCACGTAGAGTCTTCAGATGAGTCTTCACAAAACTATGGTTTTGAGACGATCGAAGAAATACGTCTGTTCTTCTCAAATACTGGCAGTAGAGTGTTCGGTCAGCTCCAAAACTCCGCACTGGTTGGGATTTCTTCGAATGATTTGATTGGCTGACACACTCTCCCTACTACACAAAATTTGAATCACCTTAGTCCGTGAGAACGAAATTAGTTTCCCACAGACGGAGAATTTATATTATTACTAATATTCTTAACACAACGGAACTGAATTGTCGTTCCGGATTTCCTGTGACAGTTTTAAATTGCGATTTTCTTGGTTTTGCAAACCAAGTTGTGCTAATTCCAAAATATACAATTTGTTGTAAATTCTTATAGTTATAACATATTAAAAGCTCATTAATGTAGCTCAATTATTACCAAAGTTATTCACATTAAATTAATTAACTCTGTTATTATTTAATTATATTGCGTAAAATTTGCACACCTTATTATTAATATTTCGGCAAACATTTTGGCTATAATGGATTTCGCCTTAATTTACTGGTTTCCGAAATATTAATAATTGAAAGTTTGGGTGTGGTCGTCTTCTTTCCACAGCGAGTTGATTATGTAACAGCCGCGTGTGCGTCTTTTACAATGCATTATTATGATCGCTATTACATACGAGTGGAGTTTCGACTATTAAAATTTATTTAACATGAATATAGTATACACTTAACATATAACTCCAAATAAATGATATTTGGTCCTGTTATAATATATATATATATATATATATATATATATATATATATATATATTGCAACAGAACATAGGATGATAAGATATGCTGTTTATATCAGAGTACATGAATGACAAGCATTTTCTTGTTTAAATTTGTTTTGTATAATATTTTGTTTTTTAGTCATAAGTTTTGTATTTAAAAAATGATAAGCATATATGTTACACCAAACTCTTCATAAAAAATTGTACTATATTGTCATGTATTTTTTGTATGAAATGGTGCGCGTGTGATAATCTGCGATCGATATAGCGGCAGTGGTAGTTAACCGATTTACATGAAAATTTGACAAGGAATTATTTAAATAAATAGCTTCGATTTGTGTATACTCTGAGGTTTGTAATTATTTTAGAAATATGATTTTTTAAGTAAAGCAAAACTCAAGTGTAACTCTTATCAATGATAGGGTAATAACAATTGTAGATAATTTCCATGCAGGACTATGCAAAATTATACAAAGTTTTTCATGAATTTTGTGTATCTGGTTGTTCCATCAATCATGTGACTTGGGCTTGGCCTATCAAATTACACCAAATTCAGTGAGATTCATACGTTGCAGGGCTAGGTTGAAGACAGTCTGTCTGTCGACGTTGCTAGGGGAAGTTGTGCCCCGGGTAAGAGAGTTATTCTCTTACAAACGTAAAAAGATCTTATATAAAATAAACCATAAACCTTAAAATTCTTAACGAAGTTTTGCGGTAAGAACCAAGAAGGAATAGAGGAATATTTTATATAAAGTAAACTATAAACCTTGTAATTCTTAACGAAGTTTTGCGGTAAGAATCAAGAGGATAAATAATTAAGTAAAATTTAAAATAAAATTCAGTGCTGTGTCGTGTAAGTTAAGATATCCGCATAGGGAACTTAAAGACACTACAAGATATCGTGGAAGCAGTTAAACATAACTACGAGACTCTGAAATATCGCCGCTGGAGCTGCTTGCTGTACAAGGACGACGAGACGAAGAGGACACCAGGAAGGAGTGAAGCTGTAGAAGAGGACGACGAGACGGGACCGACGAGACGAGAGGAGGACGTTGCAGCAAACAAGTAAAAGCGATTTATATTAATCGAACAATACAAACAATTTAATATACTATCAATACATGACAATTTAAAAAAACATTATACATCTTTATAAACAATATTTGTATGTAATAAATAATATTTCATCTCCTCCATAATAGACTTTTATCGATTTCTACACGCTCACAATATCCTTATTAGAATAATAAAGTTTGATCTGTTGCAATATGTATATATTACAACGTTATTTTTAGACACTTACTTTTACACATATGCTCTTACTCATTTGTGCGCACTTACCCATGTCTCGAAGGTATACTCTTCTTCTGCAGTATTTACCTTGATGTTCCCCGGCTGGGTCGCAGGCTTTGGTCGTTGATTGAGTGTGGATAAGCACGTGAATATCGTTATATAAGTTTAATACAAGTAAAGAGTACAGAGGATTTAGTACTGGTTGTGAAATTAGTACGACTGTTAATAAAATCATATTAATTTGATTTATTAATAAAAAATTCAAATTATCATATTATTAATTGTGTCGAGTGGGTTAATCACTCTTTGAACCCTTATATTCGATCTGAATATAATGTAATTATAACGTGTTTACATCTTAATTCTTATATTCTAAGACATATTATATACAAACATAACACATATATGATCTGAAATATTTATACAGACATATAATACGTAGCGCATATAATTATTATAAAACGTGCTTAACACGTATAAAATTTAATATTCATCTTGACTTTGCAAGTGTGGTTTTTAATATATACCACTTAATAAAACTTTTAATTAAATTATCATTTATTAAAATATTAATAGAGAACATTTATTACTTTAATTGATTTTATTATTTAATGTCTCAATTAATTAACACTCTTCAAATTACGTAACTCTCATGTTTGTATTTAATTATCTAATCAAATACAAAAATATAATAAAAATATGGTTCTTCCTTGACCATTTATTTATGAGATTACTACAGTTATATTCTCTATCATCAATTATACTTTGAACATTTATTTATTCATTATGAAAATTTAAAAATATACTACTATCTTTGTAAACTTGTATATGGAATCTAGAGCTTTCTTTCAATAGACCTCAGGGTCATTTATAATATTAAATAAATGTCTGACTTCACCTGCATTTTGCTGCAACCATTTAACTTTGTCGTTACCGTCATCTGGACTCTCGAGTTTGTTGATCCTCTTCGGTATCACCTTCTCTGTCTCTGCGTCGTTGAACGTCCTCGCTCCGTCTCCTGGATGCTGAGTTCTGACGTAGACCTCTGGTCGTGATGATGTACGGCTGGATGTAGCTGCATGTGGATGTCCCTGCGTCCTCTCGTCTTCTGATCTGGTTCCTCTCCTCTTCTTATCTTATCCCTTGCAGATGTCTTGAAGTTCTATGCGTACTTCTTGAAGTTCATCGAAGATACGACTTCTCGTAGATTATTATAATATTTCTATAATATCTCAATCAATCTATAGTCTTTTAAAATAATCGTGTTCCACTATTACTTGCAACGACGTACCGGTTCCATCGCACTTCACGTTATGTAATACTGTTAAAAAACATTACTCGACTTTGTAAAATTCGCGGTTGCAAGATGCGTGGATTTCACGTAGTCTTCTGAGTTCATCTGAGAAAGAGTGTGTCGCTCGCTGGGGTTTTATACTGCTGCTGTCGTCCCATGCCTGTTGGAAACTGTTTTGACAACATTGAACAGGTCGGCGCGTCGATTTAATTGGTAATTTCAACCTATGCGTCTTTCTATGAAGCGCACACTTTTTTATAAATATTATTCACCAATCGTTAGGTATACTATTAAACTTTGTTTATGCAAATTATGAATATTAAGGTGTGTAAATTATGGCAGTTATGGCAAAATTTCACACGGTGGCTGAACGGTTCCCACTATCAGTGACCAATTAGTCTTGAATGATAGCGCCAGGCGCTACATATGTTTTTACATGTCGCTGATTCGTGTGACTTCTGGTTTTCGTTCAGTATTTAAAAAACTGTATCAAATCTTCCACCCTCGTTTGCATAATTCAACCTGTCTCTCATTTACACATCGTACACTAGCACACATACGCAGACAGATACACAAGCGGTAGCCTGTCACTATGACGCACCTCTGCCGGTCCGTGCGTGTCTATTTCTCCCCTCGCTACGATTAAAAACCAACGAAGCTTTTAATTCCATATGCAGGCTCACTTACAATATTTGATTTATTTAAAATTAAATACTACGTATATTTCTTTTATTATCTCTTATACCTGATGCTTAATTATTACATTATTTTTATTATTTACATCTTATACCTCTCATACGTGCGTTCGTATGTTATCATACCTCAGTCAAGGATACATATACTTATGCTAAACGTATCGTTGCAATATATATATGTATATATATATATAAAACATGTTTGCAGCCACTAATACAGTTGTTGTGTTTACATTATTTACTGGCAAAGCATGGTCCATTTTTAAAGGCTAGTGTTTTCTTTGGTAAACATTCAAAAAGTAAACCGGTTTTATCCATGTTAAAAAATGTCTTTTGGTGCATATTTATTTAAATTTTCTTTAACACAGTTTGTTTCCAATCTTCATAGCAACTTCTTATACTAACACTTGTACTGTCCTCCAAAATTACTTTTGTATGATATTTGACATTTTTTTAAACATGTCTATCCACCCGTTGCTGACTTGAAAATTGTAGTGACCCAAAGCTGTTGCAAATTGCAGAGCCTTTCCTTTAATTAATATCCCTGGTAATGGAAGATGTTTTTCTCGCATCACTATTATCCTCTTCAAAACAGCATTGTCATTATTGCCAGAGATACTCACTTTACTTTTTTTTCCTATTTAAATCATGGTCTTTATGTTGTTTTAAAAATCATGGTTTTTCAGAATGGTAGACGGTGAACTACTGTATAATTACTTTATATTTAATTATCTTAGTTTTTAGCCTTATCTTGTTTGACTACAATAAGGAGTTTAATATCTGAATGGATTTTATCCTCTGCATTATTGTGTTCTGAATCTTGTTTTGAGTTCCCTTCTTTGTATTGAGATCGTTGGCCATAAAATTTGGTCATTATCAATTTTTTGATGCCAGAAAAGTATATGCGGCTATCATGTGTTCATGAAGTCATACAATATTCTTACAGGTGAGCATAAGCAAGCAAGATATGGGATTTGATTTAAATGAACTGGAGACAGCCGCTCATTTAGTAGAACAAGAAGAAATGGAAGAACACATGTTACAGAGTGTTGCTAGCATTAAATTGAATGAAAGGTATGTATGACAGTAGTAGTTGTTTTATAAAAAGTAATAGTTAATGAGTTTTGTAAAATAACTTTTATATTATAATGAACCATTTGTCATATTAATTTTTAAAAAATATTTGAAATGAAGTGTGGTTTTTTATACAGAGCCAGTTAAAAATATTAATATAGAGTGTCACAAATACAAAAGCTATCAGACATTTACAGAATTTGATGGCAAATAGAGACATCTGTTAATACTGATATTCATTATTTCAATAAAATTTTTAACAATTCTTAAGAATTAGTAAGGCATTCTTGTTATTTGACTAAGTAAGAAGTGATGTGAAGTCCTGCTTTGCTCCATGTTTGCTTAATTCTCTATTTTTTTTATCCTCCATCTTTGTAGAAACCATACTCCAATTATGTTGGAGTAATAATTCCCTTATTATGTTTTTCCCTGTGTTTTATAGAATACTCATATATTTATGAAAGATGAGTACACAGTTCATTTATCTTCAAGGAGAAGTAACGATTCTCAGAATTTCTTGTCTGATTTGAATATTACTTTATATTGTGTTTCTTCAGTATCCAGTGAACATATTTGTGACCAGAAATTGATATAGACATTTAACATGTTTATAAGTTATATTGCAAGGTTCATACTGGCCTGGAAAGTCAGGGAAATCAAAATAAGTCAGGGAAACATTTTAAGATATGCTGAAAGTCAGGGAAATTAAGTATATTTTTCAGAAAGTCAGGGAAATTTTTTACTATGACCAGTCACACAAAACGTATGAAGATGATCCAAGTTTCATGAAGAACTGCATGAATTCTTTGCTGCTCTGTAATGGACCTGAATATGTATATGTGGATAGCTTTTTGCGAGATGTTTATTACATCTTAAATGATTCACCAGCCCGCTGTGCTGAGTTCATTGAACTTACTAGAACATCTATTTTTCCTTTAAAACACTGTACAACCAGATGGCTTGAAAATGTGCCTTCTATTGACAGAGTTTTAAGTACTTTTGATGATATAAAGAAATTTGTTGACAGCCGAAAATATCTCATTACAAAACCATTAAAAAATGTTTCTGTTCAAACCAAAGATATATTTCTGAAATGCAAACTGGCTTTTTTTTAAATGCTTCCTTGGAATGTAAACCATTTTTACGAATGTTCCAAAGCTCAGACCCACTTGGTCCATTCCTGTTCACAGATTTGCAAAGTCTCGTACAAAATTTGATGGAGAGATTTCTTAAATCCAGTAAAATGCATAGTACAACAACTAAGCTTTTTTTATTAGATTTCCATGACAAAGATAATTTGCATGATGTAAAAAGTATTCATCTCGGATTGCATATAAAAAAACTTCTCAAAGAAGCCACTTCAAAAGAAAGTGATATCCTAAAATTCAAACTTGAATGCCAGACTGTGCTAGTCAAAACGACAGAAAAGATATTAGAAAGATGTCCTCTGAAGTACAAGCCTGTCCAAGGGCTCTCATCATTGGATCCTAATATAATTTTTCATCAACCAGAACTAGGGAAACAAAGATTTGGTTTATTGCTAGAGGCAGTGTACACCAATAACTGAATCACAGATTCTGTTGCTGAGAAAGCAAAAGCACAATACACTCGACTTTGCAGTGAAGCTCATTCTACCCTTCATTTACAATTCAAAATATTTTTGGATGGTGATTGTCCTTCCAAGAGACTTGATGATTTTTTTTTCTTCTTTATTACTTGGGAATAAATGTTATTCAGAATTGTGGCAAATTATCAAATTATGACTGATATTTTCGCATGGAAATGCAACAGTAGAAGGAGGGTTTTCTGTAAATAAAACATTATTAGTGGAGAATTTGCAAGAACATAAGTCTTTTTGCTCAAAGAACAGTGGAAAATGCTATAAGATATCACGAAAGTATTCTTAAAGTTCCTATCACTCAAACAATGTTGACAAATGTAAGAGCTGTCCGTAGGAGATATGAAGAACATCTCAAAGAGTCAAAACAGAACCAAAAAAAAGAAGAGAAGAAAAAGGTTGAAAAAAGAAAATTATCCATAGAGATCAAGAAACTTGAAGAGCAGAGAAAGATGTTAAAACTGCAAGCTTTGAAATAATAAGACAATATATAATCAAAAATTCAGATTCTTGAGAAGAAAAAGTTAGGCTAAATCTCCCCATTTAGAACTTTTATGATCACGGTCGACTTTATTTACCTAGGCTATGATAATTAAATTTGTATTCATGTACCTATTAAAATTAGGTATGGAATTTTAGGTTACCTGTATCAAAGAGTGTTTTAGTTTTAAAGAATAATACAATCTCTTTGTTGCTTTGTATGTTTCCTTTAGATTTTTTATGCAGTTTTTTGTGATATTTTAACCTAATAATGTACATTTATTGTAATTTTTTATAATAAGCTATTTATTTTTTAATATAATTTTGTTATTGTTTTTTGTATAAATACAACTGTTTACTTTTTGGAAAAAATAAAAAGGAGTGTGTTGGATGGCTATGGGAAAGGTAGAGGCCGATTACTAAAAAAATAAATATTTATTTAAATTCATCCATGATGATGGATGATTATAATGTTAAGCACTAAAGTAAATTTTCAATAAGATAATGTATGAATGTTTCATGCTTACAAATAAAAATAAATTTCACTAAAAACTAATATTTTAAACTGAGTACATAGGTTACAATAATGTTTAATAGGTAATTTATATATTGAAAAATTGGTATTTTACACAAAAAATAATGCATACGCTGGTCAGGAAAAATTTGCGGATTTGGTCATGGAAAGTCAGAGAAATCAAATTCAAAATTACAGTATGAACCCTGTATTTTCTTATTCTGATTATTTTTTAATTAAAAATTATGTACATTGCACATTATTTTCACATGCTGTGTTCTGTCTGTAACTAGGATACTTACATGCATGCTATTTTTGTTCTATTAGTTTTAGTTATGTTTGTAAGTTCATTTTGTTGGACTGTAGATATTTTAGATCTGATATGTCATTTATTGTACACACTTGTATAACTTTAACATTCTGTCCTTTGTAAATCATTTGAAATTCATGATGTCCTTCATTATTCAGTATTCATAACTATTCTGTCTATGTTTTCATGTGAGCAAATAAGCAATTCCTGTAGTCCCTCCATTATTTAAATAATGTAAGGATGCAATGAACCACCTATTCATATCTCAGTTACATGTAAACACAACCTTGAACTAAAGGTTTGAAGACACATAGTTGCTAGTATTTTTAATGCAATTTGAGTTGTTTTCTACATCTTTTGATTCCTCATTCATGTAGATTTAATTATTGCTTACAAACGTACGAACTGTTTTAATAGGCTCCATTTCTGTTCTCTGTATCTTCAGAGTTACAAGGTTTAAAAATTCAAATATAGTTTATGATTAATAAAAAACAAAAATTTATTATTATAATAATTTGTGTCTATAATTTTTTCATAGTAATTCATCATCTTCAGCTAGTGAAGAAAGTGGAGATTCAGAAACTGAGAGCAGTGATGATTCTTTGTCTCTTGATTCTGATGACTTAAGCTCAGACTAAGAAACCTAGTCTGACTAAGAAACTAAGAACCTAGTTTCATAGTTAAATTTGTATTATAATTTGCAAACATTTTTTTACACTCAGGTAAAACATCATGTTTTGTTACAGTGATTAAATTAACAAAAAATTCAGTAACTATATTTTTATATTTTATTCAACAACTATCCACTTCCTACTGGCGTAGTATGAGTATTTATTTTGGTGTGATAAATTACACATGTAACAATTCTCAGAATTTGTTATATAATATTATATTAATATTAAGGAAAATATATCTTGAGGTAAATTCATATAAATATTAAATATATAATATAATATTGTATAATATTTGTTATATAACAATAACAAATACTGAACTTGATGTAATTAAGAATCTGATTAAATTGATTTCAAATGTTTGTCAATTTTTCAATGTAATTTCTACTTTCTGTTTTAAAATGTGTTAATTGAGTGTTACTATTATCAGACAATGAACATACAGAAGAAAAATTAGTATCCATTCGTTTTTTTGCCCATTAGCAGAATATTCACACAGCATTGTCTTAGCATGCAACAACAACAGAATGCTCCAAATTAACATATTTTCAGAAGCCTTAACCCATTTGGTGCTCAATTCGACTGTAGTATGGTGTACAGTATGGTATAATTCAGCTATAGTCGAATTATGCACTGAAAGGGTTAAAACTGAAGTTTTCATTGCCACACTTGATTATAATATCAGAACGTTCTTAATCGAGAGGTTGTGGTAACTGTTACATCTGTCTCTTATGTTGAGGAATGTTGAGACAACTCTAATGTAAAACATATCTTTGATGTTAAGGAACAGAGTTGCCACTCACACTTGACAGACGGCGTGTGAGAGCCATATCATTATCCCCATTAAACCAAACTCTTAACACAAACTAAAAAACTTACCAGAAGAAGGAAACCACAAGTCCATATTTAGGCGAGCCCCTGAGTACACGTTAGGTCTGGGTCAGGTGACAAATAAAACCAACTTCAAATAGCATTATTGTTTTTTATTTACTTTTGTCAGTATTCTGCAGTTTTCTTTTTTGTTATTCATTCCATGACACCAAAAAATCTTTAATACGTTTTGATTGTTATTGAATAAAGTATTACCAAAAATCCAGTAAAAACTTTTAATGCAGACCAAAGATTTAGCAATCTAAACTTTAGAAAATAAAGGCACCACTGTAACGCAACATGTTATTGGAAAATATTTTACTATTATCATTATCAAATCCATCGTTTAGAGTAAAATCTACTTGTCTTAAACTATTTTGTTTTAATATTTCATGTATTTCTGTTTATGAAAACACTTATAAAAATGTAACTTCAAATGTTGCCTTGTTTTTTACAGGAAATTATTATTTACAAAATATATTCATGAACTGATAAATTTTATGATCTTAAATTTTAATACTTCTGAATGAGAATAAATTTCATCAGGGAGGGGGCATCATCCATGGCCAGAAAAGCTCTACTAATTTGTATCTATGTTTGGATGATTTAACAAATGCTACTTAACTAACCATTACCATTACACAACGCTAAATACATATAGAGTTTTTAACCTTTAACTTGTGTCTCCTCATCGAACATTAAAGTCTACTTCATGTAACAAATTACCATCATGTATAACCTAATAACAAAACAGAGATGCTCACAAACCCCATAGTATTTTCTATGTGAGGTTATGAAAACAATGATTAATACTTGCATCTATTTAAGGTGTAAGTATTACACAATATGTAAATACTAACATATTTAAACATTCTTTAATTTCACAACTTATTTGTTCATATATTTATTAATAAAACCATTATTATAAATCACCACTACTTTGCAAATCAGTACTTTTACGTTCTCTCTCTCCTCTCTCACACACTCGCTGAAACAGCTATAAAGTCTTTATTTCATAATTTCCCGTTGCCGTCTTTTGTATTTCCCTTATTAAATGCCAAAACTATTGTCACTTTATTACTTATCTAAATTAATTGATAAGTGAAACCGTTTGGTTACGTGCGGGGTTAAGTCTGTAGTCCCCCGCGGGCACTAAAATACTATGCTCAGTAACATGTGTACTCTTCCACAGCTACAAGGGGACTTCCTCTCTTTGCATTACACAAGTGTCTGCTGCAAAACTGCGCACAAAAACCAGTTTTATCTGATCATAGCCAAGCGTCGCTTTGTTTCGTCTGACGAAACACTTGTTGAACGCATATACATAATTACCCACAACTCTTGTCCAAACCAAGGTGACATACACAATCCAAGACTATTTCATAACCAGCAAAACTCATAACAAAATGTACTATTACAACGTTTGATATTAAAGGCTAATTGCTTCGATAGGTTAAAAAAATGTATAATACAACAAACATATCACATTCTTAAATAAAATATAATAACCACAACTCAGCTTACAAAACACTTATAAATTCCACGATGTTCTGCAGGTTCCAGTGAGTACATTTATGAATTAAGTAAATGTGCAATTTTGTGAACTTGTATTTTCAAACACTGTGTACAATAATGCCATTCTATGATCGTTTTAAAAAAAGTCAGAGTAGAAACAAAATTTTACATCAAAAGTTTTTCAACCAATTTCCGAAAATTTCCCAAATAATTACAATTCGCTGATAACAAAAAGAGAGAGATTGGGAAAGAATAAGATACAGCGTAAAACCATATTATGAAAGTGATAAACCTATTGATAAATAAATATTGGTAATTTCATGCAGCAAAATGTGAGAAATTGTTTACTAACCAAATCGCAGCAGAAGTAAAATTAATTACAATTTATATTCTGAAGATAATACTGGTATGTAAATTAGTTTTCCTCAAACCTATGAACTATTATAAAAAAATAAATATAAACATGAATTCTGCCACGTAATTAATATATAATTTCAGACATACATGCTTTTTTTAACTTAAAAATCGTAATTGATATTCCTACAAAGGATTTGTATATTCTTGTATGTATATATTGCTTATTCAGTCAAGTGTAAATGTATGAGATGTGTATAAAGTTCCCCAAAAATTTTTTTAAACAAAAAATTTTCTACTTAGAAGCTATTTCATGAATTATAAATATAATACTACTGCCTTCAAAGTAGCTCTCTCCGCTATGATACACTGCTTCCGTCCTTTGGAACTCTTCATTTGGGACACCGCAAAGTCCCACTAGCAAATCTTGCTTTATCAAGTCAGTCAACTGAAAATATCAGCCTTTCAAACTTACTTTTAGTTTGAGGAGTACAAGAGTCTGTTGTTGGTAGATCAGGCATATAGAGTATGTGGAACAACTGTTGTCTCATTTTTCTCCAAAAATGACACATGTGTATGCAGGCACATTGTCAGCATGTAGCATCCATCAGTGTGACCTGCATCAGACCTTTTTTTCTAAAACACAAAGATGTTTCATTATTTCAAGACAACATTCCTTATTCACAGTTGTGCCCTGTGGAAGAAATTCATGGTGGACAGTGCCCTCAGAATTGAAAACATCTGTCAGCTTGACTTTTTAATAGATGACCACGCTTGTTTTCCTTTTGATGATTGAGCTTTTGTTTCAATCCTCATTAGCTCGATTCAGAATCTCTGGATTCACATCAACTTAACCCTGTTTCTGCTCGTCAGTCAAAATGGAAAGCACAAATGTGGTTGCAGTGTGACTCATTCCTAAATTTTGTGTAATAATTTCATGATAGATTGTTTTTGAAATGCTTTCTTCTTCATCTACCTCACAAACAGTTAAACAACAGCTAGAACAAATGATTTTCCTAACTTTGTGATGGTACAATCATGGTACATTGTATAATTACATAAAATATGGTAACGAGATCATAAATATTGTATTTTCCTATTTTTTGACATACCCAACTCAACCTCAAACACCCTATATAGAATTTACGGTGAGTGGACTATATTACAGTATTTGCCAGGATTTGAACTAATTCATGACAAAAAACGGTGTCACATCACAAAAACAGTGTGCAGTTATTGAGATAAGCAGAGCCAAGCCTTCGTTACGTCAGAGGCGGAGAATGTGTTGACAGCAACCAAACTGCGATGTCAGCACGTTAGACAAAGGAATGTGACGTCAATACACCCCACTTCCGCAGATTTCAACCAGAAATTGCCGTCATTTCATCTGCAGCTCTGATTTGAGCCGGCCGGCCGCCCATTCACTTACGAGTGAATTTTAACTTTTTAGACCACTGTAGGTGGTTAATAAACAGTATAATATCTACTATCAAAATGTATTAAGGAAAGTAATAGTTCGGTTTGGTGTAGGCGTCCTCGACCGATTAAATCGTTCGTAAACAAGATCGACGTATAGAATCGGTCCCACGACGGTGGGTTACGTGGGTTGACCAAAGGTGTCCCGTCAAGCGTCGTAAAAATACACCGATTGTGCCGATATACAAACGAGACTGGCAGTGCGAGGAGGCCAACACGGAAATTGGTGAGAGCGTTCCTTATATATTTTGAATCCTTTATTTCCCAATATATGTTATTGTAGAAATCAATCATTTAACAAATTATTCAAATTTTCAATCTATGTAAAAGGAGCTCCAACATTAATAATCAAATTGTACCATGAGCATGAAAGAGAGAGAGGTTGCGTGTGTGTAGTAATTCCTAAGTGCTGGGTTGGGCGTTCATACATATATATAGATATATCTTTACATTACCATTGTTTACTATATGTTTATTAGATGTTTAGATTAACTAAAAGTTCAATATTCAATATATGTTTGTGTATTTCATAATACGTCGGACTACGCCCCGAGGCGTGTTTGGCGTATGAGCGAGTCTAAAACTATGTAATTTTTTTGTTAATAATAAGTTTTGTTTTATTATTTCATTTTCAGAGTACAGAGTATTTATTTCAGATAACACTTCCTGTTCAACAACCTCGTTCGCTTAACACGAAACTTGGCCCGTAAAGTAAATAATATCAGCTGTTAGTAATTCCCAATATGGCGCCCGATAGTAAATATAACAATTACTGTTATTGTGTATTGGTAAAATACAATTAATTAATTAATTAACAAATTTAATTAACAACAGATGGCTTCTGGAACAGGGACTCTAGATAATAAAATTTTATATAGAGTAAGTCTACGAGGTGAATGGAAATAGTTATCTGAGGTAATATAGAAATTACGTAAACATAACCAAATTTGACGAAGTTAGGTTATAATATTAGATGCATGCCTGTATTATAGATTGTAAACATGAATACTGATGAAGATAAAACTGAAAAAGTCAGCATCTCTGACGAAATAGTTATAAGTGAGATGGATGTTCCATTAACACCAATTAGTCAGGTTGGCGAGGCGAGTGCGACCGAAAATGTAGAGACTGAACAAGTAACCTCCATCTCACTTCATGAAAACAAAACAGACGAAATGTTAACACGTCTGTATAACATGATGTGTAGCAATTTTAATGACCTCAGAGGGGACATGAATTTTAAATTTGATGTTCAGAAAAGTGAAATTAAAGAAATTCAAAGTAGTTTTAAAATTAATTTCGATGAGATGAAAGATGAAATTAAAAGACAAAATTGTCAATTTGATGAGCGAATTAACACAGTAGAAACACGTGATAACATACAAAAAACTACACTAGCAATTGTTGATGATAAGTTCAGTAGTACCATACATGATTTAGACACTAAAATCGATCTATTTTATGAAACAGTAAATAACACGATTAAAAGTCAATTAGAGTCAAACAGTACAGAAATACAACAGAAATGTTTAAATTTTGTAGAAAGTCAATTAGAAGTTAAAACCAATGTTGAAGTAAGCAAACAAGTAGCAATGAAAAACAATGTTTTACAAAGTCATTTAGAAAACATGGAAATAAATGTGATAGATATCACCAAGAATTTAGAAACTATAGATAATACCATAACTGAACATGAGAAAAGTACCAAGAGTAGATTTAATTTGTTACAAAGTAAGATTAAAGAAATTGATGACTTAACTGTACAAAATAGTTTGGATGTGCATGATAAATATGATATGATTGCAAATAATTTGACCAGTGTAAAAAATGAATTACGGGGAGAAATAAATAAAAATATTTCAAGCATAACTGATAGAGTAGTAGTAACTAGAGATATCTATAATGAAATAGAACTAGAGAATTTTAGCCATGAAAACAGAGTAATACATCCCATGCGATTCCTTAATCAGACTAGGGATTATAATCATTTTAGTAGTAGTAGCTGGGAAGTGAAATTAAATAAAATTATTAAATGTTTCAAGGGTAACTCAGTCATATGGGCTGAAGCTCATAGGTTAGAATGGGATTGTTATAATACTTTTGAGAAAGCTTTTAAGGGTAAATATTGGACAGAAGAAGAGCAGGAGACTTTAAGAAGCCGTATTATGGGAACGGGTAATTTCATGGGACGTAACGTTAGTAATAATAACATTACTATTTATGTAACAAAATTGTACAACGAAGCTAAATATTTAGAGCCTCCTATACCATTTAAGTCATTTGTTAGGTATGTTAGTAAGCACTTACCTAGAGAAGTGCAGGTCACTCTGATGACTAAAGAAATAGAAAATCTTGATGAACTGGAAAGGGTATTAGATATACTACAAAGTATAAATGATCGTGAAATGGGTAGACGCCCTATACAACCAAATATGTATAACCATAACAATAATAACAATGAGTTTAATCGGCCAAGGCCTTATTTCAATCATACTGGCAATAAATATAATGTTAGAAATGATTTACAGACACCAGGCGGTTGGAGTTGTTCTAGTTGCAGGAAGGAGAATCGGGGTCACATGCAGCATTGTTATTTCTGTAAAGCACCAAGAAATAACCAAGTAAAGCAATTCATACCTGCGAACAGAGGAGCCCCTAGTAACAGAGGAGCACCGTATCACCATCAGGGACCAACACGCGGACACCCTGTGCCATCAACAAATCATAATAGGACACAGCCGGAAAACTGAAGTCAACAGTGGTAAGTAGGACCCGACCACTGTTCAGGGAAACTCATGAGGTCCGACCCATCGAGAAACTACAATCCAACATTATAAAAGCAGACATCGTTGCCGATTTGTTGGAGGAGGAGTGTAACACGACATTGGAGGTGAGAGCTGGACTCACGGAAATACAGGTAACAATAGATAATAGAAACTTTAAAACACTTGTTGATACAGGGAGCGAAATTTCAGTAATAGCCGAGAACATTTTAAGTGAATTGAAAGAATTGAATAAGAATATTCCAGTTTTACCCGTAGCAGGGGTTACAGTAATAGGAGTCACGGGGGTACGTAGTAAAAGGGTGACAAAACAGATACATTTAAGCTTCTCAATTGGAGATATGAATTTTGATAATACATTTTTGGTAGTCAAGGGGTTAAGTTTAGACATCATTTTAGGAAATGATTTTTTACAAAGAAATAAAGCTGTAATAAATTTTAAAGAAAAAGTGTTGGAGTTAGATGGGGGTGATCGGTCTGTGAAAATTAATTTTGAAAATGTGATAAATAAAGTTAGAACCACTGGTGTGAAATTGTTACAGAAACAAGTAGTTGAGAATCACTTAGATACTAAAGTAAATTTTTGTATAGAGGGTGAGTATTTAGAAGATGTTGATAATGAAATGAGTAATATTAATAATGAAGTATGGGAGATAAGGGCAGATGAATTCTGTAGTGGGGGTGAGGTGATAAGGAGTGGCCAACGTATAGCGTTATGGCAGGTAATAGAGCAGTTTAAGGGAGTGTTTGCCGATATTCCAGGAAGGGCAAAAAATTATGAATGTATGTTACAGATAAAGGAACACACACCATTCATGCAGCGGAGTTATCCAGTGCCTTACTCTAAAAGACGAGCGGTGCAAGAGGAGTTGGATAAGATGTTAGATAATGGTATCATAGAGAGGTCAGTGTCTCACTACTCAAATCCGTTAGTGGTGGTAATCAAGAAGGAAGGAGGAGTAAGATTATGCCTAGACGCAAGGAAAATTAATCAAATTATTATACCAGACCGAGAATCACCAGAATCTATAAATGAGATCTTTCAAAAGTTTAGTGGCGTGCGATTTATCACGTCCTTAGATCTGACTGCTGGATATTGGCAGGTACCATTAGCAGAGGTAAGTAGGCAATACACAGCATTTTTGTTTAACGGAAAAATTATCAGTTTAAGCGACTACCATTTGGGCTAAATACCAGCGTAGCTAGTTTCATTAAATGTTTGGATAGAATTTTGAGACCAAAAGATTTAGATTTTCTCACAGTTTATGTACATGATATTTTAATAGCTTCACGTACATTTGAAGACCATTTAGAACATTTAAAATATGTTTTAGGAAAATTAGAAGCGGGAGGATTAACCGTAAATTGGGATAAGTCCAAATTTCTACAAACGAAGATTAATTTTTTAGGATTCATTATTACATCGGAAGGAATTTCCGCAAACCCGGACAAGGTCGAATCTATTATGCGTTTCCCTGAACCGCGAAACATCAAACAACTTCAGAGTTTTCTTGGGCTGTGCAACTTTTATAGGAAATTTCAGAGGAACTACGCCTACCTAACCGCAAAGTTAAGTGCGGTATTGCAGAAGAACCGACAATGGAAATGGGGAGAAGTGGAGCGTGGAGCCTTTGAAGAAATAAAACGAAAATTTAGTGACATGATTATGATGAACCATCCGGATTTTGATAAAATGTTTTATTTACAGACGGACGCCAGCAATGTAGCTGTGGGAGCAGAGCTGTATCAGGAAGATGAGGAGAAGGAACATAAGACAATTGCATTCGCTAGTCGATCCTTACTGCCAGCTGAAAAGAATTATACGACCACTGAGAAGGAATTGCTCAGTATGGTGTTTGCAGTTGGTAAATTTCGAACGTACATCTTAGGAAACAAAACGATCATTAGAACTGATCATAAAGCATTGTCATTCCTCAACACTTGTAAACTTGCTCATAGTCGATTAACCAGGTGGGTACTTGTTTTACAGGAGTACAACTTCGAGTGGGAGTATATTAAAGGAACAGAAAATAAGGTACCCGACACTCTATCCAGAGTAGATTGTGAAAATAACAAAACAGGTAGGGACTTAAAGGAAATTGAAATTTTTCAGATTAGTAGAGAAGACAGAATCTTTGGAGAGGAGCTGAAGGATATTAACTCCATGCAGAGAGCAGATGGTAAGTCTGGAAAAATAATACACAGTTTAGAGACGGAGCTGGATGAGTCTGAGTACAATCATTATTTTAAAATTTATCAAGGGTTATTGTTTAAGAAGGTAGTAGGGGGTGAGCGTGACTGGAAATTAGTGATACCAGCAGTGTTGGAAGAGAAAATTATTTGGGATTGTCATATACGATATGGTCATTTTGGGGCTAAAAAGTGTGTCAATGTTTTAAAAGAATCATGTATTTTCAGAAATATGGAGAGGCGAGTAAGGCAGTTGCTGAGGAGTTGTGATTTGTGTCAAAAGTCGAAGGTGGTTAACTACAGAGTAGAAGGTGAGTTAAATTATATTAAGGTAGATCGACCTTTTGATTTAGTTGCTGTGGATTTGTTTGGACCATTGCCGAAGGGTAGAGGCGGAGTAGTTTATATATTTGTATTGCTTGACACTTTCTCAAAATATGTAAAATTGTATAGCGTAAAAAGAGCTACCAGTAAGGTATTGAGTGAAAAAATAACTAGGACTATATGATTAACGTGGGTAAGCCAAAAGTGATTTTATCAGACCATGGGCCGCAGTTCATCAGCGGAAGATGGCGTCAGACCTTAGGATGGGAAGGCATCCTCACGAAACATACGGCTGTGTATCATCCCCAGTCCAACCAGGCTGAGCGTGTAATGAGAGAAATAGGCAGGATCTTCAGAGCCTATTGTCACGCTAAACACAGCGAGTGGCCGTTGTATGTACGAAAGGTGGAAACTTGGCTGAACAGTACCACCCACGAGTCTACTGGCTATACACCTTATGAATTAGTTAGGGGAACACGCCCCCCAAGAATCTTAGAACAATTATTCGACTATCTACCTGAAGGTAGAACAACTGATATAAACATTAAAATCCGGTTGGCGAATGAAAATTTAATTAGTAAGGGTGAACAGAGAAAACGTAGACACGACGCAAGAGGTAAGTGGATTAAGTATAATGTAGGACAAATGGTATTAGTTAAAAGACATGACTTATCGAGTGCACAAGACAAAGAAATTAAGAAATTCTTTCTCTTATACGAAGGGCCATATGAGGTCATAGAAGTTAAGATGCAAAATTCTTATGTATTACAGAACAACGTAACTGGAGAGATAGTAGGAACACACAATGCTACAAATTTAAAGTTGTACTGGTCGACTTAGTTATTTTATATTGATGTTGTTATATTTTGAGTGTATGAGTATTAATTTAGTTATTGGTTTACAGAAGGGACTCTCCCCCATTTTCGGGCGATCACAGATTCACCACCTCTGATCGTGGATTTTGGAGTTTGGGAGGCGGACCATGGTTGGCGGAACTGACGTAAGGAAGTGAAAGCAACTATGGCCTTCCTCCACACAAAATTGGTAGAAATTTGAAAATTTAATCTTATTATTGAACGGGGAGGGGGACCCCTAATTCTTGGGATATATAAAAACTTTGGTATTAATCCCATGAAATTTTGTTTTATCATAGAATAAAATTTGAAAATTGTGTAACTTAAGAGGTTAACTCATTAAGGAGTTATATTTTTTTTATGTAACTAAGTATATCAGAAGATCCATTGTTTTCCTGGAGTGTTAGAAAAGTTATGTTTTGGACTTGGAAAGTGTCTACAAATTTATTAATGTAACTAATGAAAAAATTAACATTTTTTAAATGATATTTCAATTGTGATTTTTTTTGTGAAGTAATAACCTTAAGAGGTTAAAAGGACATAGTGCTACTATGGTAAATTTTAATTTAAATACAACTTTTAAGGAAATTATACAAATGTTACTGCATATCTTAGATATGATTAAATATGATTGAGTATTTAAAATGTATTAACTGTATTATTAATATATCAGTGTTAATTATTAATGTATTGTGTATTTATTTGAAAACTTTTTAACATGATTTTATAATAATGGCGTTGTTAATAATATTTATCAGCCAGATGATTAACTGTTAATAATAATAATAATAATAATAATCATAATAAAAGTTTATTTTAGGGGTTATAAATAAATAAATCAATTTATTAAATTTCTTGATTTGTTTTCTCCAAGTTTGGGAGATATATAATTATACTTTATATTATATATATTTTATATTTTCAATTATATTTCATCCAATTTTAATCCTTTTTCATATTCTTTTTAATCCTTGAGATTTATTATTTTTATAATTTTTATACTTTCTCATTTTATTTAATATAATTTATAATTTTATAAATAGTAAGCCAACCCAGTGCTTATTGGCACAAACCAGCACTTAGCTAAGGGGAACCATATCAGTTAAGGAGGTAGTGATTCAATAAGCCACTATATTAATATTTTTTATAAATTGTTTCAGTGTTTGGGATGTGACCGCGGTCCTGAGCTGGCTAACTCGTCAGAGCAGGGGCGTTAAGAGCCTAAGTGGCCTTATGGTGTTGGGATCTCGCAGGAGAAGTCCAGTAAGGTCATGAAGGTACAGTCATTATCACCAGACCAAGGGTGAGTTATTGTTATTTTTTATATAAAATTGTAAGGGGGTTGTGGCGACTTGTCCTGGCTGATCCCTTTAGGAAGTATGAAAGGGTCAATGAAAGTTTGTGTGCTTCGTCACACCATCTTTCATTGAGGGGGTTTTGTGATGGTACAATCATGGTACATTGTATAATTACATAAAATATGGTAACGAGATCATAAATATTGTATTTTCCTATTTTTTGACATACCCAACTCAACCTCAAACACCCTATATAGAATTTACGGTGAGTGGACTATATTACAGTATTTGCCAGGATTTGAACTAATTCATGACAAAAAACGGTGTCACATCACAAAAACAGTGTGCAGTTATTGAGATAAGCAGAGCCAAGCCTTCGTTACGTCAGAGGCGGAGAATGTGTTGACAGCAACCAAACTGCGATGTCAACACGTTAGACAAAGGAATGTGACGTCAATACACCCCACTTCCGCAGATTTCAACCAGAAATTGCCGTCATTTCATCTGCAGCTCTGATTTGAGCCGGCCGGCTGCCCATTCACTTACGAGTGAATTTTAACTTTTTAGACCACTGTAGGTGGTTAATAAACAGTATAATATCTACTATCAAAATGTATTAAGGAAAGTAATAGTTCGGTTTGGTGTAGGCGTCCTCGACCGATTAAATCGTTCGTAAACAAGATCGACGTATAGAATCGGTCCCACGACGGTGGGTTATGTGGGTTGACCAAAGGTGTCCCGTCAAGCGTCGTAAAAATACACCGATTGTGCCGATATACGAACGAGACTGGCAGTGCGAGGAGGCCAACACGGAAATTGGTGAGAGCGTTCCTTATATATTTTGAATCCTTTATTTCCCAATATATGTTATTGTAGAAATCAATCATTTAACAAATTATTCAAATTTTCAATCTATGTAAAAGGAGCTCCAACATTAATAATCAAATTGTACCATGAGCATGAAAGAGAGAGAGGTTGCGTGTGTGTAGTAATTCCTAAGTGCTGGGTTGGGCGTTCATACATATATATAGATATATCTTTACATTACCATTGTTTACTATATGTTTATTAGATGTTTAGATTAACTAAAAGTTCAATATTCAATATATGTTTGTGTATTTCATAATACGTCGGACTACGCCCCGAGGCGTGTTTGGCGTATGAGCGAGTCTAAAACTATGTAATTTTTTTGTTAATAATAAGTTTTGTTTTATTATTTCATTTTCAGAGTACAGAGTATTTATTTCAGATAACACTTCCTGTTCAACAACCTCGTTCGCTTAACACGAAACTTGGCCCGTAAAGTAAATAATATCAGCTGTTAGTAATTCCCAATATGGCGCCCGATAGTAAATATAATAATTACTGTTATTGTGTATTGGTAAAATACAATTAATTAATTAATTAACAAATTTAATTAACAACAACTTTCACAATAATTTTAGCAGTTTTAGGTGTTGATGTTCACAAGGATAATTTGAAGTTCAGCTATCTTTGAAAAATTACAATCACTCGTATATTTGTGACCAGCTTAAAGCCGTGTTCCTATGTACTGTTTATAACATTTCAGATTTTTTATAAAGGGTTTTTGCAGTATAACACAAAATTTTGTACTAATTAAATTAATTTCCGTTGAAAGTCGTTTATTTTAAATGCAACAAAAATCTTAGGGCATACATAATACTTGTTGACATAAACAGCATAGTACGATGACCACTCAAAATGTTACATCATGATCTTCCTAGGCTACTTCCTAATCTTACCACCTATGTGTGTGTTTGAGTTCACTGTACCACAGTAATTACCATATACAATAGAACCTTGTTAAGTTGGATCATTTGGGACCAGAGCTAAGATAACAAAAATCCGGGTTTACTGGGGAATGTTGGGTTTATTGATTATGTCAGAAAAATCAATAAAAGACAATGCACAGGAATTTACTTTATATTGAACAAAACACGTTTGAAATATATTTACAGATTACAAGCACATTATCACACATAACAAACATGTACAGTAAAGTCCATTTCTTGATGTAACTCGTAAGCTTCTGCTGTGTCAGTTGGAGTACCGCTTGCGAGCCACACAATCACGCAGCCTTTCAGCATGAGAACCTCAGCCGGTGTCGTCTACGCCTGCCACTCGAAATAGACCATCAGTTTACGTAACTGGGACACCACCAGCCAATCAGAAGAAAGGCAAATTCTTGTTAGTTCGCCACATCTCGTGCCCAAAGAGCACTCAATGAGAGGGACTCACCCCGCCGATTCATTGCAATAGATGCATGTTTCTGAATCTGGACAGACTCCATATGCAGGCGAGGGAAATACGCACTCACCGACAACAGAAGCCTCGTCTCTTCAAAGAATATGCAATGGTTGGCATTGGCGAGTGCATGCTGCGCTGTACCAGACTTTTCCAGCTACCTCAAACGACAGTAGTGGCTGTGTTCATCAACACGGGCATGGACACTGCGTTTCATATTCCGATGTACAACTGGCCTCACAAGCAAGGAACTCCATACAGTCCGCATAACGAGAGTAGGTCCCTGACGTCCTTCACTGGTCTCAGAAACTGCTGGATTGTTTTGGTCGGCTTGAAAATTGGCCTCACGCAGCACTGGATCTCCAACCTGCCAATAGAATCAGTCGCCCCAACACAGTGAAGCCAACATTCTCCTGAGACACTGGCTCCACTGGCTTGGCTGTTTTTCTCGGCTGGACTATACATTTCACCTCCCCGATGGAATATCCATTGGCCTCCAGCGCTTGCTCAAGATGCCGCAGCTCCTCGTTGAGATACCGGGGTTTACAGATCTTCGATCAGTCCACCAAGGTCTTTAAAACTTACTGTTTCTGACTTGGATGGTGATTGGGCAGCTTGTGGATATATCTGTCAGTGTGTGTTGGTTTCCTGTATACTTTGTGACCCAGGCTGCCATCTGCCCTTCTAAGCACCAAGGTATCAAGGAAGGCCACATGATTGTCCCCTTCTCTTTCCATGGTAAACTGGATCTGTGGGTGAACACTACTGAGATGTGTCAGAAACTGGCACCGTGGTTCCAGATGACAAACATATCATCAATGTAGTGGAAACAACATCTCAGTTTCAGTGGGACAGATGAAATGGCCTGCTGCTCAAACTTCTCCTTGTAAAAGTTGGCCACTACATGACTGAGCTGGCTACCCATGGCAACACTATTGATCATTTCATAGAAATCACTGTTGTACTGGAAGTAAGTCGTCGTGAGGACTTGGCGGAATAGAGCTGTCATGTCCCCAGGGAACAAGTCTGCAATGTGGCCAAGGACTTCCTGTACATGCATCATCGTGAACAACGAGATGACGGTTAAGGTCACTATCAGATCGCCGGGCTGCAGTACTAATCCGCCAATCTTCTCCAAGAAGTGCGAGGAAATCCACACATACGTCTCCATGTGTCCGATGTACAGCCGAAATAGCTCAGTAAGATGTTTCACCCGGTTGTAAGTAGGCAAGCGTATGGAGCTGACGATGGGCCACAGCAGAACATCAGGTTTGTGTTCTCAGGGCGTTTGTACAACGTAGGAGATAGAGCTTCTGAACACCGGATGGCCGCCTTCCTTTCAGGTGTCAGGGAATACCACTTAACCAGAAATCGGTCCTTTCAGAACCACTGCTGTTGGATCTTTCCGCAGTTTCCTGTAAGTTCTCAGTTCCAAGAGTTCTTCGATCTTCCTCTGGTAGTCCATGGTGTTCATTACCATAGTTGAACTCCCTTTGTCCACTGGTAGGATGACAATCGACTCATCCCTCTTCAACTCTTTCAGTTTCTGTAATTCAGCCAATGCAAGATTGCATCGAGGCAATTTGGCCCTTACGAGGATCCTAGAAGCCTCTATTCTGATTTCATCAGGTTGTTCTTTCGGAAGTCGCCTCATGCCCACTTCCACATTGGCAATGATGTCCTCCACTGGTATCCTCTTGGGGGCCACTGCAAATTCTCTCACCTTGCTAAAACAGCTGTTTCGATGTCACTCACCTGCCAGTTGGAGACATTGACGACTCCATGTCCACATCCAGGCTGCATTGTTCTTGTCGAATGTTTTCTTCAGGGCAGTCTCTCCAGTACTTAAAGTTGTGTCGGGCTCTGACACTCATGCGAACGACCTCAAAAGCGGTGATAGTTAGGCCATCCACCAGATCCCAGTGGCCTCGTGACAGGACACAACATAATTTCAAATCCAATGTCAACAGATTTTTATCGTTGCAGGCTAGATCTTCCTGATCTGGTGGATCCGCTCCCAGACCATTGCCTGTTATTCTCGCCAGTAAATCTCCAGAATCTTTTTTAGTGACCCGCCTTTATCAAGTCTTCCCAAAGCTTCTAGTCTTTTTTCCATTGTTGTTTTTTATAATTGTGAACAATTTACCAACTCACATTATGACCCAGGTCACAGAACTGAACTCTCATAACACAGTTGCAGCTGACAGGGATGCTGCGCGCGTATTTACAACAGCCACCTGTGTACGTCAAACCCTTTCTCGGCAGACAGCACTAAAACCTCTCTATCAGCTCCCAAGTTCATACAGGAGATGCACTTAATTGAGGATTTAAACACCTAGTTGAGGCCTGCCCATTTGAAAACACCTAGCAGCCAAATCTTCTACAAGCGACATCCATGCTTCCAGTCAAATGTCCGTTGAAAGTAATTCCTAAAAATTAATTTGTTTTATATTGCCTTGTTCCTTTTTGACAGAAGAGAACACAGGTAGTCTTTGTTGGTGAGAAAAAAAGCCTCTGCTTTCAGCACTTTCTACTAACATGTCTACAGAACTTTGTATTTCCCGCTTGATCATTGCCATTCCTTTAGCTGAGTAAGAGTGCGGCTGAAGATCCCAACTAACGTTTCTGTACCGACAAAGATCCCATTGAAACATACTGTGTATTTAAATTCAATACCCTTATTAAATAAAGGAATCATAAAATAGTGTTACATAACCATCTAGTCATCATGTACAGTCCCAGCAAATATACACTCCCTGTATAGTAAAGTAGGATTGTTCGCATCAATTAAAGGAATTACTCTGCCTGTTTTTTTTTTTTTTTGTAAACTTTGTCTCTCTGATTATCCTGTAAGGCTTCTTAAAATATGTTAAGAAGCAATTACTATCATATTTTTATAATACATTATGTTAATTCTGAACTTGCCCCGAGTTATCCAGAGATCCGAGTTAAAGAGGTGTAACAGGACAGAATTGGGGGATTGATTTTTATTAAACTGTAAATGCTACGAAAGGGAGTTACCCACACAGAGCCTCAATTTAAACAATCGACATTCACTTACTGAACGCCCAGTTGCACGTTTGTTCGGTCAGAATGGGTTCACGCTACAATTCCTGAAGCTGAGGAATGTGAAAGAGTGTGCGTATGCCTGCCCGCACAGATGAATTGACACGAACTTTTTGCGAGCCTCAGAACGCAATTTTATGGTATACAAACTCGCACTCCAGAAGATATCACGTGATGCCCGTTGGGCCTATCACAAACAACCTGGTGAGCAGAACGTTTTAACCATCTTGAAAAAATTACTCAGCGTCACCAAGCAGAAACGCGCGGTTCAAGGTACAAGCTCGCGAGCCTCAAAATTTTAACCAAAGTATTAAAATGTGATTAAATTAGAAAACAGAGTCATAGAAAGCGTGTGAGGACAGTGTAACATCAAACAGAAGTGCAGTGAACAATTTAATAGTGAAAACATAATTTGGACGAACTACAATATACTGCTGGCAACACGTGGTCTGGAGGGACATAACCAGAGAAGTACCTGAAATTTTAAACCAATAGTCATGACAAGTTAATAAAAGCGCTAAATAAAACAAAAATAAATGGGGTAACAAGCGTGAATGAATGTATGCGCAAATACTGGGTTGTCTTTACATAATCTAAGTAATTAGTAACTTGTAGTTTAATTAATCAGTTGTATTTAATGGTAATTAATAAATTTAAATAAAAATGAATGCTAAACTTTGTCGGTAGTAGTTATGTTTCAATGTTCAAATCTGTTTAAATTCGGAAGGCTATATAAAAGAGAAGTAATACTAGTATTTTATAAAAAAGAGAGAATGAAAAACAAAAATGGTAAATGAAAGTTGTTAGTTAACAAATAATGCGAGTCGAGTTTATTGCGACACATAACCCTAAATCACGTTTGTAGGCTGTGAGTTCGTGTGAAGAACCCTGGCATCCGAAAAGGTAAGATGAGTTTGTATTAATTATTATGTGGTAGGTAAAAGTACAATAACAGAGGGCCAACTTAACTCTTAACAACTTAAAGAGGTTCTACTGTAACTGTACTGTCTACTGTATCTTGCATAGATGTTCATTTTACCCCTTGTCTTTACCTTAGCAACTTGAATGATCATCTGATGCATGTTCTGCACAGTTTGCAGAATCTTTTAATGCTAAAAATATTATCTATTCTCATTTGAATTGTTTCCTGTCTTTCCTCATTGTCATTACTCCAAACATAGTTCTTTACATGCTTATCTGTATACTCCGCAGTTTTTGTATCACTTGTAAAGGAACCGCCTTCTACCCTTTATAATTACATATAATACACTCATCATAAAATAATACTCACCGCTGCCAGAATTTTACTTACCGTCATAGTCCCCGTAAAACTTACCTTATTAAATTACCCAGGTCGCCAACATGTTTTTTAGTTTTACAAGTAAACTTTGAACACTTTTGCCCTTACAAAAATCCTGCTATCTGACCATAATAAAACTCAGAAAATCCCAAAGATCGTTAAACGAGTTGTCAGCACAGAAAACTAGGAAATGGTTTACGGCGAAATAACTACACTAACACATGTTTATAGAAGAATGAACCTTTTAATTGATCTTTTTATTATTTTAATTAAATACTCTATCATTGATTATTACGTTTTCTTTATATTTAAAATGTTTACTAATTTTAGTCCAATAATTTTGTATATACTACTACTACCTCTTTCTAGTTGAGCCAGTACTTTTAATAACCCATACACACACTCACTCAATTTACATTTCTTTTTAAAACTTCCTATTTAATTAATGAGCTCTTTATTAATTATAATGTTTTGGCCAAATGAAACTGTCTTTACACTTGTTACCTATTTGCGTATTATCCAAATGTTGTACACGATATTGTCCGGAACTGTTTTCACTAGTCACTCTCCACTCCGAACACAGTTTATTATTACCTTACATCATTTTATATTACTTGGTAGGCCTACTTTTGTATTTTTCGGCCTACCAAGAACTCATCCGAGGCTACCGTTTTTGTTCTGGTAACTGTCTGCTGATTGTCTGGCCGCTCAGCCGTGCGTTGCAATGGAACTGGCGTTAGTTCGCTAAATTGCACAGTGTTTTTTGGTCACGTGATCGTGCATATGTGCTCCCATTGGTGCTGTTGAAAGGGCGCCTTAACGTAGGCGGAAAGTTTAGCAATGTTTTTGCCGCCTGATGCAATCTAGAGTTACATTACTTTCTTCCGTGATTCACGGCTGATGCGAAGTTAGGCGTTATTTCACAATCTGTCTACGCTGCTTGAGTGTGGAGACAAAACATAGGCGTTTGGTTTTGTAATAAACACAGCCGATTTGGTTGACTAACTCGGGGTTCTACAAGGGTGAACAATGACTGCATAGAAAATATAATTTTTAAAATGTTATCTTGACCCTACAATTTCGTACCGTTACAATACCCCCCCCCCCCAATAAGAGGTTGAAAGCCGAAGCGTTCAAACTCTTATTGCCTAAACCCTAAGAGGATCAGTGAGGATATGGCACCGCAACCCCCCTGAGCACTCTACTAAATCATGGGTTCTTACCCCCCTAGTCTGGCGACTGTGGCAGCACCCATCCGACCTTACTGGACTTCTCTGTTCGAGATCCCAACACCGAAAAATCGAACAGATACCCGCCCCAGTATCGCCTGACTTTGAAACATTCAATGAATCGACAAGCGGCCTTCCATCACTCCATATCCCACAACTGATTTGTTTCCTCTTAGCCATAAAGGCTCATTCTTTGCAAAGTACTGGTTCTGCTTATACAAAGTACTGGTTTGGTTTAAAATTAATAATATAACCTTACAGTCTACTTGCAGTTCAATCATATAAACTAAATAATATTCCCCGTATAATATTACCCAACCAAAATGACACATTAATTATACAGAATTACATTACATTACATTTACACAAACTGTCCTTCATTTTTCGATTTTAAATGAATATTTTAACCATTATTTACATCAGTTAACATTTACTTTATAATTCCAATTTGAATTTGAATGAAAATAAAGTTAAGTTCATTATTACCAATTCATTATTAAAATCATCTTTTCAATTAATTTAAATACCAAATTAATTTAATTTTTTAATTAATTAACAGTTCCAAAATTACTTACATTTCATCAAAATGATTTTACATTAACAACATCCTATCACACAAATATTAACTGTCACACAATCAAAACATTAAGTCATTTCCTTACATTATAAAAATTAGCTTCATTCCAACACATCTTAATTTCTTTTATTACATAATAGGATTTTCTACTAGCAATGATTCAGCAGACTAGAACATTTTTGTTATTGTCACCAAGTATGTCTGTAGACATTAGTCACAACATACCACTACAACACACCTATTTACATAAACAGTTGTATGCCAGACTTGTTTTTATAAACATTCTCAGTCTCAACACTCAAAATCACATCACCCCTCATACCTGTACTTTTCTATAAATCTTTTAGTTAACAGATTTATCTCTTAAACTTTTTATTCCAATTCAGATCAGATATAATTTTAATTTACCACAATTACTTTAATAACATTTTACTAAAAACATTTTAACTTTAGTTATATTATTTAAAACACTTTGAATATAAATACACAATACAAAATAGGCTTCATGAATACCTTTTGTTCATTATTTTAGTGGAATACAATTATTATTATTTATTATTATACCTTTCCCTCTCCTTACAAACATATGTTGCACATAAGCTATAATATACATTGCAACAGAATACTATTAACACAATACATTTAACATTAACACATTTATTTATTTACAAATTTCGTCATATCCAGTTATTATTTACCGTGCTTCAATATCTAATTCTGCCAGGTCATTACCATATATTAAAGTATTTAAGATGTCCATTAGGGTGGAACGAAAAAATCAAGTTTGGATTTTTAATTTGTAATAGTGCGGAAAAGTTGCCTTTTGGTGTAAATAAGATAAAAAAAAGATATGAAAAATATTGGAGCACGTCTTGAGGTGCCGCAAGGACGATAAATTTTCATAAAATTGCAATTTTCGCTACATTTTTAAGTTTTTTTAAGAAGTCAAAAATTTTTTTTTTATTTTAAATACTGTCAAAAAAGCAGTTTTTATATCAAAAAAGACATACAATTTTTTTTTAACTTTTTGGGTTATGTCTTGAGGTGCCGCAAGAGTGGTAAAGTTTTATAAAAACACACTTTTTGTAACTTTTTCAAAGAATTTTACGTGTCTCGATTATGCAATAAAAAGTTTCAAATAGGCGTTTTAATATGAATAGAGGATTGTTTTTTGATGGAAGAAGAGACAAAACAATTGTTCAAGAAAAGAAAGGAATTAAGTTGTACAAAAAAGTTATTTCAGAAGAGCACGTTTCACTAATAGAGGAACCAAACTCAAAGTTTTTAGGCCACGTAACACCTAAATCTGGCACTGGAAAAGACATAGCAGACAGTATACTGGAGTTTCTTGAAGATAGAGAACACAACGAACAACTTTTGAACTTTACTGCAATTGGATGTGATGGAACCGTTGTAAACACTGGACATAATAATTGTGTGATTTCTTTGATGGAAAATGAAATAGGAAGACCTTTACAATGGTTAGTTTGTTTGTTCCATGGAAATGAGCTACCTTTGCGACATCTTTTTTGTCATTTAGATGGTAAAACGAAGGGACCCAACGAGTTTAAAGGCGAAATAGGTCAGCAGCTGGAAAACTGTGCTAATCTTCCTGTGGTTACTTTCTTGACAATTGAAAATAACCTTCCTCTTTTGGAGAACATAAATGATTTAAGTACAGATCAGAAGTATTTATTGGATATGTGTATCGCTGTCTCAAGTGGAAATTGCTCACTAGATTTATCTTTAAGAAACCCTGGAAAACTTGCTCACTCCAGGTGGCTTACATTAGCAAACCGTATACTTAGATTGTATGTGGCAACTGAAAATCCAACTGAAAACCTTAAGACTCTGGCTGAGTACATTGTGAAAGTGTATGCACCTGTGTGGTTTAACATTAAGTTAAAACCTTCATGTACTTATGGTTCCAAACATCTGTTTAAGCTTATCTCGTATTCACGCTATCTCTCTGATGATTTCAAGAACGTTCTAGACCCGGTTATTCAAAGAAATGGGTACTTTGCTGCTGCAGAAAATCTCCTTTTGTCCATGCTATGTGATGAGCGCAAAAATGTAAGAGAACTTGGTTTACGACGTGTTTTAAAAGCAAGAACAGAAAGTAGAGGCGGAGTCAGGAAGTTTAAAGTTCCAAAGATAAACTTTGACGCAAAGGATTACATCGACATGATCTCATGGGCTGAAAATGACGTAACTGAACCCCCCTTGGTAAAACATGTTTCCATTGACTCTCTCAAAGACTTTATATGGAAGACATCTGAAGCTCAACCAAATAGTAAAGTGGACCCGCTTATCGACTTTCCCCGGCTTCCTTGTCACACGCAATCAGTAGAAAGAGCTGTGAAACTGGTGACCGAATCGGCTCAAAATGTCTGTGGTTCAATCGCAAGAGAAGGATATATAAGAGCAAAAATTGACTCACGTGAGAACATGCCAAAATTTGATACAAAAAAACAGTTTAATGTGTCAATGAAGTAGAAACAAACATTTTGCAGCTGTAACATTTGTAATTATTAAGGGTTTTTAAATCATAAAAAATGAACTTTCAATGTCTTTAAAAGTGTATTATGATATTTTTTTACGTGTGCTCTAATAAAAAAAATATATAATTGATTTGACAAGCTTTTATTTCAGCCTTATTTACTACTATTTGTAACAACCAAACTGTTCGCAAAAGTTTCAAAATTAGCAAAAATACAAACTTTTTGACATTAAAAAATATTTTTTTATTATTATTATATTTTGTAATTAATAATTTTTTCTAATTCTAATGCTTATATATGTATTTACAACTATCTTTTGTAACATTATATGTACGAGGAAACCATAAAAAATAAGTTTATAATTTTTCAATTTTTTTACAAACTTTAAGCTCTTTGCGGCACCTCAAGATGTTGTAGTATAGCAACCAATTTTTTTTTCTTCTTTTTGAACCTAAAAGGCAACTTTTCCCCACTATTACAAAACTAAAAAAAAAAAAAAAAAATTAAAAAAAGGCCATTTTCATTCCACCCTAATGTCCATACACTGCTTTCAACCTCCATCATCGTATAATAGTCTTATTTTTGTATAGCATTTGTCAATTTTATTTGCATTCATCATATGGCTATTTTCTGTGTAATGGCCATAAAATTTTATGTTTTCCATTATACCAAAATAATAATCTATAGGGTTACCCCCCAAAATTATCTTATCATAAATCAAGTCAACATCAGTATTTTTTATAAAGTCTCCGTAAGTATTTTTTCTCAACATCAAGTCAGTTATTTTATCATTTATAACCGTTTTATTCACATATTCCTCTCTCTCTGTTTCATAATGCAATTCATTTTCTTCATCTCTCTCAATATCTAACACCTGCACCAACATTTCATAACCTCTATTAATCTCAAACATTTTTATTTCTCTCTCTCTTTCATTACAACACCTCTCATAACCATACTGAACTCTCCCATTCCATGCAAAGGGCACCATTAAATATTTATTACCTCTACTGGCTTTACCAGTCAAATCACAAAAAATACAGGGACCATCTGAAGACACCTTGTCTTCTATACAAATACCGGAGGAAACTCTGTCCTCATTAAACACCTGTGAAACCTCTGTTTCAACATAAACTTGGGGAACATCTGCCCTTTGCCCATTTAACCTCTCTACATACACACTTATAACCCCATCAACACTTTCTCTGCTCACAACCTTACACTCTAACACCTCGTTTTTAATTTCACTACTGTTACTTACCGTATCCTTCTTAGAAACCCCATTTTCAACTATATAATCATTATTCTTATTATTTACCATTATTTCATCATTAGAATTAATTATATCAACATCACCACTTACCTCAGAATTGTAACCATCATAATTATCTTCACTATTCAACACTACTTCTTCCCCTATTTTGTCACTGTTATTTATTAATTCATTATTAGAATTATCGTTATCACTCACCTGGTTAATTATTCCCTCACTATCATTAACAACCTTATTATCACTTACCTGTTTTAATTCAACTTCTGAGTTCTCCTTTAATCGACATCTATCTCTTCCCCACTCCTCGTTTTGTTTTTCCAACTCATTATTGAATCCCTTGACATCACTAATCATGTCATCCAACATTGCGTTTTGCTTATCCATTTTTTCCAGCTGTTCATCAAATTGTTTATCAATCATTCGCAACATATTCATTATATTTAAAAAATAATCAGATTCACTCATATCATCATTATTTACCTTATTCTCTATCATCTGATCGTTTTTATTTTCACGTGCCTCGGCCATGTTCAAAATGTTATTTCTAATATACCCTTTATATATAAAAAAACCACTATTATCTTATAAAATCAAAACACCTAACACAATCATTGTCAACAGGACAAGTAAACACAATAACCCTATCAAAACATAACCTTTTATAGCGTAAATATATATACGATTATTTCTACAAATACGCCGTTACCAATTCCTATTTTCTGTGCTTTAAAACAGGTCTAGTTCCTATAATTTTTATATACGAACATCCTGGCAGGGGCGTCGCTTGTAAAGGAACCGCCTTCTACCCTTTATAATTACATATAATACACTCATCATAAAATAATACTCACCGCTGCCAGAATTTTACTTACCGTCATAGTCCCCGTAAAACTTACCTTATTAAATTACCCAGGTCGCCAACATGTTTTTTAGTTTTACATGTAAACTTTGAACACTTTTGCCCTTATAAAAATCCCACTATCTGGCCATAATAAAACTCAGAAAATCCCAAAGATCGTTAAACGAGTTGTCAGCACAGAAAACTAGGAAATGGTTTACGGCGAAATAACTACACTAACACATGTTTATAGAAGAATGAACCTTTTAATTGATCTTTTTATTATTTTAATTAAATACTCTATCATTGATTATTACGTTTTCTTTATATTTAAAATGTTTACTAATTTTAGTCCAATAATTTTGTATATACTACTACTACTACTACTACCTCTTTCTAGTTGAGCCAGTACTTTTAATAACCCATACACACGCTCACTCAATTTACATTTCTTTTTAAAACTTCCTATTTAATTAATGAGCTCTTTATTAATTATAATGTTTTGGCCAAATGAAACTGTCTTTACACTTGTTACCTATTTGCGTAATATCCAAATGTTGTACATGATATTGTCCGGAACTGTTTTCACTAGTCACTCTCCACTCCGAACACAGTTTATTATTACCTTACATCATTTTATATTACTTGGTAGGCCTACTTTTGTATTTTTCGGCCTACCAAGAACTCATCCGAGGCTACCGTTTTTGTTCTGGCAACTGTCTGCTGATTGTCTGGCCGCTCAGCCGTGCGTTGCAATGGAACTGGCGTTAGTTCGCTAAATTGCACAGTGTTTTTTGGTCACGTGATCGTGCATATGTGCTCCCATTGGTGCTGTTGAAAGGGCGCCTTAACGTAGGCGGAAAGTTTAGCAATGTTTTTGCCGCCTGATGCAATCTAGAGTTACATTACTTTCTTCCGTGATTCACGGCTGATGCGAAGTTAGGCGTTATTTCACAATCTGTCTACGCTGCTTGAGTGTGGAGACAAAACATAGGCGTTTGGTTTTGTAATAAACACAGCCGATTTGGTTGACTAACTCGGGGTTCTACAAGGGTGAACAATGACTGCATAGAAAATATAATTTTTAAAATGTTATCTTGACCCTACAATTTCGTACCGTTACACACTCATATTCATTCACTGTCCATGTTTATGAAACAAGTAAGTGCATGGACCTCATGCTAAATAAAACCTCTCCTCCTAACACACAATGGTAGTTTGTTATTCTTTATAATATTATATTCATAAATACTCATATTTTTCTTGTATATATATATTTTATATTATTATTAATAATAACAAAACTTTTTACAGGAATATACTGTATATATCATCATCAGATATATATGATAAAGATAGTTGAATACTGTTGAAACATTGTAATTCACAAAATAATAAAAATGTATTCTTGTAGAAAGTTTTGTTATTATTAATAATAATAATACAAAATTTATAATATTATTAATCTTTCCAAAAGCAATCCAGCATCATCTTATTCAATTGAAAATTTCTGGCATTATATACATTATTTGTTATTATTTTAACCCTAAATGTTTCACCGAGTTCACTCCTGTTAATTACCATCAATTTAATTTATTCAGGTCCACTCTTATTATGTTTGTCTATTCCATATTTCTTCACCGACTAACTTTTATTTTAATGGTTGAGCTCATCTATTATTTTTCAATTTCGATGGCTTTTCGACTAAATAGCATTTCATTGTGTTAGTCTTGTGTCAAGTCTCTGAATTGAAAGGTATATTCCATAGATTTTTTTAGCTGCCGACTCTTCCAGAAAATTTCAGGAAATGTACTGTTGTATCATTTTCTGAATTATCCAGATTTCTTTGTACTTTTGCCAGAGTCTGTTGACTCTCGGAAGAATAAAGATCACAAGTATGCAGTTTACAATAAATATTACATACTGTTTTACTGCTAGTGTATATGCTGTAAGTACTGCTAGTGTTTTACATGATTTCCCCATCTTTTACTTAAATGCATTCACGTTTATGTTATAATAAACAAATAGGATTAATTTGTTTATGTTGGGTCATACGTAGTGAATCTTGCTAATTAATTTAGAAAATTTTCTGAAATTCAATTTTTAAAAGTTGGCAATTATGGATTTCATATTTCCTTTATTTTCCCCCCATTGTACTTTACTTTTATTTTTGTATTTCCTCATTGTAATCATCTGAACACACCCTACAACAATACTGAGAACAGCTTCGGCAAAAGGTTGTCTTGCTGTCATACTTCTTTTTCTATTGGTATTGTATTTATTAACATGTGCAGTGTGATTTGTGTTTTTACATTTGTACAAGTTTCAATAGAGTCTATAAATATTATTTTCCTACTCCTTGTTCTTGCAGTTTTTTCACTATACTTTTTGTACTGACTGAATCAAAGCTGTCGTGTAATCTACAAGTCAAATTGCACACAAATTGGTTTTCCACACTCGGTGGAGTGTTATTAAGACCATAACACAACTTATGGATTTAAAAGTATATTTTATTTTTGTAAAGTATATTTAGGTACCTAAAAACACAATTCAGTACTGGTAGAAACAAAGTTATTTTTGATAATAGGTGATATGACCGAGGGAGAGGTCCTATACTAGCCAGTAAAAAAAGAAATTTGTTGGATAATTATTAGCTGCTTATTTTGTACTTGTGTATTATTAGCAGTTATATTTGTTTATCTCTTTTTGAAAATATAGGTTAAGTTTGATCATCTTTTACTTGTTTCTAAATGTTGTTGTTGGTAAGACAGTAGTGGGTGCTGGAGAATAGGAATGTATAAGATACAGTAAACATTGGTCATGACAAATGCTCAACATAATTTGAATGTTAACGTGTAAACCAGTTACTCTGACTAGTGACTACTGAAAATCAGCTTACATTTTTCTTGTCAATATTATGCTAATGATGTTTTTTAGACTTGTCTCTAGAACACTACAAGACTGTCTGATCTGTTTATAAAAATTACAAGAACTGTACTTTATTGGCCCAACATAATTCAGCAACATTTAAAAATCAAAAATTGTTTGAACGTACGTGCAAAGAGGATCTGAAAACTCAATAGTGTTCAAAAATTAAACCAAATTTTATTTGTACTTTCTATATTTACTGATTAACGTATATTCAAATTTTATACAATTTATACATAACAAATATATGTTAAAATATATTACAATAATACAACATTTTAAAATAAATAACTAGTCTATACAAGTTAAGAGTCCTTAGGTTCTTCTTTGATTTCAACAGTAGTTGGGAAAAGTCCATTAAAAAGTTTTGTGAGATTAATAACAGAATATGCACTCTGACTTAATATCTGACCAACATGTTCATGGAGTATGCCATAAGCACTACTGACTGCTGGATCTATCTTCACACCTATGTGCAATGCTTTTGAAATATCGAATATGTATTGGAAGAAACTCAACTGCGTATACAGGTCTTTCTCACTATACTGTAATCAAAACAACTCCTTATCAATTAATTTTATAAATCGGTAACATATAAAAAAGTAATTAATCAAATCTGCCTCCTCTAGGACATATCTTCTATATATTAATACATGAAGAGAAAACTTGTACCCCTTTTTAAGCATATTGCACGCACGGAGGAGTGTGAGATTTGGCATAGTTAAAGTTTATATTGAGAAGGAGTGCAGAAAGCTAAAATTTATATATAATATGTGTTACAAATACATTAAATAAAATAAAATAAAACATTCATTTGCACTTGAAAATTCATTTAAACTTTTTCAAACAATGGTAATTGTTAAAAATAAAATAATTTTGTTGCCAGGCAATAAAATTATAATTTTTTCATTTTAGTGTACGTTCATACTCCCAATGTCAAACATATAATAGTCTGTCGTTTGTTTACGTTCATACTGCCAATGTCAAACACATAATAGTCTGTGGTCAAACAGTCGCACAGAGTAGAGATTGACGCCAAAGAATTTTAAAATGTTGCCAACAAATAATTACTGACAGATTGACTGAATGAGCTGTGAATTTTGTGTGATTTCAAATGTTCCTTTTTCAATAGTCTGTGGAGTGTATGTCAAGGCAAAAAAGCGTTTATTTTATATTTTGTATATTAGATATCTGTGTTTTATATATTAATGTGCAGTTGAAAGTGAAATACAGCTTGCTTAATATACACCTGTTGCAAAAGGAAAATTTTGTAGCAGCAATTTGAATTGACTTACTCTCACCTAATTATTATTGGTGGTTTCAAAAAAGTGAGTACATTTTATTATTTTTAAATTAAACCCTGTCTAATCTTAGTTTCAGTAATTTCATTACGTTTTTTTTTTACATTCAGATATTCGCACTTACTTCCATTATGCCTCGACATAGAACATTGACGGGTTGGAGTGAGAGACAAAGAAGAAGGAATATATATTCGTGTGAAAGTCAAAATGATAATAGACCAAATGCAAATTTAAATAGTGTAAATAGTATAACATTGACGGGTCGGAGTGAGAGACAAAGAAGAAGGAATATATATTCGCGTGAAAGTCAAAATGATACTAGACCAAATGCAAATTTAAATAGTGTAAATAGTATACAAAATGATGAAATTATTTTGAGGGATACATTTAAATGCGCACTGAATGTCATTCCAAGAAATTTTAATACTTTTGATTGTGGATTAATGCATTTACAATGCAGGTTTTGCAATGCAAAACATTTCGAATCTGAGGTCACTTTAGGTGAAAGGACTGCAGTCACTTCATGTTGTCATAAGGGTTAAGCAGTATTACCGACCTTAAGTCAAACTGAATACTTTAAATCACTGTATGATGGACTTATTTCAAATGAACCTTCAATAAAAAGAAAGTCAAAAAATTATTTTGAAAACATTCGTAAATACAATTCATCATTTGCTATGGTTAGCTCAGAAGCTACAATTTCGGATACAGTTACGCGTGGAGTGTATCATTTTAAAATACATGATGTTTTTTATCACAGATCAGGTCCAATGACTGCTGGATATGGTCGCCCACCATGTTATGTGCAATTATATTTTTATGATGTTGACACTGCTGTCAATTATAGATTACGTGAACACTATAATCAAACATGCAATAACAATATAATGCGTGAAATCTCTCTTGAATTGGAACGCATTAATCCTTTCGTTCGGTCATTCATTGCAATGAAAGATCATTGTCAGAGAGTTGAAAATCAAAATAAAGAAATTTGTATGCTCATTAAAGTAAATCATGATTTAGATCTACGCCGTTATAATGATGCAGTTCAAACTGATGTAGCAGTAATATTTAATACAGTTGATGGTGAGCCACCCTTTGAACGAAATATGGTTTCGTTTTCAAAAGTTAATGGTACCATTAAAAATATCTCTGTTTTGGATTCATCATTGGACCCTGTAGCGTATCCATTACTTTTTCCAAATGGTGATACTGGGTGGCATATCAATATTTCTCATAATGTACCAACTACATCTAATTCAAGAGCGCCCAGAAATAAATTAACCATGCTTCAGTATGCAGCCTATCGACTTGCAATTAGAGAAGATTTTAGCATGTTGCACCATTCACAAAAATTATTTCTGCAGTGGATAGTTGATATGTATTTGAGAATAGAGGGCACAAGGTTACATTTCATTCGACAAAATCAAACAAGTCTTAGGTCTGAAGTTTACAACAATTTAACAGATTATTTAGAATTGAACCCCAATGCCAATAATCTTGGCCGTAGAGTAATTTTACCATCTTCAAACAATGGATCTCCAAGAAATATGTATCAGAATTATTTAGATGCAATGTCAATTGTACAACATTTCGGAAAGCCTTCTTTGTTTATTACAATGACTTGCAATCCAGGTTGGCATGAAATAGTTAGCAATATTGGTGTAGGTGAGTCAGCTAATTTTCGACCTGATATTGTTGTGCGTGTATTCAAGTCCAAACTGAAAGCATTAATTGAGGGCCTTACACTAAAAAAAATCTTCGGTAAAGTTGAAGCACTCATTTATACAATTGAGTTTCAAAAGAGAGGATTGCCTCATGCTCACATTTTACTCTCTTTAAATGAGCAAGATAAAATTGTTAACGCTACTGATATTGATAAAGTTGTATCTGCGAAGATTCCTAACATTCAAACACATCCTACATTACATGAATATGTTGTAAAACACATGATGCATGGTCCATGCGGTGTACTTAATCCAAATTCTGTATGTATGAGAGATGGAAAATGCACAAAAGATTATCCAAAACGATTTAATGAATTTACATGTGAATCATTAAATGGATATCCATTATACAGAAGGCGTGATAATGGTATTAATGCTGAAGTTCGCGGTAGTTGCCTTGACAATCGTTATGTTGTACCATACAATCCGTATTTACTTGCCAAATTTAATTGCCATATAAATGTTGAAGTATGCACTACAGTTAAAAGTGTTAAATACATTTATAAATACGTGTATAAAGGCTATGACAGTGCATCTGTTGAATTAGGTTCAGAGAGAAATGAACCAGGTCAAGAAATACAAATTGATGAAGTTAAAAATTTTTTAAATGGCCGTTATGTCGGATCAACTGAAGCTGTATGGCGCATCTATGAATTACCAATGCATTTTCAATCACATGTCATCATTAGACTTGACATTCATTTACCGCGTAGACAGAATGTTTACTTTCGAGAAGGGCAAGAACGTCAAGCAATTGGAAATGCAAGACAAACAAAATTATTAGCATTTTTTGAATTGAATCGATCAGATCCATCAGCGCATGAATATAAGTATATTGAAATTCCTTTGCATTATGTGTGGGAAGATTCCCGAAAAAAATGGAAGAAGAGAAGGTGTGGAGGTTATAAAATCATTACACGCATATATGTAGTATCACCAAAAGACATCGAACTTTTCCATTTACGATTGCTTTTATTACATGTCTGTGGTCCAAAATCATTTGAGGATGTTAGAACACACAATGGAATTATACACACTTCTTTTGTTGAAGCGTGCCATGCTCGCGGCATTGCTTCAAATGATAATGAATGGCGCGAATGTTTAAATGAAGCAAAAGAATTACATTCACCAAAACAAATGCGAAATTTATTTGCTTACATTTGTGCATTAAATGTGCCAGCCAATGCATTGGCGTTATGGAATGAATTTAAAGTATATCTTGTGAAGATTTTTTGAGAGATTACAACGAAGAAGTATCCTTTAATACAGCTCTATTAGAAATTGAAGATATTTTGAATGTTCATAATTTGTCATGTCAAGAACTTGGTTTACCAGTTCCCACGTATTCGCAGAGAACAGACGAAGCAAATGCTATTGATCCAATAGAACAAGAGTTTCTGTTTTGTGAGCATTATGAAACTGCAAATATTGAACAGTGTAATCTAATTGATCGTGTGATTCGTGAAGTTTTGCATCATGATACTGGATCTAATGTGTTTTGTTTAACCGCTCATGCAGGTTGTGGAAAAACATTCACACAAACAGCAATCATTCACAAATTAAATTTGCTTAATCTTAGTTGCATTGCAACAGCGTTCAGTGGCATAGCTTAAACTCTATTACTTGGAGGTAGGACTTCACACAATGTGTTTAAATTGCCTATACCCATTTTGGAAAATTCTGTAGCGAATATTACCGCAAATAGTAGCTATGGACGTTACATAAATTCATCATCATTGATAATTATTGATGAAATTTCTATGTGCCCACTGCAAGTGTTAAAAATCATAGATAGATTATTGCAGGATCTATGCGATGAAAATGATAAACATAAACCATTTGGAGGGAAAACGATACTTCTGTGCGGTGATTTTCGGCAAATCTTACCAGTTGTCCCACACGGATCACGTGCAACTTTAATTGAAAATTGTGTCACGAGTTGGCATAAATTTGTTTATTTTCATAAAGTAGCGTTTACTCAAAATATGAGAGCCTTACCAAGTGAAATAGAATTTGTCGAATTCTTGAAAAAAATTGGTAATGATGAAGCCCCACAATTCCCTCAGTTTGGTGAAAATATTATTAAAATACCTCAACAATTAATAGGAGATGAAAATGATATTATTAATGAGGTGTATGGAAATATTTCCGAAAACATACTCTCAGATATCATATTGAAGTCAGTTATTTTAGCACCTAAAAATGATGATTGTACTTTTATTAATACTGATATACTTAATCGAATACCCGGTGAACAGAAAACATATCATAGCTACGATAAAATAATTTGTGATGATGACAATGAAATCAATAACTTATCCAGTAGAGTTTTTGAATTCTTTGGCTATTAGTGGTTTGCCACCACATAAGTTAGTATTGAAAGTTAATTGCATCGTTTTACTGATCAGAAACTTAAATACAAAGGAACCATTAGTCAATGGAACAAGAATGCGCATCAAGTGTATGCATCGTAATGCTATTGATTGCGAAGTTTTAACTGGAACCGCACGCAATAAGAGAATTTTGATTCCATGTATAAATCTAACATATTCCGGTACTGTTTTACCATTTAACTTTCAAAGAACTCAATTTCCAATTATACCTGCATTTGCGATGACAATAAATAAGTCTCAAGGACAAACATTCGAAAAAATTGGAATTTTATTGAGGCAGCCAGTTTTTACACATGGTCAATTGTACGTCGCAGCAAGTAGAGTTCGATCATTCGATGGTTTGAGATTTTATATTTCCGAATATAATGGCCAAGGGCATTTAGCAAATGATGAAAGAGTTTTTACAAAAGACATCGTTTACACAGAAGTTCTGAATCATTAAATTCACTTTCAAACTATTTTAAGTTCAGTGGACAACATTTATTTTTTTAACCGCCCGGTTTTTTTGATTTAATGAAAAATATATGAAAAAATACGAGGCACGTATTTTTTATTTCATTTTTTATTTTTTATTAATTTTTTATTTAAATTTTATATAATTCGAAAAAGATAGGCAAAATAACTGTGTAGCCTTGGCGAAACCTGGTCAGTATGGCAATAAAAAAAAAACAAGGAAATGTCAAAAAACGCGTTATTCCTTTTTAAATATGGCTTAGCCAAGCTAAACCTCATTTTTCCTATGTTTCATATTTTTCAAATAACTCGAAAATTAATGCATAGAAAAAAAATTAAAAAATTATATAAGCTTTGTAGCAGATAATCTTCAAACTGTTTTCGAATTTTGTACCTTACCAAAAATGAAATGTAATCCACTGGAATTGAAAACAAGTATCTTATACTTCTGTGAATGTCAAGTCTCATTTTTATTAGCGTTTATTTGATTCAATAATAACATGAAAAAATTAAAACTGACAATGAATTATATCAAAAAATAAATACGAATACAAGCTTTAATTATGTTTTTTTCAACTGTTACTAACATTAAATTTTAAATTTCATAGGTATTGCAGGGAATTAAGGCAAACAACACACGCTAATGACGTATTTGTACACGCTCGCAGCTGACGTAATAGAACAAAATTCAAAAAAATTATATGCAGTGATTATAGAGGTATACTCTTTGACAAAAGAACCTCAATAACGTTCAAACTTAAAAATTTAATGAATTACGGTCGAATTTCGACCACTAGTGTGAAATAAATTAGTTTATGATCAATTATATTACAAACACATACATCTATTCGAAGTCTATCACAGCCGGAGTCAACATTATTAAAATTAGAAATTACTGGGCTGTTGAGCCGTGATCGACTGCTTACTTAAGATACATTCTAAACATTTCGGCCACCATAGTTCTTTCACAAAAACTTACTGCTTATTCCTCTACTGTGAGGTGTGTTCAGCTTTCTATTCATTTGAACACAATTTCTACTGAAAGGCCTCTGGTAGGTGGCCAAAGAGTTTAGAATGAACCTTAGTGTTAGCAGTTGACCACAACCAAATAGCCCAGTAATTTCTAATTTTAATAACATATGCACATAAAGTCTATCATTCTGCATTGAGGCTTACAATCTTTATGTGTGGTCAGTGGTTACAGCATTTGTGTTTTTTGTGGTTCTCTGCGTACACACACACATGCACACATAAACAGTGCAGCTGTATTAATTATGAAAAGAGCTAAAAGTCAAGATAAATTGACTTTATTATTTTCTTTTCCTTCTGTAAACTCTGTGTTTAATTGGGTAATTATTTTTTATTGGGGAGGGGGGCACTTTCCTTCAAGCTTGCATCATAACTTATCACTTTTTGTACATCTTTTTACTTTACAGACTGAAGATTTTCTGTAAATTGGCCCAAAAAGTTGGAATAATTAACCAAATCAATTTTACCTTAACCGACCTTTCTCATTTTTTCTGATTAGTATAATTTTTTAACACAGTCTAAAAATTTATAGGATTGTAACTGTATACAAGTTTTTTAATTTTTCTATATACCTGTACTCTATTTGTGGAGGGGGGAGGTAAGGGTAAATCCACAAAAAACTAATTACTAGCGTAAAAATTACTGAGTAAAGGCACTTTACACTGGATTAGGATAATTTAATAAGAGTACAATAGTTTTGGAATGTTCAGGCTGCCTTATTAAATATAGGATATGAATAAACCTATATGTAAAGATAATAAGTAAACCGAGGTAAGATTAAATTCTACAGTACAAAGTTCAGTCACTTTGTATTAACATATACTAAGCAGGCAGATGTAGTATTAATATAAAAGCAATTGGCCACCAGTAACTGAGTATTTGTTTAATGGTGAAGTATTAGAAAAGTTTCCTTAATTGTGATAGTATTTCATCTGGATGTTATTTTTATTTGAATAAATTCTAAATAAATACTGTTGAAATGTTGAAAAACAAATTCTATACAATAAATAATAGTAAATATTATTTTATTATTAATAATATAACAGTGTGTGCATGTGAAATGCTTAGGACCAAGCTTTGGCTGGGTATGGACAGTTGATGTGTAAAATGCAAATTACAACCCCAAAATTATAATTGTTTATAAAACTCATTCTAAGTTGAAATTAGTATGAAATTGTTTTAAATAATGTGCAATTAATTCAGTTACAAATTGTATTTTGATAGAATGTCACAGAACAAATAGAACTATTTGTGGATAAGTAATCAAGTTAATTTAGAATTTATGAACATATTTTGAATTACAACAAATTGGTAAATCACTTAATAATGTGAAAATTAAATGTAAAAAGACCATAATTATGTAAAACTCAGATTAAGCATTTTTGGTAAATCAGGGACCGTAATATTAGCTAAATGTGTGGAATTACAAAAAGTGTTAAAAGTATTGTTTGTAAACGAAAAAGGAACTGGTGCTGTTTCTGGGACGTAAAAAAAAAGACGGTACAGAAAGTGTCACTTTCAATTTGACCATCACCATGTTCAGATGCGATCCACGAGAAAGTGAAATTCATAAAGAATTAAAGTTTAGTCGGTAACCTAACCGCAATTAGAGTCCAATAGTAAATCAAGTATTAAATAATTAACATTCAAATAAGGTGAAACGAAACATAATAACGAGAAAAAAGAAATAACGAAGAAATTAAAATATTAATAAATGAAAGTGTTATACTCGCCTATCACATAATATCGTGTATTAGTAATTCAAATAACAAGAAGAAAACATAACCTATTCACATTTTGCAATTAAAACAGAAAGTATAACGAAGTGCATTCACAGTAATCCACAGTCTGTGTACTATGGACATAAACTATTTTAAGAAATAAGAAACACACTAGTACATACTTGTAACTTGTAAAATATTATGTATCTGTAAAATTAAATAGAAACGATTGTGAATCGTGTTTTAATAAATTCAGTGAATAAGTCAACTAGCACCACAGACGAGAGACTGAAGAGCTAGGTTGGAATAGACTTAATGAATAGTCATTGCTGCACTCAAAGTGGGGAAAATTTGAACCACTAATTTTTCTTTATATAAAATTGTATACAAAGAACATATTAAGTAATAAATAATTTGGTTCTAAAAAGTCTATAATTTTTATGTACTCCAGCCCTGAGATCTAAGAGTTATTAGTTCATACTTTACAACAGAAAATTTTATAAAAATAAAGAACCAATATCTGAAAAGAGCAGTGCAATATATAATTATGCTCGTGCGAAGGCTTGCACGGTGAATATCTGGTGTAGCAGGTTTTTTGGGTACATCCGTGTATGTAATGTTTATATTGCCGTTTCGTTCCATAATCCTGGAACAGTTTAGGACTGCCTAAAATCCACAAAGCAGACATCCCACTTCGACCAATAGTTAGTGCTATAGGTTCTCCCACACAAATCTAGCCGCGTTCTTAGCCGAATACTTCCAATCATTAGCCGAAAACCATTACCAAAAACTTTAAAAGAACGGCTCTCGCACTTCGCCACCTCTTCTTCAGATATCCTGGTCAGCTTTGATGTAGTCTCACTTTTCACCAACATACCGATCTTAGAAGCACTCCAGACAATACAAGCTACATACAAACCACCTCAGGACATCATAGAACTGACAAATCACTGTCTGACCTCCACCTACTTTACATACAACAATCACTTCTACAGGCAAGTAGGAACACCAATGGGTTCACTGTTATCACCGATCATAGCAAACCTCTTCATGGACAATCTCGAGAAAAAGCAATAAGCACAGCACAGCTACAACCTTCCTTGTGGATTAGATACATTGACGACTGCTTCATAATATGGCCACACGGAAAGGACAAATTAACAAGGGTTCTTGATGCATATTGTAACGTTACATAACCCGGTCCCAATAAATTAAATCATGATAACATAAAGGTCAGAAATGGGTAACCTATAACTAGCTCTAATAATTAATGCTTGATGCCTTTACTTGGTGAAAATCCATTGTAAATTATAGTAAAAAATAAAACCATAAAATAGTTTTTGTGATTTCCACTCGTCAATTTATTAAAATTATAAAACCATGACAGCTGTTTCGGCAACACAGTGCCTTCATCAGATGGTATAAGCTGACTAATTTTCGTACAAACAATACAGAATATAAAATATAATACAAGTGTTGTTGTATAGAGAGCGATAGTAATCTCGTGTCAATAAGATTTATACACATTACACAAATATATAACATAACATATACCAAGTCTATTTATACAAATTAAGCAGAGGCGAGCTATTTAGATCTAACTGATCATTTAATAATACATTTAAATATTTGTGTTTATTAATTTCAAGGGTTTCTAATAAATCAAGCTTTGGACCTTTATCAGATAAATGTAAAATTTCAAAATTGTCATTATAACTATGGTCTTTTTCTAACAAGTGATTTGCATAATTTGATTTGCCATCATTATATCTAAAACTATAATTGTGACCATACATTCTTTTTTCGAAAGATCTACCTGTCTGTCCGATATACACTTTATTACAAGACCCACAGGATAATTTGTATACACCAGACTTTTGCAGTTTATCTGTTTTACTCTTATTATTTTTAATATATTTTCCCAAAGAAGACTGCGTCTTAAAAGCTATATTTACATTCCTTTGCGTGAAATATTTACCAATATTATCAGAAGCAGAACCTATGTAAGTGAGAGTGTGATATCTTTTAATCTGTGTTGAGGGAGGGTAAACTAGTTTTAAAGCTTGTGAATACAATTTTTTGTTTAACAAGTGATCTATGAGGCTAGGTTGGTAACCATTGTTGACAGCTATTTGTTTAATAATGTTAAGTTCTGATTGGAAATTTGAGTCTGATAACGGAATACTAACTAGTCTGTGGATAAAACTGTGAAAAGCAGCCAATTTAGACCAGTGGTATCATATGTAACTGCTCCTTCTGTTAAATTATCTAAAAGACTAATTAAGATTATACAAACACAATGCAAATTTCAGTCAACACATAGTATTAAAAATTCACTAGACTTAATTAACAGAATTAAAGATTCACATATCCCAGACAAAGCTGTTTTATTATCATTTGATGTGAAAAATTTGTTTCCGAGTATTCCACCGACTGGTGTAATAGATATTGTAGAAAAATTATTAATTGAAAATTGTAATAACCCCTTTATGAGAGAGGATATCTTGAATTTACTGAAGGTTTGCCTTAATCAAAACTACTTTGAATTTAATGGAAAGATCTATATTGGCAAAGAAGGGCTTGCAATGGGAAATCCACTTAGCCCTTTGGCAGCTGAAATCTTTATGGACTACATAGAAACTAAAATTAGAGCACACCCTTATTTCAAATTGTTTATTTTTTGGTATAGATATGTGGACGATATTTAAGCAATTTTTCTAGGTACACGTAGACAATTACAGATCTTTCTTAATTTTATTAACAATTTACACAAAAATATTAGCTTTACCTTAGAATTAGAAGATAATAATAGTATCAATTTTTTAGACCTTACAATAACAAAATGCAATAATAAATTAGACTTCGGTATTTTTCATAAGCCTACACATACAGATATGACAATACACATTACTTCCACACATCCATACTCACATAAATTGGCTGCTTTTCACAGTTTTATCCACAGACTAGTTAGTATTCCGTTATCAGACTCAAATTTCCAATCAGAACTTAACATTATTAAACAAATAGCTGTCAACAATGGTTACCAACCTAGCCTCATAGATCACTTGTTAAACAAAAAATTGTATTCACAAGCTTTAAAACTAGTTTACCCTCCCTCAACACAGATTAAAAGATATCACACTCTCACTTACATAGGTTCTGCTTCTGATAATATTGGTAAATATTTCACGCAAAGGAATGTAAATATAGCTTTTAAGACGCAGTCTTCTTTGGGAAAATATATTAAAAATAATAAGAGTAAAACAGATAAACTGCAAAAGTCTGGTGTATACAAATTATCCTGTGGGTCTTGTAATAAAGTGTATATCGGACAGACAGGTAGATCTTTCGAAAAAAGAATGTATGGTCACAATTATAGTTTTAGATATAATGATGGCAAATCAAATTATGCAAATCACTTGTTAGAAAAAGACCATAGTTATAATGACAATTTTGAAATTTTACATTTATCTGATAAAGGTCCAAAGCTTGATTTATTAGAAACCCTTGAAATTAATAAACACAAATATTTAAATGTATTATTAAATGATCAGTTAGATCTAAATAGCTCGCCTCTGCTTAATTTGTATAAATAGACTTGGTATATGTTATGTTATATATTTGTGTAATGTGTATAAATCTTATTGACACGAGATTACTATCGCTCTCTATACAACAGCACTTGTATTATATTTTATATTCTGTATTGTTTGTACGAAAATTAGTCAGCTTATACCATCTGATGAAGGCACTGTGTTGCCGAAACAGCTGTCATGGTTTTATAATTTTAATAAATTGACGAGTGGAAATCACAAAAACTATTTTATGGTTTTATTTTTTACTATAATTTATAACTAGCTCTAAATTAAAGTATATCACTAAACATGATAAACAATTCGAGTGATATACAGTAACAAGTGCGTTATAGTGTACCCATTGAGGTAAAAGGTGAAAGTGAAGGTAACTTATTACAGAATTGTGCTGTAGGTTTGGGAATTATAAAACTATGAGAATAGACTATAATACTACTAACTGATTCTGTATTTTATTTATTTATTGTAATATTTATATTGTATGGACAACCAATTGTTATACATAAGTTAATGTTATATTTTTTTAAATATTTGTGTTATAATATAGGATAACCCAGGGTTAGTTTTAAAAAACATAAAAAATTTTAAATATAAAAGGATAATAAAAAATTAAAATAATACTATGAGGGAAATGGCAACAGGAAGTAGTGCAGTGTAGGAATACTATGAGAGACTAATAAATAATATATATAAATTTATTTAAAGATAATAAAATTATCAAATACTTATATACAAGGTCATAAGAAAATGAACAAAAACTTATTATGTAAACCAAATTGATAAAGAAACCGGAATGGAAAAGAATTATTTTTCGGTAAATAAAATATAAATTTATAATAATTACAAACTGCCTGTATAATAAAAATACTATGGGTTACTAAGAGTGACGAAAATAACAAGTATTGTTAATAATAAAAATTGGGAATAAAACCATAAGTTGAAAAAATTATGCTACTACAATTATAATAAAATAACCTTTTCTGGAACTTTGGAGGAGTGAAAATTAATACAAAATTAACAAGCAACATGACCACTATATAATCATCCATGATTTATCAAAATTAAATGGTTATACTCCTTAATAAACAGTGAAAGAAAACCTTCTGATGATTCAACCTGGTTTCGCCATAGTTCTAAGTGACGATCGAATATGCGCCAGACGGTAAAGAAATTATAACTCAAGACGGACCTCACCAGAGAAAAAGCTTCATTCCAGTAAGAACCATACAAAGAGAGGTAATATAAACATTTCGTTTAATAGTTCAAGAAGAAAACGCATTCCGAACGTTGATATAGAACACGAAACTAGTCATTTAATCACATGTTTTTTTAAAGTAAACAAAAGCACGCTACTCTCTTACGGCCATTCCTGGAACTACATACTAAACGAAAAAATAAACAAATTTATTTAATATTTTTTCGGTATTTGTAAAGCTTAGTAATTATCCATTTCTGACCATCTCATAACAAAAAGAACTTACCCTGAACCCTGGGGAATTATTAAGAATTATATATTAATTGATGTTTTTGAAAATAGTGTAAAATTTGGTAAACAAAACCATATATGTTTTTTTCTTTAGACAATTCCATGTGTACTCTATGAAGTCGAGATTATGTTTTATTTAAGGAAAGATCAATTGTGATACTTGTATTTTGGTGGCAGGAAACAAAAAACCAATAATATAAATAAATAATATTATTGAAAAATGATATTGAATAATAAAGTGTGTTATAATTTTTGTAGTGGGTAGTTGTAATAGATTTCAGCACAAAAACAGAAGAGATCAACACATTGGATCAGATTTTGCTATAGTGTAGGCTGGTTAAACTAGGCGTGGAAACTTGTCTTACAATCAGCTGATTTAAATCACAGCGAACAATTTGAAAAAATCAGAAATCATTTAAACCAAGTGTAAATCATTGGTACTTACTCTCTCTTCCTCATAAGGCTGAACAACTTCCCTCCTTGACCCCAAATCACACACTCTCGATTTCTGTTTAGATTGAGTAACATTAAAGAAAATACTTTATTTTTTTTTTTTTAAACTTCAGTTATTATAATTCATAAGTGGCGACTGTGGATAGGCGGAAACTTTAACATCTCAAACCGCTACGTTACAGAATTGGCGCATAACAACATTGGGAGCTTAATTAAATAAGACGAACACCCAATAAGACACATAAAGTTTTCGCTATTAACTCTCCTATATTAACAAAAAAGCAGTACGTTACAAATTGGCGCTCAACGTAAAAGGGCGGTAATTAGAAAAGAATTTTGAAATTTAATAAAAATATATACCAAAAAATCTAATTATCATTGGCAGTTATGAGAAAACAAGAAATGCATAATACCCGAGGCAAATCGAAGAAGAGGGCAGAAGAAAAGGAGATTGAAGAAGGTGGACAGGAACAAGAAATAGAATTAGTCACGGACAGTGAAATGGACCAACAGACAGGCGATAAAGAAGAAACCGAAGTAGTTATGGATACGGAAGAGGAAATAGTGGAAGAGGATGCCCAAGGGGACCAACCAGACAAAGCGGTAGCCAGAGAAGAACCTAATTGGCAAGACATGATGAAATTTATGGCAGAACAATTTAAGGAACAGAATAAACAAACTAATGAACAATTTAGAAAACAGGAGGAAGCCTTGAAACAAACCAATGAGGAAAATAAGGAGAATTTTAAGAAACAGGAGGAAAACTTAAAACAAACCAATGAGGAAAATAAGGAGAATTTTAAGAAGCAGGAGGAACAAAATAGATAGACCAATGAGAAAATAGATAGCATTCAGGAAAGTTTAGTCAAACAACTAAATGAAAAAATAGAAACCATTCATGGAAATATCAAACAAACCATGAATGAACAATACCATGAACTGAAGGGAACGGTTGAAGGGCAAAGAGAAGAGATGAATGCAAAATTTGAAGAGAATAATGAGAAGTTAAAACAAATTGAGGGTAAGATGGAGAATTTCAACAAGGAATTAAGAGAAAATCTAGAAGGTAAAATTGAACTGGTCAATAATACGTTAAGCCAAAGAGTAGATGAATATAAGGAAGAGGCAGAGAAGAAATTAATAGAAACTAACCAAAGATTAGATAAAACTGAAGAGAAGATGGAACTGATTAAAACTGGAGTCGAGGCACGAATGGAAAAAGAAGAACAAGATAATCAAGTTCGTGTAATGGCCATACGACAAGAAAACAATGACCAGTTAGATAGTATCAAAAGTAGTCTAAACTGTAAATTGTCAGAGTTTCATAAAACAGTAGAGGATGTAAAAAATCAATGTGATAACCAAGCAGAGAAATTAGATAGTTTGCAACAAGTCCAAACCAATTTTCAAGGTGATGTAGAAAGAATAAGTGCTAGATCTGCATGCAGCAGTACTCATGTTTATCAAGATAGTAAGGAGAGTGTAAACTTACGGGATTATCGCAGAAACCCAATTGAATTTTTAGGGAGAATAGACGAAATTTTGAACAGATCAAAGGAGAATCGATGGAATATGATAAAAGGTATCGTTCAAATTGGACGAATCGTTCAAAAATATCAATGATAATTGGTGGACAGCCATTAGGAACGAGGTGTGTGATTATGGGGGTTTCAAAACAATGTTCAAACTTAAGTACTGGTCAGAGTCAGTACAAAACATTATTAGGGACGATATCTGTCATGGTAGGTATGACCATACAGTGGGACAAACACCTACTGCTTACTTTTTGGGGAAGGTGTGTATCGCAAAGTATTTAGACCCTAAGATACCTGAAGAGTGTCTAGTGACCAAAATGGCGTATCATTTCGAAGAGAAGATCATTAGTGCACGCTTAAGTGGACAAATAAAAACTATTGGAGGCATGGAAACGCTGCTAGAAAATTATGAACAGGAATCTTATTATAGGAGAAGTAGATGGAGGTCAGGGAATACCGAGGAGCGTAGGAATGAACCACCAAGAGAGAATCGGCCCAGAGTTAATTATGTGCATGCTAATAACAATTATTTCAATAATAGATATCGAGGAAGATGGCCTAATAATAATCGACAGAATTACAGACATGATTCTTATCACCGAGACGAAGGTCCACAAAGGAGTATGAACGTCGAGCAACCTAGATTCAGAGAGAGTGATGAAGAAAGGAGACCGATAAACAATATTCAACATCATGAAAATGTTGAACCAAACAATAATAATGATGGAAATAGGGGAAACGGGTACCAGCAGTAAGAAGATGTGATTGCCCGTCACTGCTAGAAACAACAGGGCACAGAATTTACCATACACCCAATTATAATACTAATTTAAATCATCCAATAACCATTATCAGAAATAATTTTCTAAAAAATATACAGTCCGAGTTAATGGAAGAAAGAGCAATTAAAGAGTCATCACCAAACAATGACATAGTCTATATACTAATAAAATTAAATGGAGTGTCAGCAGAGGCCATGATTGATACAGGAGCCAATATTTCAATTATTGATCAATTAGAATTAGATCGTATTACTGAGTTAACTACTGAGAGAATACCTACTTTACCAATTAACAATTTAACAATTGTTGGTGCTACCGGGAAACAAAATAAAACAATCAAAAAACAAGTGTCTTTGAATGTTACCACTAATGGAATAGGAATACCTATGGGATTTTTAGTAGCGAAAGGGCTACCGTTTAGGGTGTTAATAGGGTGTGATATGCTACGGCGACACACTGCAATTATAAATCTGGCCAGGGGTATAGTAACCTTGAGCACAGAAAATGGTGAGTTAACGGCTGAGATAATTGGTAGCCAAAGTGCCCCTCAGTGTCCGAGCTCATTTTTTGTTAGGGAGGATAATAGATTAACCCTAGGTAACAATATAGAAGTAACAGAATCAAAGATTTGGCAAGAGAAGATAGAAGAAATAATGGAGTTTCAGAATAGGCAGGCACCGGAAATAATTAGTGTAGAACAGAAACAACAACTTATAAAAATTTATAATAAATATAAATCAGTATTCTCAGAATTACCAGGAAAAGCAAAAAACTTCTTGTGTGAACTAAAGTTCAAGGAAAATGTAAATTTTAATAAACGATCGTACCCTATTGCTCAGGCTTTGAAAGAGGCAGCCAGGAAAGAAATTCAAAGAATGATATTAGAAGACATAATTGAAAGAAGTAGTTCTCCATGTACCAGCCCATTGGTAGCTATACCGAAGAAAGATGGTCAAGTCAGACTATGTCTCGATGCTCGGGAGTTGAATAAAATGCTCATTAACGATCGCACGTCTCCAGGTGAGATTGAAGAGATAATGAAAAAATTCTATGGATGCAAGTACATGAGTACTTGGGATGCAGTCTGTGGATACTGGCAAATAGAGTTGCACCCTAACAGCAGACAATATGTTGCTTTCATATTCGAAGGACGAAATTATCATTTTAAGCGTTTGCCTTTTGGATTGGTAAATTCTGTGGCCGTGTTCATCCAGTGCATGGACCAAATTTTGGGTAAGGAAGTTTTAGATTTTACTACCATATATGTGGATGACATATTAATTATGTCTTGTACTTGGGAGGGGCATTGTAACCGAGTGGAAACAGTGTTAAATAAACTTTTGCAACATAATATAACTTTAAAACTGGATAAATCTAAATTTATCACACATGAACTACCATTTTTAGGGTTCATTTTATCTGCTACTGGAATTAAACCATCTCCTGAAAAAGTAAAGGCTATTCAAGATTTTCCTAAACCAAGAAACTTGAAACAATTACAATCCTTTTTGGGGATATGCAACTATTATAGAAAATTTCAACAGAATTATTCAGAAGTAACAGCTAAATTTCAATGTTTACTTTCAAAGAAAAAAAAGTGGAAATGGGAAGAAAGTGAAAATAATAATTTCCAGATAGTAAAAAATAAGTTTCTTGATAGCATAATGTTACATCACCCAAATTTTAATAAACGTTTTTTCATAAATTGTGATGCTAGTAACATTAGCCTTGGAAGTGAGCTATATCAGGAAGATGAAGAAGGAAATCATGGAGTTATCAGTTTTGCAAGCAGAGTACTGAGTAGTTGTGAGAGAAATTATACAGTAACTGAAAAAGAACTGCTGAGTGTTGTGTTCTCATGTATAAAATTTCGAACATTTATTTTGGGATACCCAGTGACCATCAGAACTGATCACAGATCAATTTCGTTTTTAAAAAATTGTAAACTTAACCATGGCAGACTTACTAGATGGGCATTAATACTTCAAGAATATAATTTAGACTGGGAATATATTCCGGGTAAGAAGAATGTAATAGCAGACCGATTATCCCGGATTAACCTCGAAAAAGGAACTTGTGAAATAGAACCAGAAAGTGTTGGAAAAATATATTACATTATTAAGATGGCAAAGGAGTTACAAGATATAATTAATAAAATAAAAGTCGATCAAAAAAGGGACACTAAATTAACAAAAATTAATGAACGAATATTACAACATGACCCTAAATAATGAAATTTTTTTGTGTTTATGAAGAGGTCCTTTTTATTCGTCCTACCATTAAGGATCATGTCTGGAAGATGTATGTGCCAGCAGCAACAGAAGTAGCGTTGATTCAGGATTATCATGAAAGGTATGGCCACATGGGATCACTCAAAGTTATTAAAGCTTTATCTGAACATTGTTACGTGAAAGCTATAAATAAAAGAGTAAGGGAGATAGTAAAAACCTGTAACATATGTCAGCTAGTAAAAGTAAATAATGAGAAGAGAACGGGCACCATGATTACAATAAAATCTAATAATAAGCTTGAAAAGACATTCTTGGATATCTGTGGACCTTTTCCCAGAAGTGGAGGAAGACATAAATATAAATATATCATCATATTATTTGATCATTATACGAAATACACAAAACTCTACGCTATTAGTAGAGCCACAACGAAGAAAATTCTAGAAGTAATTATAAAAAAATACTTACCTGAGGTGGGAAAACCGGAAATGATTATAACTGATCATGGAACGCAATTTCGGGGAAAAAGGTGGAAAGAAGAATTGAGAAATTGGCAAATAAGAACCTACAAGACATCAGTGTACCACCCTAGTAGCAATCCTGCTGAACGTGTGTATTAAGGGAAGTTGGCAGAATTCTACGTACCTACTGTCATCAAGAACATAAAAACTGGAGTCAGTATATTGAACCAGCAGAGACTTTCCTTAATTGGTCATACCATGACACTATCGGTACTAGCCCTTATCAGGTAATGTTTGATAAACTACCACCAAGAGAAATTACATCATTGATAAATTTCCCTCCAGAAGAGAGAGTAGAGTTCGACCAAATGGAAATGCACAACAGAGTGTTGCATAAAGTAGAACTTCAACAAAAAAGGGATCAAGTAAAAAGGAGAAGATTGGATACATACCAGATAGAAGATAAGGTATTAATCAAAAATAGACAGCTACCCAGTTCTATAGAGGGTATTGCTCGGAAGCTACTGTTACTTTATACTGGCCCTTACCTCATAAACCAGGTGAAGGGGAATAATACTTACGAAATTAAAACAATTAACAATAATAGAATAAAGGGAGTGTATAATCAGTCAGAAATGAAACACTATTATGAAGATAAAACCAAGACTATTAGGAGAATTGAACCAATCAACAATTTATTTCTATAAACGAGTTAAACTAAAATAAATTTGTTCTAGTGGGGGGGCTTTATGTAACGTTACATAACCCGGTCCCAATAAATTAAATCATGATAACATAAAGGTCAGAAATGGGTAACCTATAACTAGCTCTAAATTAAAGTATATCACTAAACATGATAAACAATTCGAGTGATATACAGTAACAAGTGCGTTATAGTGTACCCATTGAGGTAAAAGGTGAAAGTGAAGGTAACTTATTACAGAATTGTGCTGTAGGTTTGGGAATTATAAAACTATGAGAATAGACTATAATACTACTAACTGATTCTGTATTTTATTTATTTATTGTAATATTTATATTGTATGGACAACCAATTGTTATACATAAGTTAATATTATATTTTTTAAAATATTTGTGTTATAATATAGGATAACCCAGGGTTAGTTTTAAAAAACATAAAAAATTTTAAATATAAAAGGATAATAAAAAATTAAAATAATACTATGAGGGAAATGGCAACAGGAAGTAGTGCAGTGTAGGAATACTATGAGAGACTAATAAATAATATATATAAATTTATTTAAAGATAATAAAATTATCAAATACTTATATACAAGGTCATAAGAAAATGAACAAAAACTTATTATGTAAACCAAATTGATAAAGAAACCGGAATGGAAAAGAATTATTTTTCGGTAAATAAAATATAAATTTATAATAATTACAAACTGCCTGTATAATAAAAATACTATGGGTTACTAAGAGTGACGAAAATAACAAGGATTGTTAATAATAAAAATTAGGAATAAAACCATAGAGTTGAAAAAATTATGCTACTACAATTATAATAAAATAACCTTTTCTGGAACTTTGGAGGAGTGAAAATTAATACAAAATTAACAAGCAACATGACCACTATATAATCATCCATGATTTATCAAAATTAAATGGTTATACTCCTTAATAAACAGTGAAAGAAAACCTTCTGATGATTCAACCTGGTTTCGCCATAGTTCTAAGTGACGATCGAATATGCGCCAGACGGTAAAGAAATTATAACTCAAGACGGACCTGACCAGAGAAAAAGCTTCATTCCAGTAAGAACCATACGAAGAGAGGTAATATAAACATTTCGTTTAATAGTTCAAGAAGAAAACGCATTCCGAACGTTGATATAGAACACGAAACTAGTCATTTAATCACATGTTTTTTTAAAGTAAACAAAAGCACGCTGCTCTCTTACGGCCATTCCTGGAACTACATACTAAACGAAAAAATAAACAAATTTATTTAATATTTTTTCGGTATTTGTAAAGCTTAGTAATTATCCATTTCTGACCATCTCATAACAAAAAGAACTTACCCTGAACCCTGGGGAATTATTAAGAATTATATATTAATTGATGTTTTTGAAAATAGTGTAAAATTTGGTAAACAAAACCATGTATGTTTTTTTCTTTAGACAATTCCATGTGTACTCTATGAAGTCGAGATTATGTTTTATTTAAGGAAAGATCAATTGTGATACTTGTATTTTGGTGGCAGGAAACAAAAAACCAATAATATAAATAAATAATATTATTGAAAAATGATATTGAATAATAAAGTGTGTTATAATTTTTGTAGTGGGTAGTTGTAATAGATTTCAGCACAAAAACAGAAGAGATCAACACATTGGATCAGATTTTGCTATAGTGTAGGCTGGTTAAACTAGGCGTGGAAACTTGTCTTACAATCAGCTGATTTAAATCACAGCGAACAATTTGAAAAAATCAGAAATCATTTAAACCAAGTGTAAATCATTGGTACTTACTCTCTCTTCCTCATAAGGCTGAACAACTTCCCTCCTTGACCCCAAATCACACACTCTCGATTTCTGTTTAGATTGAGTAACATTAAAGAAAATACTTTATTTTTTTTTTTTAAAACTTCAGTTATTATAATTCATAAGTGGCGACTGTGGATAGGCGGAAACTTTAACATCTCAAACCACTACGTTACAGAATTGGCGCATAACAACATTGGGAGCTTAATTAAATAAGACGAACACCCAATAAGACACATACAAAGTTTTCGCTATTAACTCTCCTATATTAACAAAAAAGCAGTACGTTACAAATTGGCGCTCAACGTAAAAGGGCGGTAATTAGAAAAGAATTTTGAAATTTAATAAAAATATATACCAAAAAATCTAATTATCATTGGCAGTTATGAGAAAACAAGAAATGCATAATACCCGAGGCAAATCGAAGAAGAGGGCAGAAGAAAAGGAGATTGAAGAAGGTGGACAGGAACAAGAAATAGAATTAGTCACGGACAGTGAAATGGACCAACAGACAGGCGATAAAGAAGAAACCGAAGTAGTTATGGATACGGAAGAGGAAATAGTGGAAGAGGATGCCCAAGGGGACCAACCAGACAAAGCGGTAGCCAGAGAAGAACCTAATTGGCAAGACATGATGAAATTTATGGCAGAACAATTTAAGGAACAGAATAAACAAACTAATGAACAATTTAGAAAACAGGAGGAAGCCTTGAAACAAACCAATGAGGAAAATAAGGAGAATTTTAAGAAACAGGGAGGAAAACTTAAAACAAACCAATGAGGAAAATAAGGAGAATTTTAAGAAGCAGGAGGAACAAAATAGACAGACCAATGAGAAAATAGATAGCATTCAGGAAAGTTTAGTCAAACAACTAAATGAAAAAATAGAAACCATTCATGGAAATATCAAACAAACCATGAATGAACAATACCATGAACTGAAGGAAACGGTTGAAGGGCAAAGAGAAGAGATGAATGCAAAATTTGAAGAGAATAATGAGAAGTTAAAACAAATTGAGGGTAAGGTGGAGAATTTCAACAAGGAATTAAGAGAAAATCTAAAAGGTAAAATTGAACTGGTCAATAATACGTTAAGCCAAAGAGTAGATGAATATAAGGAAGAGGCAGAGAAGAAATTAATAGAAACTAACCAAAGATTAGATAAAACTGAAGAGAAGATGGAACTGATTAAAACTGGAGTCGAGGCACGAATGGAAAAAGAAGAACAAGATAATCAAGTTCGTGTAATGGCCATACGACAAGAAAACAATGACCAGTTAGATAGTATCAAAAGTAGTCTAAACTGTAAATTGTCAGAGTTTCATAAAACAGTAGAGGATGTAAAAAATCAATGTGATAACCAAGCAGAGAAATTAGATAGTTTGCAACAAGTCCAAACCAATTTTCAAGGTGATGTAGAAAGAATAAGTGCTAGATCTGCATGCAGCAGTACTCATGTTTATCAAGATAGTAAGGAGAGTGTAAACTTACGGGATTATCGCAGAAACCCAATTGAATTTTTAGGGAGAATAGACGAAATTTTGAACAGATCAAAGGAGAATCGATGGAATATGATAAAAGGTATCGTTCAAATTGGACGAATCGTTCAAAAATATCAATGATAATTGGTGGACAGCCATTAGGAACGAGGTGTGTGATTATGGGGGTTTCAAAACAATGTTCAAACTTAAGTACTGGTCAGAGTCAGTACAAAACATTATTAGGGACGATATCTGTCATGGTAGGTATGACCATACAGTGGGACAAACACCTACTGCTTACTTTTTGGGGAAGGTGTGTATCGCAAAGTATTTAGACCCTAAGATACCTGAAGAGTGTCTAGTGACCAAAATGGCGTATCATTTCGAAGAGAAGATCATTAGTGCACGCTTAAGTGGACAAATAAAAACTATTGGAGGCATGGAAATGCTGCTAGAAAATTATGAACAGGAATCTTATTATAGGAGAAGTAGATGGAGGTCAGGGAATACCGAGGAGCGTAGGAATGAACCACCAAGAGAGAATCGGCCCAGAGTTAATTATGTGCATGCTAATAACAATTATTTCAATAATAGATATCGAGGAAGATGGCCTAATAATAATCGACAGAATTACAGACATGATTCTTATCACCGAGACGAAGGTCCACAAAGGAGTATGAACGTCGAGCAACCTAGATTCAGAGAGAGTGATGAAGAAAGGAGACCGATAAACAATATTCAACATCATGAAAATGTTGAACCAAACAATAATAATGATGGAAATAGGGGAAACGGGTACCAGCAGTGAGAAGATGTGATTGCCCGTCACTGCTAGAAACAACAGGGCACAGAATTTACCATACACCCAATTATAATACTAATTTAAATCATCCAATAACCATTATCAGAAATAATTTTCTAAAAAATATACAGTCCGAGTTAATGGAAGAAAGAGCAATTAAAGAGTCATCACCAAACAATGACATAGTCTATATACTAATAAAATTAAATGGAGTGTCAGCAGAGGCCATGATTGATACAGGAGCCAATATTTCAATTATTGATCAATTAGAATTAGATCGTATTACTGAGTTAACTACTGAGAGAATACCTACTTTACCAATTAACAATTTAACAATTGTTGGTGCTACCGGGAAACAAAATAAAACAATCAAAAAACAAGTGTCTTTGAATGTTACCACTAATGGAATAGGAATACCTATGGGATTTTTAGTAGCGAAAGGGCTACCGTTTAGGGTGTTAATAGGGTGTGATATGCTACGGCGACACACTGCAATTATAAATCTGGCCAGGGGTATAGTAACCTTGAGCACAGAAAATGGTGAGTTAACGGCTGAGATAATTGGTAGCCAAAGTGCCCCTCAGTGTCCGAGCTCATTTTTTGTTAGGGAGGATAATAGATTAACCCTAGGTAACAATATAGAAGTAACAGAATCAAAGATTTGGCAAGAGAAGATAGAAGAAATAATGGAGTTTCAGAATAGGCAGGCACCGGAAATAATTAGTGTAGAACAGAAACAACAACTTATAAAAATTTATAATAAATATAAATCAGTATTCTCAGAATCACCAGGAAAAGCAAAAAACTTCTTGTGTGAACTAAAGTTCAATGAAAATGTAAATTTTAATAAACGATCGTACCCTATTGCTCAGGCTTTGAAAGAGGCAGCCAGGAAAGAAATTCAAAGAATGATATTAGAAGACATAATTGAAAGAAGTAGTTCTCCATGTACCAGCCCATTGGTAGCTATACCGAAGAAAGATGGTCAAGTCAGACTATGTCTCGATGCTTGGGAGTTGAATAAAATGCTCATTAACGATCGCACGTCTCCAGGTGAGACTGAAGAGATAATGAAAAAATTCTATGGATGCAAGTACATGAGTACTTGGGATGCAGTCTGTGGATACTGGCAAATAGAGTTGCACCCTAACAGCAGACAATATGTTGCTTTCATATTCGAAGGACGAAATTATCATTTTAAGCGTTTGCCTTTTGGATTGGTAAATTCTGTGGCCGTGTTCATCCAGTGCATGGACCAAATTTTGGGTAAGGAAGTTTTAGATTTTACTACCATATATGTGGATGACATATTAATTACGTCTTGTACTTGGGAGGAGCATTGTAACCGAGTGGAAACAGTGTTAAATAAACTTTTGCAACATAATATAACTTTAAAACTGGATAAATCTAAATTTATCACACATGAACTACCATTTTTAGGGTTCATTTTATCTGCTACTGGAATTAAACCATCTCCTGAAAAAGTAAAGGCTATTCAAGATTTTCCTAAACCAAGAAACTTGAAACAATTACAATCCTTTTTGGGGATATGCAACTATTATAGAAAATTTCAACAGAATTATTCAGAAGTAACAGCTAAATTTCAATGTTTACTTTCAAAGAAAAAAAAGTGGAAATGGGAAGAAAGTGAAAATAATAATTTCCAGATAGTAAAAAATAAGTTTCTTGATAGCATAATGTTACATCACCCAAATTTTAATAAACGTTTTTTCATAAATTGTGATGCTAGTAACATTAGCCTTGGAAGTGAGCTATATCAGGAAGATGAAGAAGGAAATCATGGAGTTATCAGTTTTGCAAGCAGAGTACTGAGTAGTTGTGAGAGAAATTATACAGTAACTGAAAAAGAACTGCTGAGTGTTGTGTTCTCATGTATAAAATTTCGAACATTTATTTTGGGATACCCAGTGACCATCAGAACTGATCACAGATCAATTTCGTTTTTAAAAAATTGTAAACTTAACCATGGCAGACTTACTAGATGGGCATTAATACTTCAAGAATATAATTTAGACTGGGAATATATTCCGGGTAAGAAGAATGTAATAGCAGACCGATTATCCCGGATTAACCTCGAAAAAGGAACTTGTGAAATAGAACCAGAAAGTGTTGGAAAAATATATTACATTATTAAGATGGCAAAGGAGTTACAAGATATAATTAATAAAATAAAAGTCGATCAAAAAAGGGACACTAAATTAACAAAAATTAATGAACGAATATTACAACATGACCCTATAATAATGAAATTTTTTTGTGTTTATGAAGAGGTCCTTTTTATTCGTCCTACCATTAAGGATCATGTCTGGAAGATGTATGTGCCAGCAGCAACAGAAGTAGCGTTGATTCAGGATTATCATGAAAGGTATGGCCACATGGGATCACTCAAAGTTATTAAAGCTTTATCTGAACATTGTTACGTGAAAGCTATAAATAAAAGAGTAAGGGAGATAGTAAAAACCTGTAACATATGTCAGCTAGTAAAAGTAAATAATGAGAAGAGAACGGGCACCATGATTACAATAAAATCTAATAATAAGCTTGAAAAGACATTCTTGGATATCTGTGGACCTTTTCCCAGAAGTGGAGGAAGACATAAATATAAATATATCATCATATTATTTGATCATTATACGAAATACACAAAACTCTACGCTATTAGTAGAGCCACAACGAAGAAAATTCTAGAAGTAATTATAAAAAAATACTTACCTGAGGTGGGAAAACCGGAAATGATTATAACTGATCATGGAACGCAATTTCGGGGAAAAAGGTGGAAAGAAGAATTGAGAAATTGGCAAATAAGAACCTACAAGACATCAGTGTACCACCCTAGTAGCAATCCTGCTGAACGTGTGTATTAAGGGAAGTTGGCAGAATTCTACGTACCTACTGTCATCAAGAACATAAAAACTGGAGTCAGTATATTGAACCAGCAGAGACTTTCCTTAATTGGTCATACCATGACACTATCGGTACTAGCCCTTATCAGGTAATGTTTGATAAACTACCACCAAGAGAAATTACATCATTGATAAATTTCCCTCCAGAAGAGAGAGTAGAGTTCGACCAAATGGAAATGCACAACAGAGTGTTGCATAAAGTAGAACTTCAACAAAAAAGGGATCAAGTAAAAAGGAGAAGATTGGATACATACCAGATAGAAGATAAGGTATTAATCAAAAATAGACAACTACCCAGTTCTATAGAGGGTATTGCTCAGAAGCTACTGTTACTTTATACTGGCCCTTACCTCATAAACCAGGTGAAGGGGAATAATACTTACGAAATTAAAACAATTAACAATAATAGAATAAAGGGAGTGTATAATCAGTCAGAAATGAAACACTATTATGAAGATAAAACCAAGACTATTAGGAGAATTGAACCAATCAACAATTTATTTCTATAAACGAGTTAAACTAAAATAAATTTGTTCTAGTGGGGGGGCTTTATGTAACGTTACATAACCCGGTCCCAATAAATTAAATCATGATAACATAAAGGTCAGAAATGGGTAACCTATAACTAGCTCTAAATTAAAGTATATCACTAAACATGATAAACAATTCGAGTGATATACAGTAACAAGTGCGTTATAGTGTACCCATTGAGGTAAAAGGTGAAAGTGAAGGTAACTTATTACAGAATTGTGCTGTAGGTTTGGGAATTATAAAACTATGAGAATAGACTATAATACTACTAACTGATTCTGTATTTTATTTATTTATTGTAATATTTATATTGTATGGACAACCAATTGTTATACATAAGTTAATATTATATTTTTTAAAATATTTGTGTTATAATATAGGATAACCCAGGGTTAGTTTTAAAAAACATAAAAAATTTTAAATATAAAAGGATAATAAAAAATTAAAATAATACTATGAGGGAAATGGCAACAGGAAGTAGTGCAGTGTAGGAATACTATGAGAGACTAATAAATAATATATATAAATTTATTTAAAGATAATAAAATTATCAAATACTTATATACAAGGTCATTAGAAAATGAACAAAAACTTTTATGTAAACCAAATTGATAAAGAAACCGGAATGGAAAAGAATTATTTTTCGGTAAATAAAATATAAATTTATAATAATTACAAACTGCCTGTATAATAAAAATACTATGGGTTACTAAGAGTGACGAAAATAACAAGGATTGTTAATAATAAAAATTGGGAATAAAACCATAGAGTTGAAAAAATTATGCTACTACAATTATAATAAAATAACCTTTTCTGGAACTTTGGAGGAGTGAAAATTAATACAAAATTAACAAGCAACATGACCACTATATAATCATCCATGATTTATCAAAATTAAATGGTTATACTCCTTAATAAACAGTGAAAGAAAACCTTCTGATGATTCAACCTGGTTTCGCCATAGTTCTCAGTGACGATCGAATATGCGCCAGACGGTAAAGAAATTATAACTCAAGACGGACCTCACCAGAGAAAAAGCTTCATTCCAGTAAGAACCATACGAAGAGAGGTAATATAAACATTTCGTTTAATAGTTCAAGAAGAAAACGCATTCCAAACGTTGATATAGAACACGAAACTAGTCATTTAATCACATGTTTTTTTAAAGTAAACAAAAGCACGCTGCTCTCTTACGGCCATTCCTGGAACCACATACTAAACGAAAAAATAAACAAATTTATTTAATATTTTTTCGGTATTTGTAAAGCTTAGTAATTATCCATTTCTGACCATCTCATAACAAAAAGAACTTACCCTGAACCCTGGGGAATTATTAAGAATTATATATTAATTGATGTTTTTGAAAATAGTGTAAAATTTGGTAAACAAAACCATATATGTTTTTTTCTTTAGACAATTCCATGTGTACTCTATGAAGTCGAGATTATGTTTTATTTAAGGAAAGATCAATTGTGATACTTGTATTTTGGTGGCAGGAAACAAAAAACCAATAATATAAATAAATAATATTATTGAAAAATGATATTGAATAATAAAGTGTGTTATAATTTTTGTAGTGGGTAGTTGTAATAGATTTCAGCACAAAAACAGAAGAGATCAACACATTGGATCAGATTTTGCTATAGTGTAGGCTGGTTAAACTAGGCGTGGAAACTTGTCTTACAATCAGCTGATTTAAATCACAGCGAACAATTTGAAAAAATCAGAAATCATTTAAACCAAGTGTAAATCATTGGTACTTACTCTCTCTTCCTCATAAGGCTGAACAACTTCCCTCCTTGACCCCAAATCACACACTCTCGATTTCTGTTTAGATTGAGTAACATTAAAGAAAATACTTTATTTTTTTTTTTTTTAAACTTCAGTTATTATAATTCATAAGTGGCGACTGTGGATAGGCGGAAACTTTAACATCTCAAACCGCTACGTTACAGAATTGGCCCATAACAACATTGGGAGCTTAATTAAATAAGACGAACACCCAATAAGACACATACAAAGTTTTCGCTATTAACTCTCCTATATTAACAAAAAAGCAGTACGTTACAAATTGGCGCTCAACGTAAAAGGGCGGTAATTAGAAAAGAATTTTGAAATTTAATAAAAATATATACCAAAAAATCTAATTATCATTGGCAGTTATGAGAAAACAAGAAATGCATAATACCCGAGACAAATCGAAGAAGAGGGCAGAAGAAAAGGAGATTGAAGAAGGTGGACAGGAACAAGAAATAGAATTAGTCACGGACAGTGAAATGGACCAACAGACAGGCGATAAAGAAGAAACCGAAGTAGTTATGGATACGGAAAAGGAAATAGTGGAAGAGGATGCCCAAGGAGACCAACCAGACAAAGCGGTAGCCAGAGAAGAACCTAATTGGCAAGACATGATGAAATTTATGGCAGAACAATTTAAGGAACAGAATAAACAAACTAATGAACAATTTAGAAAACAGGAGGAAGCCTTGAAACAAACCAATGAGGAAAATAAGGAGAATTTTAAGAAACAGGAGGAAAACTTAAAACAAACCAATGAGGAAAATAAGGAGAATTTTAAGAAGCAGGAGGAACAAAATAGACAGACCAATGAGAAAATAGATAGCATTCAGGAAAGTTTAGTCAAACAACTAAATGAAAAAATAGAAACCATTCATGGAAATATCAAACAAACCATGAATGAACAATACCATGAACTGAAGGGAACGGTTGAAGGGCAAAGAGAAGAGATGAATGCAAAATTTGAAGAGAATAATGAGAAGTTAAAACAAATTGAGGGTAAGATGGAGAATTTCAACAAGGAATTAAGAGAAAATCTAGAAGGTAAAATTGAACTGGTCAATAATACGTTAAGCCAAAGAGTAGATGAATATAAGGAAGAGGCAGAGAAGAAATTAATAGAAACTAACCAAAGATTAGATAAAACTGAAGAGAAGATGGAACTGATTAAAACTGGAGTCGAGGCACGAATGGAAAAAGAAGAACAAGATAATCAAGTTCGTGTAATGGCCATACGACAAGAAAACAATGACCAGTTAGATAGTATCAAAAGTAGTCTAAACTGTAAATTGTCAGAGTTTCATAAAACAGTAGAGGATGTAAAAAATCAATGTGATAACCAAGCAGAGAAATTAGATAGTTTGCAACAAGTCCAAACCAATTTTCAAGGTGATGTAGAAAGAATAAGTGCTAGATCTGCATGCAGCAGTACTCATGTTTATCAAGATAGTAAGGAGAGTGTAAACTTACGGGATTATCGCAGAAACCCAATTGAATTTTTAGGGAGAATAGACGAAATTTTGAACAGATCAAAGGAGAATCGATGGAATATGATAAAAGGTATCGTTCAAATTGGACGAATCGTTCAAAAATATCAATGATAATTGGTGGACAGCCATTAGGAACGAGGTGTGTGATTATGGGGGTTTCAAAACAATGTTCAAACTTAAGTACTGGTCAGAGTCAGTACAAAACATTATTAGGGACGATATCTGTCATGGTAGGTATGACCATACAGTGGGACAAACACCTACTGCTTACTTTTTGGGGAAGGTGTGTATCGCAAAGTATTTAGACCCTAAGATACCTGAAGAGTGTCTAGTGACCAAAATGGCGTATCATTTCGAAGAGAAGATCATTAGTGCACGCTTAAGTGGACAAATAAAAACTATTGGAGGCATGGAAACGCTGCTAGAAAATTATGAACAGGAATCTTAGGCTGGTTATAGTGTTATAGTGTAGGCTGGTTAAACTAGGCGTGGAAACTTGTCTTACAATCAGCTGATTTAAATCACAGCGAACAATTTGAAAAAATCAGAAATCATTTAAACCGAGTGTAAATCATTGGTACTTACTCTCTCTTCCTCATAAGGCTGAACAACTTCCCTCCTTGACCCCAAATCACACACTCTCGATTTCTGTTTAGATTGAGTAACATTAAAGAAAATACTTTATTTATTTTTTTTTTTTTAAACTTCAGTTATTATAATTCATAAGTGGCGACTGTGGATAGGCGGAAACTTTAACATCTCAAACCGCTACGTTACAGAATTGGCGCATAACAACATTGGGAGCTTAATTAAATAAGACGAACACCCAATAAGACACATACAAAGTTTTCGCTATTAACTCTCCTATATTAACAAAAAAGCAGTACGTTACAATATAAACACCATCCATTCAAAAATAGAGTTCACTATGGAATCGGAGACAGACAACGGCATTCCATTCCTTGACCTTTTTATAAAGAAGAACGATGGTCACCTTAACTTTTCCACATACAGAAAACCCACACACACAAACAGATACTTACATACCCAGTCCCATCACCACCCAGCACAGTTACAGTCTGTAGTGAAGATGCACGTAGAGCCCTACATCTACCAGATGAGGAACACAGGAAACAGAAGCTAAACACTTTGAAGGAGACGCTGGTTTTCAATAGATACACCTCATCAGATTTAAACAACACCATCAAACAAAAGACAAAGAAGATGTAACCGGAGAAAGAAACACAGGAGTACATCAGCACCTTAACATTACCATATATAAAGGGTACAACAGACATAATATGGAGAATACTCAAGAAAAATCACATCAGGACAACATTCAAACATGCACAAAAAAATCAACGCCTTTCTATAAATCCGAAGGAAAGCATACACTTACAGGGACAAGGTGTATATCAAATACCATGCAAAAACTGCACCGATCTTGTATCGCCCACTCTTGGAGAAATATCCATCAACGCGTCCGCAAACACGAAAACACAAAAATCTTGGCACAAACTATGCTCTGTATGACGATGGACCCTTAGCCTACCTGCTGCCTCTCCCCCATTGTAATACTTCTGCCCGGGCTCGACAGCAGCTAATTGCCGTGTGAGTCACCTCACTGTGTGTCCAGTATGAAACAGTTTTTTTTGCCTCGCCCAATACTGGTAAAATTTTGTTATATTTGAAATCAGCGAAATAATACGATTAAAATGACACCAAACACGACTAAGGAATATTAAAAATTGGGCGTTATAAAGCACTATGCACTGAAGATGTGTATTAAAGTAGTTGTTGAGCTTTTACCTTGAAACGCCTTAAAATTTAATATTTTTTAGTCGTGTTTGGTAATATTTTCATCGTATTATTTCGTTGATTTCAAATATAACAAAATTTTACCAGTATTGGACGAGGCAAAAAAAAAATTGTTTCATACTGGACGCACAGTGAGATGACTCATGCGGCAATTAGCTGCTGTCGAGCCCGGGCGGAAGTATTACAATAGGGGAGAGGCAGCAGGTAAGCCAAGGGTCCACACGGCAACCATCATTATACAGAGTATAACTATAAGAAAATCAGACAGTACAGGGAAGCCATCGAAATCTACCAGATGAGAGAGGGAGTGGTCAACGATAGAAATGAATACATGAAATTAGCAACAACTTGGATTATCAATATACTTCAGTGTACATGTTTTTTGTTGTTGGGATTTTATGAATTTAAGTTATCAAAGCCTCATTTTATATTCTCATTTTTTCTTTTCATAATATAATTTTTTGGTTGCACTTTGGTATTATTTTATATGCTGATGTATGGTGTAAAATATACTCCCCTACACCTCATGGCAGGAGGACATTTGATACAGTTTCTTTTGACATGTTAAATTATTAGTGCTGTTTACAATGCACATGTCAAGCTGTATTCTCACTTATAAATGTTTCAGACATTAACTAGTATCCCCACTGTCTGCCATGGTGACTCATCTGGTGAAATAGTTGTATGTTGGTTTTGTATTGTTGAGTGGTAATATTTGGGATTGAATGCTGCTTGTTAATTCTGAAGTTATTAACAGGTTCGATATTTTTTGTAATATTTTAAAGATAGCCATACCTCTGTTTCACTGTACTTGATACAACGGAATGAAGAGTATAATTATAGTACAGTAGAGGTTGTCAACGACAGAGAAGCGTATGTGCAGTGAAACACGAGAGTGTAGTAGTGGGGGGAGTGGGGAGAAATATTGCAGTGGTGTGGGTAAGAACGTCAGCAGTTGTAATCTGTTAGCAGTTGCTTTTTACTAACAGTTGTGTTATATTTTATAAATATACAATGCCTCATCCGGGAACTGCTCACCGCTTAGGAAAAGGAGTTACGTTTAAAAGTCAGAGCAAGTGCATAATTCTGTTTCAAAAGACAATCCCACAATGACACGGTCATAAATCTTATAACAGAATCAAATAAACTGGGACCAGTTGAATCTTTTTCGACCCCTAAAAAAACTTGGAATCGTGTCAATAAAAAATGAATTTAGATAGTTTTCAGACAAGCTCTTTGCGTAATATAATATATAATTTTCATGTCACTCATAAAACATTGCCATGTTTAAGAACATTATTATCTGTTTTAAAAATGGAACATGCGGAACTTGGGCTCCATTTTTCACATGAATCGCTTAGAAAAGTTATAAAAGGTATGGAATTTAGATGGAAGAAAACAGTCGACAACAGACAAATTGTATTAGAAAAAGATGACATCCGTTTTAAACGTGTCGCATATTTAAAAAAATTCATGAATTCAGAAAAAGTGGCCGACCAATTATATTTTCGGACGAATCATATATACATTCTATCCACGTAAAAAGTATGGCTTGGTCTGATTGATCCCTAAGTGATTATAAAAAAGTTATTGAAAGGACAAAGGTTGATATTGATTAATGCAGACAGTGAGACCGGAGGTGTTCCAAATGCACTTTTAGTTAAGTTGGGCCAGCGTTGTGGTGATTATCACGAAGAAACGAATGCAGACAATTGCAAAAAATGGCTGAAGATGAAACTAATTTCAAACCTACCACCCCGGTCAGTTTTAGTGATAGATAATGCTTCGTACCACAATAAAAAGTTACACAAAGTGCCGAAGTCCACTTCTAGAAAGTCAGAAATGTTAAAGTAGTTGCGAAACAAAAATATTCAATGTAGTTAAAGTATGTATAAACCTGAACTCTACCATGTAATAAAACTTATCAAACCAAATTATGAACACTTCCACATAGATTCTATTTTGGAACAATATGGTCACAGTGTTCTCAGATTACCCCCTTATCATCCGGAACTTAATCCCATAGAACTTATTTGGGCAAGGGTAAAAAATAATATTGCGGCTCGTAATGTATCCAATCAGTTGAATGTAGTTCATGAAATGGTTGAACAGGTTTTTTTAGAATTAACAAGTGGACTGGAAAAGTGTTGCGATCATAGTGTCAAGTGTGAACAAAAGTATGCAGAGACAGAGAGGTTAATAGACAATGAATGTGATAAACTGTATCAGAAAGTTGCCCCTGCTACATGAGGGGTCGTACTGTTTTTCTGCTAACACAGAAGACCCAACAGTGCCTAAGATCAGCAAAGAATGCCGGGGACCTGCTTTCCTCATTCAGGGTATACAGAGTGCCGTGTTCTAGAGAGAAAATTTATATCAGCACCACAAAACACAGCAGTAACACTAATATCAGTAACATAAGTGACACTGCTATCTGGGGCAAATGCAGAAGTCTGCCATAGCAGAACAATCACTGTGTAATGACGGCCATACTATCTTGTCTGGAGACTCACCAGTACTTTGCTCGGTTGCAACAGAGGCTATAGAAAAACACAGGCATGGGGACTGCAGCATAAATAAGAAAAGGGGGTCCTTAGTGCTGAATAAATACTAGATATCGGCATTGAGACTTGGTAATATAGCCGAGCAAATAAAAAAACTAAGATCAATGTGATTGAGTAAATAATAATAATCAGTCAGCAGAGAGTTGATACCTTAAAAACATGTGTAAATAGTTAAGTGTCTCAACGGAGTAGGACAATTATTGTTTTGGAGACCAAGGCACTCAGCTGCTTAGTGTGATAAACATATACAGTCTGTGGCACCATCGAACCCCTTTTACACGCCAGTCAGATGCCTTGGTCCAACTGCCCACCTGTCCCAATAAACTAACCTCTGCAGACATCTGTAAATTACACAGGATCTGCCTAGTCCCAGGTGTTAGCTCTGACTACATACCGCTTCTACCAACTATAGCCTACGGCCACGTTCAGTATCCTTCCCTTGAGCCCCTCACATGGTCGTTACAGACTAATATACTGCTGACTGGCCACTCTTCTCTCACGCCATAGCAACTCTATTCCCCTCCCCTGACTATCTTTACTGAAACAGATGCCTACAGTAACATACTAACAGCGACCATACAGACAGTGATGGCTGAGACCATTCCTATTAAAAAAATCTAATACAGTAAACCTCGATTTAACGGACAGAATTTGACGGACAAAACGATCCCCCCAAAAAAAAAAATTGAAACATCAAAGCATGATAATGTTTTTAGGCTTTTGAAACATATAATGTGCATAAACTGCAGACTCTCCTGTTCTGGCGATATTGCTTGCCTATCGCAGCATACTTTCGTTTCTTTTCTTCTTGTTTTGAAACACGCAAATTTTCTCATCTTCAATTGTATTTGATGAGAACGCATCAAGAATTCATTTAATTCTTCACGATTCCTGTCTTTGCGTTGTCGTTGACGCAGGCGTCGCACACGTTCAGTGGAAGACATCACGACGACTAACACTGAACAATATACACTGATCAATGTAATATCTTATTTTACTGTGAAATATTCATCAATCGGCTAATACAGCAAGCATTACACTGGCACGTAATTTTTCATTTCCCGTATCTTTATTGTTACAGATTTGGTTCCCTTTTGGTCCACCGTAAATATACGTAAATAAAAAATACGGGTGTTTCATCGGCATTTCCCATGTGTTCAAGTGAATAATTATGCTTCTTGCATAAATGAATGACAAATCGCTGATACTGTAGGAGTTTTTCTTCGTAGTCACTCGGTAGTTGTAGCGCGAGTGATGTACGTCATTTAAGTGCAAATCCATTTCGCCGCATCATTCGTCTTATACACCCGAAGCTGGCTTTGAAACCAGAGACTTTTAATTCTTCTGCGATTTCTAAAGCTTTTAATTTTAAAACATGTCTAGTGACAGGGAGTCCTTGCCTTCTTAAAAGCCGTATACGTATTCACAGACGCTGGACTCTACTGCTACAAAACGCCCAACTTGAGGTCCCGCGAATGCTCGTCGCGCAGTATTTGCATTTAAAAGTCGTTCCTTCTGTTTTCTCCATCGTCGAATACAGGATTCATCAATATCGAATTTCCTTGCGGCTTCGCGATTGCATGTTTTTTCTACATTTTCTATCACAATTAATTTATAATTCGCATCGTACGGGTTACGTTTAATTTGATTTGACTGCGTGCCTTTAGTCTCCACAATATCACTCATACTGCAAACGCACTACAAAAACGCCAAATGAAAACAAAGTACAGATAAGCGATGTTGTCGCTGTTACAATAGAAAACCACACTGGCAGTTTACCCGTTATTTAGAAACATGTTACTCACACCCCCTCTACTCATCCTTTGTCTTGCTGCCTACAGAAGGGTGCCAGCACGCGCGCATGCACTTACACTTTATCTTCATATTCTTTCTTCAGTTTGCTGTTAAAACATTCGGTTGTAGTCATAAATCATAACGCCAGAGTTAACTACACAGCCGGGCAAACTGCTGTTGCTTAGGCAGTAAACAACTCATAGATACCAAAAGCGTTCGTCCCGCCAGAAGTCAGGTATAACTTCAAATTTCGGTACCACGCGAATGCAAGCCGCAGGCCAAATTAGCGACCATGTTTTAAGGAGAAAAAGTGCGGCTTGTATTCGGAACAATACGGTATTTGCATGATATTAATAGTATTAAAATTTCAAGTGTTATAGGCCTATTTGATTTAAATATATCCTCAAAAAACAAAATTTGCGATTTAACGGACTTTCGATTTTACGGACACCCCTCAGCCCCAATTAGTCCGTTAAGTCGAGGGTTTACTGTACTCCCAACAGAGATCCCCCCCCCCCAAGTCCTTGTACTGGTCTGCCGTAAACACTGGGTTTGTGGCCTCTTGAATAGAGACCAGCAAAGCAAGCATCTCCACTCAGAATACTGAAGGCTCTCGAATGAAGTGAATAACTCATCCATGACTTCTGCTCATCGCATCTCAATAGTCTCTGTACATCAGTACAGGAATCCTTCACAATTCTGAAAGAAAGTAAAACGCTTCCACAACCCACCTAAACCTGATACCCATATCTTGTTACACAACCGTCTTCTCGTTAGTGATAAAAGGCTACCACCTTTCGGGATATACTCCAGTCGGTCCACAGCCATCCAGAAAGCCCTGACTTTGACGCCACCATGGAAAGGACCACAAACAACTTTCTAGCATCTCACACAGCTCTCTACACCCCTTATGACAAACTGACTGGTGACTATGACCATCCCCGCTGGAGCAACAAATCACTGTTGAAGATATAAAACTCAAACTGGCGTAATGCTGCAACATCACTCCAGGCCCTGATGTAATCCTCAATAGAGTACGGTACTAAAGGCCCTCTCTGAAATCGCATTGGAAGCTCAGCCAACTTGTATACCTCTAGCTCCAACTCGGATTCATACCGCGAGTTTGGAAACATGCCCATGTCTTGATATTACCCAAACCCCTCACATCCACCAGATAACCATCTAACTACTGCCCCATTTCGCTCACCCCAGCGATCTCCAGGCTCTTCGAAAAAAACATAGTTGCCAGGTTTCATCCCCACCTATAAGCACACAACATCCTGCCCAATACTCAAGGTGTGTTTTGCCCTAGGTACATCATATACGAACAATTGTTCAGGGTGACCAGTGCCATCCAAGACAACTCTGCCTGAAAACACCCAACATCTTAGCATTACTCAACAACCACAAAGCTTTCAACTCCGTATGGCACAGTGGTCTCAGATTCAAACCCCTTGGATGTTACTTTCTTCCAGACTTCATAAAATGTCTCTCGCAGTTCTTGGATAGATGCACAGCAAAAGTCCGAGTCTGTCAGCCTCTCTTGGCGCCCTTCCAACTTAATGCTGGTGTGCCTAAGGGCTCCGCCATTAGCGTGTTACTTTATATTCTCTTTACAAAAGACATCCTCCCCTGCACTTGACATACCCTTCAGTAGGACTAGCCCAATATGCTGACCCTTACAGGATAACAGAATGGCGAGCCCTACACCCAATTTACTGTTGTCTTACTAAAACCAGCAATACTGCTCTGTATGGCCTTAACAAACATTTCTCAGCCCTACACTCTTTCCTGCACAAACTACACTGGAAATATGCCCAAACTGCCAATAACTGTGCCTCCCTCCAATCCATCGCACCTTCCATCAACAGAGCAACCAGGAACACACAGACCCCTCTTCCTCATTAATCGCATGCTGGCTAATGCCAACTAACCTCCTGCCAGAAATAGACACAGAAACAGAAAAGATAAAATTGCCTGTTTTTCTTGGGAATTTGCTGCCTGCTCTTACCATTTGGCTACAAAGTCTGTATTGCGACTTGAAAATCAAATTTAAGTTAAATATTCTTCGGTAAATATTGTTTCTAAATCTTTCTGTCAGTTTTGACTGCATTAAGCCACCTGTTTCTGCATTTGTTCGTTTTGTGTTAATGGAAAAAATAGGACACAGAATAGAGGTTTCTTTATGCATATTTTATTAATAAGTACACCAAAGGAAAAAATTCAAGAACTCTGATTAAGTGAAAAATTGTTAAAGAGGTTGATACTACTTATAAAACTTCGAAGCTTATATCTCATTCGGAGACTTCTTTCAAACTACTAGCAGATCTATTAATTATGGCACATGGCCATTGGCCTATTAACGTTTTAGTTTATCATAAGTTAGGAACTCAGTTGCAAATATTTTCAGGTAAGGAAAGAAGCCACTTTTATTTTTTTAATATCAGGTAATGTGCTCCTTAGGAAAATAAGCACAATAAAATCTTTTTCAGAAATGCCTATTACGACTTATTAATTTTTAGCTCGTCTTACCTAACAATGTTTATAAAATCATTATGGTCAATTTTCAAATTCCTGTAGAAATATTTGTTTTGAGGATATTTACTTGATGTAATGATATTATAGTTTTAGTATTAAGTCCATTCTAGATAATTTTACAAAACATGTGATCTGTTAAAGGCTGAGCTTTTTTAAATGAGTTATGATGTTAAGGAAGTAACGTGTGTGTGTGAGCACATATGTGTTTGTGTGTGTGATATTTAAGTAAGAAAAGGGATGTGTATAAGTTGCATGGGATAAAGTTTGTGGAATTGAAATGAGAATATTAAGGTATTCCATTAAAAGGTATAAATATTAAAATAGATTACATAAGGTAATATTTAATATAAAGAAAAATGGTTACAATAAGAAATAGTTTATACTGTGTTACTGCACTCCTTCCCCACTCTCACTTGTCTCTCCCCACTCTGAAGATGTCTGGGCAAGGGTATGTCAAAACTTCTGGCAATATTTATACATTCTAGACCATGGCCTAACAGCCTGGAAAAAGTTGACAGTGAAAACTGTATGAAGCTGGCTAGTCAACAGTAACATGCATTAAAAACAACAGTTTTCTTTAAAACTAGCCCTCCTCTTATGAAGATTACTTGTACTGTCTTTGTGTTAAACTCACAATCCCATTCTGTTACATTCACACATACTGTAGACCCACAAATTTCACCACACTGTTCTTAGTAAATTTAATAGATGAAGAGCTTTTGAACTGAGAAATCAAGTTACACATGTACAACATAGTGTAAACAAAATGACTGATGCTATATAATGAATAAGTTGAAGTTACTCTGCATGTGCAATAGGGTGGAACGAAAAAATCAAGTTTGGATTTTTAATTTGTAATAGTGCGGAAAAGTTGCCTTTTGGTGTAGATAAGATAAAAAAAATATATGAAAAATATTGGAGCACGTCTTGAGGTGCCGCAAGGACGATAAATTTTCATAAAATTACAATTTTCGCTACATTTTTAAGTATTTTTAAGAAGTTGTCAATTTTTTTTTTTTATTTCAAATACTGTCAAAAAAGCAGTTTTTATATCAAAAAAGACATACAATTTTTTTTTAACTTTTTGGATTATGTCTTGAGGTGCCGCAAGAGCGGTAAAGTTTTATAAAAACACACTTTTTGTAACTTTTTCAAAGAATTTTACGTGTCTCGATTATGCAATAAAAAGTTTCAAATAGGCGTTTTAATATGAATAGAGGATTATTTTATAGAGGATTGTTTTTTTATTGTTCAAGAAAAGAAAGGAATTAAGTCGTACAAAAAAGTTATTTCAGAAGAGCACGTTTCACTAATAGAGGAACCAAACTCAAAGTTTTTAGGCCATGTAACACCTAAATCTGGCACTGGAAAAGACATAGCAGACAGTATACTGGAGTTTCTTGAAGATAGAGAACACAACGAACAAATTTTGAACTTTACTGCTATTGGGTGTGATGGAACCGTTGTAAACACTGGACATAATAATTGTGTGATTTCTTTGATGGAAAATGAAATAGGAAACCTTTACAATGGTTAGTTTGTTTCTTCCATGAAAATGAGCTACCTTTGCGACATCTTTTTTGTCATTTAGATGGTAAAACGAAGGGACCCAATGAGTTTAAAGGCGAAATAGGTCAGCAGCTGGAAAACTGTGCTAATCTTCCTGTGGTTACTTTTTTGCCAATTGAAAATAACCTTCCTCTTTTGGAGAACATAAATGATTTAAGTACAGATCAGAAGTATTTATTGGATATGTGTATCGCTGTATCAAGTGGAAATTGCTCACTAGATTTATCTTTAAGAAACCCTGGAAGACTTGCTCACTCCAGGTGGCTTACATTAGCAAACCGTATACTTAGATTGTATGTGGCAACTGAAAATCCAACTGAAAACCTTAAGACTCTGGCTGAATACATTGTGAAAGTGTATGCACCTGTGTGGTTTAACATTAAGTTAAAACCTTCATGTACTTATGGTTCCAAACATCTGTTTAAGCTTATCTCGTATTCACGCTATCTCTCTGATGATTTCAAGAACGTTCTAGACCCGGTTATTCAAAGAAATGGGTACTTTGCTGCTGCAGAAAATCTCCTTTTGTCCATGCTATGTGATGAGCGCAAAAATGTAAGAGAACTTGGTTTACGTGTTTTAAAAGCAAGAACAGAAAGTAGAGGCGGAGTCAGGAAGTTTAAAGTTCCAAAGATAAACTTTGACGCAAAGGATTACATTGACATGATCTCATGGGCTAAAAATGACGTAACTGAACCCCCCTTGGTAAAACATGTTTCCGTTGACTCTCTTAAAGACTTTATATGGAAGACATCTGAAGCTCAACCAAATAGTAAAGTGGACCCGCTTATCGACTTTCCCCGGCTTCCTTGTCACACGCAAGCTGTAGAAAGAGCTGTGAAACTGGTGACCGAATCGGCTCAAAATGTCTGTGGTTCAATCGCAAGAGAAGGATATATAAGAGCAAAAATTGACTCACGTGAGAACATGCCAAAATTTGATACAAGAAAACAGTTTAATGTGTCAGTGAAGTAGAAACAAACATTTTGCAGCTGTAACATTTGTAACTATTAAGGGTTTTTTAAATCATAAAAAATGAACTTTCAATGTCTTTAAAAGTGTATTATGATATTTTTTTACGTGTGCTCTAATAAAAAAAATATATAATTGATTTGACGAGCTTTTATTTCAACCTTATTTACTACTATTTGTAACAACCAAAATGTTCGCAAAAGTTTCAAAATTAGCAAAAATACAAACTTTTTGACATTAAAAAATATTTTTTTATTATTATTATATTTTGTAATTAATAATTTCTTCTAATTCTAATGCTTATATATGTATTTACAACTATCTTTTATAACATTATATGTACGAGGAAACCATAAAAAATAATTTATCAAAGTTTATAATTTTTCAATTTTTTTACAAACTTTAAGCTCTTTGCGGCACCTCAAGATGTTGTAGTATAGCAACCAAATTTTTTTTTCTTCTTTTTGAACCTAAAAGGCAACTTTTCCCCACTATTACAAAACTAAAAAAAAAAAAAATTAAAAAAAGGCCATTTTCATTCCACCCTAATGTGCAACCTGAGTCACCACTGCCGAGCACTTTTCATTATCAGCTGCCCCTTAATTTTGACATATAATTTTTAAAATCGTGTATTAACATTTTATATAAATATATTCATTAACATGCTTACCTCATGAAATATTGCACTTTTTTTACATTTATTGCACAATGGAAATCCATCTTCTTCGTCACAGTCCAATGGCAAGCGCCTCGATCTGTAGTCACAAGCAGGATCTTCGCATACTAACCAGCCCTGTACAGTAAGACAGTATGAATACAGTATAATTCAGTATTAGCACAGTATTACACAGAACGACAGATTTCACTTTTTTACTTCTTTAATTGTTTACCTTACAAATAAACCAAATTCTGTGCAATGATTTAAAAAAATATAAATTGTACTACAACAGATTTTAATAAATATAAAAGTAGTACTTTTAATATTTGTCTTGTTCTGCTCTACTTATTCAATACAGTTTTAAAGAGATGTAGAGTTCTACAAATAGAAAGTTTCTTTTGAATCTGTTATCAAATCAATAGGTTGGGTATCTTATAATTTTATAAAACAAAAATAAAGAAAATTTGAATACCTGATAATATTTCTGTATGTAAAATCTCATGGTCTGTGTTAGTTTATTCTGAATACTTGGAATGTACTGAATTGGTTGAACCATACAGTTTGGATTAGGACACCTCTCCAAAATTAATGTCACTTCTCCAGATTCCTGTAAAAAAGGCATACATAAAAAAATGCACACACACACACATACATTATTTGTATTGACTACGTGTACACAATTCGAAAATATTTACATAAATTTTGAGTACTTGACAAAGCACGTATGTATGTACACATATTGTAACAGTACAGACTGTTCCATAGTAATAAACTAGCTGAGTAGCAAAAAGTGATGATAACAAGTAGTAAATCTACAAAAAGCATTCAATGACAACACAAAATAAACTGACGAATAGAATGAGACATTGACAAAGACTAATTCCCCAATAGATTAGTTAAGTGAGAATAAAACAATTAGACAAAATCAAACACCATAAATAAATGAAAGGTGAAATAACTTATATTTTTAAAATATATTAGAGTACGGTAAACAGCACATTAGCTGAACAATTAAAAAGAAATAGCTAGCATAAGAAATAAAATGAAGTATCATGTTGATAATAATGAATAGTAGATGAATTATGATAAATGAACAATTAAAATGAGATTAACAAAGTGTAATCAACAATGTTAAATCAACCTTGAAAGAAAGGTATGCTAAGGCATAATAAATAATGATTAAAGAAAAATTAATGAAAGAATAAATTGTATATGTTCTAATTATAAATGATGTCAAATGTAATCAACAATGTAAAGAACTTAATGTATTTAAAAATGTTATAAGCCTGTTAATTTTGTAAAAAGATCTATTACAAGGTAAGGTGAACAAGACCTTATTATGAATTGTGAAGAGTAAGGGAATGACCTAAGATGAGTTAAAGTAACTTAATGAATAATAAATAATGTAATAAGAGATCAGAACAATTGTAACGTTTCGTACATGTAACAATTCGGGAACCTGGTTAATTGGCTCAGGTCAATTAAACAGGCTGCCATTATCTTTACAAAATCAAAAATAACTGGAAAGTAAACAAAAGTTAAATAGGATCCCGTGAATTGAGGAATATTGACAGGGGTTTGTAGATTTATTCACTCACCTTTTTGGACCATGACATCTCTTTATTACATAAAGTTTTAAGTTCACTATTGAAAGTTCTCAAACAATATAGTTTACTATATGATTAAATATATAAATTACTACTTTACAAAGGGGCCTCAAAATATGATGTACATCCTTTTTAATTAATTCCACGGATCCGGGATCAAATACATTAAATGAATAATGGTCACCTTGCCATGTACAATATTGAAACTCTAACCATTTGAAGAATGGTTTTTTATTAATCTTCTAAAACAACAAATATTAGATTACATGTTACCTATAATGTCAGTTTTCTAAAGTCTTTAATGTTATTACATTTAAAGCATAATTTTTTAAAGTCTTTAATATGATAATTTAAATTGTCTTTTGGGGTTTATAATTTTGTAACTCTTAACCATGGAAGACAAGCCTCCATGTCACCTGTGTGTTTCCTGAAGTTGCTGCAGAATTAGTTCTTCGGTCCTCCTGATGTTTCTTGAAGTTCAGTCGTTACATTATCATACTGTGGTGGTGAAGTTCTAGAAGTATGTGAAATCATTCCTGGTGTGGTACATTCATCTCAGGCGACTGTAGTTATTCTTAGTAATTCTTGTAGTTAGAACACATAGATAGAAAGTTTGTTTCACTGTTATACACTTCACATGATGATAGATTAGTTTACTATCACCTTCTTGGTTGTAATACTGTATTATTTACATGGTCCGTTATTTTATAATATAGAGAGATGTCATCACCACACAACTTTACTTATTTAACTAGTCATTGTATCCCGATTTTCACATTTTTATATACGCGTAGCTAAACAACGCTTTACGCTGCTTACGGCGTGGGCGCTCCATTCCAAGTGGCAGAAAATAGTTAAGGGAAGCGTAGTAATCTCAAGACAATTACTAGGCTACATAAAAGTAGTTCCGTTTTTCTAATTTTAATTAAAGGACTACGGTTGATTAAATAATTAAATCGTGATATTCTTAGTTGCAGAAGTTATCAAAGTACGTAACAATGGTCTTATTTAATTATTTAAATAATAACAAATTTACAATCATACTTAGTTTATTTAGGGGTCAGAAAACAAGTTAATTCTGGTCTATTCCTGTTTATGCAGGAATTATTAATAAGCTTTACCCATTCTGTACAATTCAATTCCCATTTAATTTTATTATTAGATTTATATTAAATATTATTATTATTAAATGATTGCCATAAGATTTAGTTTACAATGTGAGATTTTATTAAGAATTTAAAATTTCTCCGATTATATATTATCAACTTAATTAAATAACATATTTTTATTAAATAAAATCGTCACATACTCCTCCGCTTAAATATCGACACCGGGTGAGTATTTTACGGGTTTTTTTTTTTTTTTTTTTTTTAGGTGAGCAACGTACTGGGAGTATGCTCGGGGATTTCTGTGTTAAAATTTTATTTAGTACATGATTTGTTTTCTCTATATCTCTTTAAATGATCTTGTTCATTTAAATGTTCTCCTCCGTGAAATTCCCTTTTTCTAGTTTCTTACCATGCTAATTTATATTTTAATTCTTAATACTAATTTCCCTAATTATCCGTAACTCACAATATCGTGGCCCGACTGATTACATTTTGCATACTCTAACTCTAGTAGTTAGTTTTCTGCACTTTCTTTAACTCTTGTAAAGAACTTTCTTTAACCCTTGTAAAGAATTTTTCAGTGCGGCGCCGTTGTGACTTGTTACGTTACCTATAGATAATTCTTAATTCTACTACAGAAATCTAAAGCCAATCCCATACTTGACCTTAGATTCATTCTTATCCTAATTTCTTATGCTACTGAGAGAATCGGAATTTCACGAAGATAATAATTTTTGTTTTTAAATGATCAGCTGTAATACATAAACAAAAGGACACAAACACTTTACTTTCAACGATCAGCTGTTACAGTGGAATGTGGGTCAAACTAGTGTTCTTCAAACAATGGCATAGTTTATGCGTACAAAGGGGAAGTTTCTTGAGGGAGAATATTTCTCTATTGTTCCATTTAACAATAGCTGGCGGACAGCTTATTAACTTGCACAGGCTTGCTTCAAAAAAGGGGTGGAGTGAGCGATGCGTACGCAATGTTACGGCCCGTTACTAAGCTGAGTTTTGTTACACTTTTATAATTATAATTATACTAACGTGTTATAATAATTTACGATATTATTAAACTATTTATTTTAAATGACTTATTATTTATTATTATTACTTTGGTCTGATTTAAGAGACGGTTTCTTTTTTGTTTCGAACTCGTTTGTTTACTTCGGGAAGCATCATTCCATAAAATTAATTAGTACACTTGTTTTATTTAGTCAGTAGTTCATATAACTCATCGTGTCAATAGAAACACGAATTACACATTTATGCAGGCTTGTACAGGAAAACTACAGGTCTTAAATTGTCGCAAAATTGACGTGTTAGAGACTGAATACTTTGACACGTACATACATGAATTGGTATAATACAATCTAATCTTTTCCCGTATAATCATATACGAGTATGTGCGTAATCTCACACAAAATATACACTTATATTTATACACTTATAAATATCGTCAATATTATTCATATATGCTACTTAGAATACTTTTCCTCTAAGTACAATGTAAGTACAATATACTACTTTTACATACAATTTCCTAACTGAGTGCATAGATATACAGAATAGAGTATTTTATAATTTACACTAAGTACACTAACCATTTACACAAAATGAAACAAAAAAACAGTGGCGCATTTTAATAATAAAATTATTTTCTTGTTTTTTTTTTTTTTATTCGATTTAATTTTCAACATGTGTCTGAAATCTTTTGTTACTGGGCAAGGGGTCACACACTTTGTAATACAATAGGGGGAGGTGATGTATTGTCTACTTGAGGTGGCAGAGCGTAACAAAGGGGTAGTTTGGTACAAGCGGGAACAGGTCATTTTCTTGTCTGAGATTGTCGTTAAACAGACAAGTTGGGGAATGCATTTTTAAACAGGTTTTACCCTAGGCTTACAATGTTTAAATAATTATTATATTATATTTAAATATCCTTACCTTATATATCATGGTTATTATATTATATTATATTATTACGACACATAATGATTATAAAAACACATTATCCTAATTCTGATTTTACTTACTTTAATTCTTCCTTTTGCGTATTTTAAATTAACATTCATAGAGTGAATAATTCTACCACATATTAAATGACAAACACAGGGCATTTTATTTTGCTAATTATCATTTATTCATTAATTAAGCAGAGTTGCGCATTTGTTACGTTTCGCATAACGTAACCATTCGGGAACCTGGTTAATTGGCTCAGGTCAATTAAACAGGCTGCCATTATCTTTACAAAATCAAAAATAACTGGAAAGTAAACAAAAGTTAAATAGGATCCCGTGAATTGAGGAATATTGACAGGGGTTTGTAGATTTATTCACTCACCTTTTTGGACCATGACATCTCTTTATTACATAAAGTTTTAAGTTCACTATTGAAAGTTCTCAAACAATATAGTTTACTATATGATTAAATATATAAATTACTACTTTACAAAGGGGCCTCAAAATATGATGTACATCCTTTTTAATTAATTCCACGGATCCGGGATCAAATACATTAAATGAATAATGGTCACCTTGCCATGTACAATATTGAAACTCTAACCATTTGAAGAATGGTTTTTTATTAATCTTCTAAAACAACAAATATTAGATTACATGTTACCTATAATGTCAGTTTTCTAAAGTCTTTAATGTTATTACATTTAAAGCATAATTTTTTAAAGTCTTTAATATGATAATTTAAATTGTCTTTTGGGGTTTATAATTTTGTAACTCTTAACCATGGAAGACAAGCCTCCATGTCACCTGTGTGTTTCCTGAAGTTGCTGCAGAATTAGTTCTTCGGTCCTCCTGATGTTTCTTGAAGTTCAGTCGTTACATTATCATACTGTGGTGGTGAAGTTCTAGAAGTATGTGAAATCATTCCTGGTGTGGTACATTCATCTCAGGCGACTGTAGTTATTCTTAGTAATTCTTGTAGTTAGAACACATAGATAGAAAGTTTGTTTCACTGTTATACACTTCACATGATGATAGATTAGTTTACTATCACCTTCTTGGTTGTAATACTGTATTATTTACATGGTCCGTTATTTTATAATATAGAGAGATGTCATCACCACACAACTTTACTTATTTAACTAGTCATTGTATCCCGATTTTCACATTTTTATATACGCGTAGCTAAACAACGCTTTACGCTGCTTACGGCGTGGGCGCTCCATTCCAAGTGGCAGAAAATAGTTAAGGGAAGCGTAGTAATCTCAAGACAATTACTAGGCTACATAAAAGTAGTTCCGTTTTTCTAATTTTAATTAAAGGACTACGGTTGATTAAATAATTAAATCGTGATATTCTTAGTTGCAGAAGTTATCAAAGTACGTAACAATGGTCTTATTTAATTATTTAAATAATAACAAATTTACAATCATACTTAGTTTATTTAGGGGTCAGAAAACAAGTTAATTCTGGTCTATTCCTGTTTATCCAGGAATTATTAATAAGCTTTACCCATTCTGTACAATTCAATTCCCATTTAATTTTATTATTAGATTTATATTAAATATTATTATTATTAAATGATTGCCATAAGATTTAGTTTACAATGTGAGATTTTATTAAGAATTTAAAATTTCTCCGATTATTATCAACTTAATTAAATAACATATTTTTATTAAATAAAATCGTCACACAATGACTAGGGCCAAAATGCCAATTAACAATATTATTGTGTAATAACTAGCACATGAGTTATAAGAAAATCAGAACTAATGGCAAAATGTCTATAATAAATACAGAAATAAAACATAACAATTAATATGACTCACAACAAACTATACTACAATTTTTACAGGAGAGTGATTGACGTTTGTCCGCAAGTGAGGGGGGAAATGGTGTTTAGAGCGGTCTGATTGGCCGAAACTATACAGCACAGCATTGTCAACTCGTACTTGTTCCGCTGTTTGTGCGTTACCACGTGCGCGTAGTAAATTGAACAGCAGGCTTAGAGCGTTTACTACGGTTTGATGTGAGTGAAATTTAACAGTTTTAAAATTTACAATATTATATTTTAGTGCATTTGCATGATTGAGTGATATTTTTTAAATTTAGTGATTATTAGTCTAATATTCACAAGTGATTTTGTGGTAAAATTAAGTATTTAGTGGACTAAGTGATAGTGATTGTAAATATTATCCATTCAGCTATGTCTGACGCCAGTACGAGTGCTTCAGCTATACGCAAGACAAGAAAAATGAAAGTATTTAATGGACAGGCAAGACAACTTATCTTTTCAGTACGTGAATATTTTGAAAAAGAACAAGCAAACGGGGGGCCGTTAATTTCCTTTAATAAAGTTTTAGAGCGTACAGCTGCCGCATGCGAAGTAGGGAAGAATCTTATAGTACGTATAGGAAAAGAGAAAGACGATCTTCTTACTGATTTTAGTGATACAGAGCCCAAGTTTCATACACCTAATAAAAAAAGAAATATAGACAAAAAAGTTACGAAGTTAGATTCTTTCCAAGAAAATGCAATTCGACAGCATATTTATAGCTACTATTGTAGAAAAGAGCACCCAACAATAAATAAACTTCGTAAGTCGTTAGCGGCAGCTGATCTTTTTACCGGTAGTAAATCATCTGTTAGGAAAGTATTGCAAAATATCGGTTTTAAGTTTACAAACATTTCGGGGAGAAAAGTTCTTATGGAAAGTGAAAGTGTAGTTGCTTTACGTTGTAGATTTCTACAAGAAATTCAAACTAAATCTATTGAAGACATAGTCTGGTTAGACGAAACGTGGGTAAACATAGGTCACAGTTTACGAAAAGGCTGGACAGACGATACTGTGGACGGAACAATGAAAATACCTTTAGGACGAGGGGGTAGATATATTATTGTACACGCTGGGACATCAAAAGGTTTCATACCTAACTGTTTTTATGCCTTTAAGTCAAAGAAAACGAGTGATTTCCACGAAGAAATGAACTCTGAAAACTTTACCAAGTGGTTCACAGACTCGTTATTAAAAAACCTCACAGTGCCGTCAACTGTTGTAATGGATAACACCCCTTATCACTCGGTTATATACGACAAAGCGCCAACATTAGCTACACGTAAAGAAGAAATTATTCACTGGCTTCATGAACATAACATTTCTACGACTGTTAGCATGAAAAAAGCAGAGCTATTGGAGCTGGTGTCAGGTTGTAAACCCCGCTTTCCGGAATACGTAATTGACAAAGTAGCGCAAGAACATGGCCATAAAGTAGTAAGATTACCACCGTATCATTGTCATTTTAACCCCATTGAGTTAATTTGGGCACAAGTAAAGGGATATGTAGCAAGAAATAATAAGACTTTTACAGGAACTCAAGTAGAAAAATTGATACGCGAGGGCATTACTAATGTTACTGCAGACGATTGGAGAAAAGCAGTGATGCATACAAAGAAAGTAATTGACGAAGCATGGAGCAACGAAGGCATATTAGAAGACGCCGTGGAACAACTGGTAATAAATTTGGGGACAGAATCCAGTGACTCGAGTGACTCTGGTAGCGACATAAGTGGTGTAACACCTTTAGATTAACGGCACAGGCAGAAAACTACAGACAGGTAATAATAATTTCATTTTCAGTTTTGTTTTTATGTTAAAAGTAATAAAAACAAAACATTGACTCTTATTTTGCTGTCTTATATTTTTTATTATTGTTAATTTTTACTTTATTTATACACTAAGTTGATTATTGCACATTTGCACATTTATCGTTAAATCAAAAAATTAAAGATTCTGAACATTTGAAGTTAATTTAAAAAAACACTGAAGTTAATTAAGTTCTCGTTTATTATTCTTGTTAAGAATTTACATTTTTAGTTTATGAATTATCTGTAGTTACAACTGAATAAATATTAGTTTTTTTATAATTATTACACTACGACTCGGAACACAAAACTTTAAAAGACGAGACTTCTGAAGAAGCCTTTAAAAGGCGAAAGCCGGTTCAGGTTGTAAGGTAAAACTTTTTCGTTTTTACCTACAAAGTTTTGTGTTCCGAGTCGTAGTGTAATAATTATATTTAGTTAATTAACGGACACGTCATGGACAACGAAATCGAAGATTAGTTTTTAAGTAGGGGAATACATATTTATTTAGTCTGCGTGTACTGGATTTGTTTTGTCTGCGAGAAGTATGTTTTGAGTGAATGCAGTAATGAAGTTACGCTAGCGTGACATTCAACAGAAACACGTGGTTACGAAGTGGCAACATGGCGATGACATCATTGCAAACGTCAATCCCTCTCCTGTAAAATTTTTAGTGTATGTAGAGTGCATACTGAATAAATATTGTAATTATAAAAAGAAACATGAAATGATTAGACAAATAAATAATAATAAATGAGATTATGAAAATAAGATAAAATTTGTGAATTTTGGAAAGGTACGGGGAATACTAACAATAACGATATACCCACGCTTAGAGCGATTATGTAAAAGTTATTTTTAGAATGACCACATTATGACGTAATTTTGGACCAATCAGAAAATTAGATGCGAAAATTGATTGTCTCCGCCGGACAGAATCGGAGGCGACTATATAAGCAGCTCGCTCGAATGAACGACAGACACATTTTTTAATTCAATCTCGACAGATACAACAGAAGCTCCACGTCAAAATTTCAATTAAAATTATTATTGAATCATAGCAGAGAAGAAATTACCTACAGTATACAGTGAATTATGACAATATCAGTATTATTCTTTAACTAGTAGTGCGAAACCATCAGAACGAGGTTAGAAGTGTTTCCTAACCCAAGTAAATAACAGCAAGAAGTATTAATCGTTCTCCGCGAAAAGTGAAAGTGTACGACATGAATTGCAACAACTGTGAGGGGCCCAGGACTCGTCCTGATCACCCAATTTACATCCAAAATATAGTTCATACGATTTTTTTAACAGTGGAGTTATATTTCTCCTCTGAGACTTTAGTGTTACCTCACCACAAATATAGCAGAAACTGTCTGGCTGGTTAATGCAACTATGTGGCATTTTTATGAAACATTTCACTGTTATACACTCACAAACACTTAATACAAAATGTTTAAACACTTTACAACACACATTAATTTAGTATGTACATGCACTGACTGTACAGGGAAAAATTAAATTACAAACTGGTAGGAAAAGTACCACGAACTACGCCACGAGTACTACGAACTTAGACACACGAGAGCTCACACTTGACTGAAGTAGAGGTGATATTTCTTAGCCAGCATGATAGTGTTTGTTTACTGTATTACATTCAACACTGAGTCATCGAAGTCCAATGTTCTTCACAGCGTACGAGTAATACAGTGTAACGGGGCTAAAAGGAGAGGGTTTTATTTTATTAAAATCATATAAATTTATTTTCCATCTGCGTGGCCAGTCCCATCTTAAATAAAGTTGTCGTCAAACAAAGGAACAGTGAAGTGAACGGCGAGGTGGTAGTGGAATGCGATGTCGGGTGTAACTCCAGGGTAATTAAGCATTTCGGCACGTACAAAGACGCGCAACCTGAACATGCGCGCATCGACGATGCACATCAGACTCCAAACAACGCCACAAAAAATGGTGAGATGCGAAAACTTTATTTCCATGCGGTCTGATGCTGACGGATACACTGAGAGGCCACGCCTTCCACAGCCTCAATATTTTCGCCGGTTGGCATTGTCAACACCTGGGCACAATGCAAACCCATGTTACCGATACAGTGACAAAAAACTTTGTAATCCAAAAGGCAGTGTGTGTCTCCGAAAACCACCAGCAAAGGTGGGGACTTTGTTCGCAGTTGTCTGGGGCAGTCGACTCCATCTTACAGCCATGCATGGTCAAATAAAATTTTAAGTCAAACTAACTTAGGTCGGCCAACCGAACCGTAATACATAAAATGTGTTAACAGTTCAATAACCCGGGAACAGCGAAATCAGTGCTACAAGTGATAACTACACCGTTTTTTGGACATCAAATTAGAAAACATTGCGCGTCACGCCATGGGATCGGCAGGAACGCCGTTATACAAGTAATAGTATCAAATCAAATGTGTCTTTATTATAAATAAAAAGGGGGTAACAAGTATGTGAGTGTGAATGAGCAAACTGGGTCGTCTTTCTAGATTTCAAGTAATTTTGAAACTAGTTATTAAAATGTCTATCACGTTAAAAATGATAAGGTATTTCAAAAGTTAAAAATAATGTGAAAGGGTTAATATTTTTTTGATAGTTCATGCATAGAAGGAAGTGGGAAGAATAAATGTCATATTATTCGTAAATAAAATGTTATCTGCTATATGATACAATTTGTTAAACAAATCATTTCAAACACCTCATTTCATTTGCTGCACTGATCAGTTCGTCGTATGAGCGGGGTTAGTTCCACACTAGAGATCAGACATAACGGCCAACATACAAAAGAACTAAAGGTAGGTGGAAGTTTAAAAACTTTTTTACTATAGCAAATAAAATATATAGTTACAATGGTTCCGTGACCGTAGGATGTAATATAAATAGAAAAATATAGTTACAACAGTGTGACTAATAGGTGCCGTAATTTACACAAATCATATGTGTGTCATTTGTAATCGTTTTCATTATTGTGTTGACATAATAAACTTATCTGTCATGGATATTAATGAACTGAAATAAATTAATATACAGTTTAAATAGCAACATAAATTTTGCAAAAAGTAAATTAATAATGTCATATATATTGCACTTGCATAGTTCGTGCCCATGTACTTTCTAGAGAAGTAAGAAGGGCAATTGCAAAAAAACTAAGGCCGATAGGGAATTTCTGACTTCATATTCGGAATCAGCGCTCAACAATACATAAGATTCAGCAAATATTAACCATGTTGTAACAGTACAATTCTGACCCTATTATATTTTGGGGAATAATCGATATAAAATGCATTTTCATTTCCAAGTCACAATAAAAAATTGGTAAAGTTTTATTGAGGGTTTGCAACTGCGCAATTCGAGCATACAGGATTGGTGTCAAGGTCGAGCGTATACGTCCAGAAACAGCAAAAACAATCGTCATACAAATGTGTCAACCAGCTGCGCACATGATTTCGTCGGCCAAAGGTATGCTACTATGCAATACATACTTTTGTGAACAAAGGATTGAGCGACGTAGTTTTGTTCACCACCTCTGAATTGCACAGTAACGAACAAAGACAGTCTCGACTCAGTAGCATAACTTACCGGCCGGTATTTCTCCAAACGCTAATTCGATCTAAAATTTACACAACTAAGTGTTGTTGTACAATGTAAAACAGTGAAGTATTTATATAAAATAAATAACAGTGCAATGTAAAACATAATAACAGTTTTCGAAGTTTTAACGTCTATTAGTGCGTCTAACGATGCGATGTCTGCAGGACAATAATATCAGCTAAGTGACAAAATGTGGTCAATACAAAACTTTTAATATTTCTATATTTTAATATTTCATTTAGAATTCAATTATAAAAAAAATGAGCTCAGTTAGGGACGTCCATAAAATTGTAATGCATAAATGAGTGTGTGATTGCGTGAACATAATATAAATATAAAATTTAAGCAGTGCTGGGTTGTGAAATCATTTATAATTATGATATCATAAAAAATATAATTGAATATGTTATTTTGGAGGGTTTATTAAATGTTTAAGGGAAATTTTTAAACTTATACAGTAGAACTGCGTCTCATGATGCAATGCCAAAAGGCATATAATAGCGTGCTTGTTTTCGCACGGTAGTCGCATGTTTTTGTAGTAATATGTTATTAAAACATAAAAAATATAATTAATATGTTATTTTGGAGGGCTTATGAAATGTTTAAGGGAAATTTTTAAACTAAATCAATGTAACTGCGTCTCATGACGTAACACCTATTGGGTGTATAGAAGCGTGCGCATTTCGCACGATAGAGTCACATGTTTTATTATTAAAAGGTAATGTCATTTGGTAAACATTTCAAGCAAGAGTTATTACTTCAAATAACACATTCCGCTATCTTCGAGTTTCGCTTAACAGAATTCTGGACCTAAAGTAAGTAAATATTCTCGTATCATATCACGAGATGGCGCCTGGAACAAAAGTTGAATAAAATTATTGATATTACATATAAGATTTATTGGGCAGTAATAAAAGAGTATAACAATGTAACAAAATCATTGTTGTCCAGTGTTATTTTCTGTTTGTAAATAAATTGATTATTATGCTTTATAAAATTTGTAGGTTCTTTGAGTCTGCAAGATACACTTCTACAATAAAATGCACTACTGTGATAATGAGTAGGCGGAGAAATACCTTTTTAATTGTTGGTTTAATATAACATAAAATATGAACGATTGTTCATTGTTTACAATTGAGGTTAACAGTGGTTCATGTAACCTTGCTTATTTAAAATTGATTAATTGATGCTTCTTTGAGGCATTACTTATTTAGTATATCATTATAATTTATTAAATTCAGTGTTATGTTCCTGAATAATCTCCAAGATTGGATATAAATAAAACGGGTAATTCAAACTAATTTGATACGACTAGGTCACACTCATGTGTGACTCTAAGTTCAAGTACTACAATTAAATACAATAACATCTTAAAATTATTAATTGTGAGGGTTCATTTTCCCCTCATTAATAATTCAATGTCTTTTCTTAAACTAATATAATTGATTCAAACAAAGAATTAAAATTGTCATTATTAAAATCTTTCAATTTGACTAGTGTTTATTTGATTTTTCTAAGTCCCCTTCCTTTTGGAATTTGGGTTATTTATCAATTAATTCAGACAAATTAGATCCGCTAGTAGCGTTCTTTAATTAGTGAATGATTTGCTATATATAATATAATGGTCATTTACACTGATACTTGCGTAATCTGTTGATTCGAAGAATTAACACTTTTTTAACTTTTATGATTAATTAATATTTTTAATTAATTTTCATAAATGCACTTCACACACTGCCTATACGCATGAACTCCGTAATACAACACTTAAAAATAGACTGCACTGTCTTCTCGGGTTGACCTAACCTCAACTCGAAGTTTCGGCTGTCAAACACACGTTGTGCTGGACATTCCTCTAACGTGGAGTATCTCTCGTTGTTGATGATAGACTGGCTATAGTTACCTGGTCGGTATTCTACACTTCGTATTTTTTAATGAGCTCTGATTGGCTAATTGTCTTTATGTCATGTACTTTCGGTGATTCGGTGAGGTTTGTCAAAATAGACACTTAATATAGCGTCAGTAGCTGGGTTCAAGATTATGATTTGTCGGTTACATACCCATGCGCAAGGGCTTGTCACTTTTTAATTATTTCTTATAAGTCAAATAGCTTATCTATAATCACACTGACAATATTTTCATCATTCCCATCGTTTCAATTTTTTGATTACGAGTAATATGCATACCCTCATCATATAGTTCTGATTTGGGGTTGATAAAACCGCACTTGGTATAAATTCATAATACTTTTTAAGTTATTTAATACTTTAAATACATTGTTTTTATCCCATATTTTCGTGGTGATAACATATTCTTACAGTATTATTCACTTTTCCCTTCTAGTTATGTACTAATAATTATACAATATCTATTTTCATAGGTTCAAGTCCTAGGCTTACTGTTACATATTATGTTTATTAATAATATTATACTAACAGTAATTGTTAATAACATTTTATTATGGCCTATGCATAATGCATTGGTCATTATCACTTCTGATAGTGTCCTTTTTCTTTATCATATGGTTTTATTACCTTAACTATAGTTTGTTAGGTGAGTTTACTATACTTTAGGAAGTTACATTTTTACATTAGTTGTAATCCTTTCAATTTATTCTCATTATTGTTTGGATATCCCTTATCATTGTTTTGATAACACTGTTATTATTGTGCAGTAGTTCATTCTGCATTTATACTGATAATTGCTTTGGTTTAAATTTACCAAGATTACTTTCACTAGCTGTCAACATGGTTTATTTATTATTATTGTTATTATTAGCATTTAAGTGGATATAATCCTTGGATTTACTCATTGGAACAGTATTCTGCCTCATTCAATGTTGTTAGTCGAGTTCCTACTCTTTTATGATAAGTTTACAAGATAATTTTGTTGCATCATGCGTCCATTCTATGGCAAGCATATAGTTATATTAAATTACATCAATTCAGCTTTTATATTTACTTATTACCTTTTATCTATTATACAAAAATTGTTCCTTATATTATCTATTTATGTCACACTATAAAATATTTTAGTTTAACATTGTTTTAGCCTTATTTTTCTATGGTTTTAGTGAAAACTAGTTGACCAGATTAGGTTGTGTTATATTCTAAATATGCAACAATGGATTACTGTCAATTTTATATTTCTACATTATATCTGATTTATTTAACTTTATGTAGCACTGGTATATTTATTGTTTATTATTAGATTACAGTTTGTTTATCTTTTACAGTCTTTATTATTGGTAATTAGTGGTTATTTATGATATCAATTCCACTTTACAATCTGTCATTAGTGTTTTGGACATAGTCCTTTTTTCAAGTTTACACATCATTTAGCTATGAATAACTCATACTATTATTCATTCTCTTTATTACTTTTTTTGTTCAATAATTAACTCTTATTGAGTACTGCTTGTATTATATTATCAAGGAAGGTATTTACTTAATAAGTTTAGGTCAGTGTCAATTTTACAGCTTAGGGATTTAAATCATGTTGTTTATTCCATTTATACATTCTTCTTTTATAATAATTCTTTTATTGGCATATATTAATTCATTATAATTCATGGTATCTCCCTTTTTGTGTTTGACCTGGATATTTTTCTTCTTCTCTTCACTGATACTTTCCTCACTCTTAATAAGTTTCTTCATGGTGTTGTTTTCACTGGTTTCCTTCTCACTGTTTATAGGTTTCTTCGTGATATTGTTTTCCTTGTTTCCTTCTCACTGTTTGATCTATTGGGTAATAATGCATGTCGTCTCGTCGTTAGTCTTCCTTTATCTTCTTTAGTTGCACATTTACTGGTAATTCCTTCTTCATTTTATTCGCTTGGTTTAGCTTATGATACTTCCTTTATCCATGATTGTATGCTCAACCTTGTAGGTATTCCTAGTTGTAGTGGCTTTCAACTCATTTGTGGTACGTTGGTGTTGGTAGTGTTATATGTACCTTTACAGTATATAATTAAAAAAGCACTCAGTGAGAAATAAAACAATAATATCTCAATTAACAAACGTTGTACTAACTTATTGAAGTAATTTTTAATGATGTTGTCTTGTTTAAAAGAGTTGTAAATTCAAGCCACTCAAACAGTTAAGTTGGCAACATGGCCGTGTGAAGCACCAACCATTCAAATTTACAAACACTAACAAGAAAATAGTTACTGAATTAAATTAATTTCATAGTAAAGTCTAGTGAGCAATTTAATATTAATTAAAATTATTTCATTTATTCATCTAATAAATTATTTTATGGAATAACAACCTAGATTCCATATGGCGCCCAAATAACCCAAACTTAGCACACTTACTTTTAAACAGTGCTAATCGACTGTTTTGACTGATCAGTTGTTTTATAACATACCAAGACTATTTGGACAACCAGTTCAGACAGACATAAGCTACCAGTTCTACACCAAAGGTACGTGCAAGTTGTAATTGTGTTACAAACTAGTCAAAACAACATTATTACAGTACAACTACAATTTACATCAACGGAATTGGGACGGAACGTCATGAGGATTCCACAGTGAACCAGATTAATTAAACCAGATTACAATAATTAAACAATTATATAAAGATAACCAATAAACCAAAAAAAAAAAAACAAGATTCAAATAAATCGATAATTAAAAATAATTATTTAATAACAAGATTAAATAAATTTAATAATTGGGATGACCCCGGTAAGTTATAATATGCACTTGCACACACGTGCGCGCACGCACACACAATTCAGTAAACTTACAGATTCTCGAGTTGGTTTATCAACAGTGATGTCTCTGTTACACTCAGAATTCATACAGTGGAAAGTAAACCTGAAACATTGTACAGAATAATTAACATATTTTGTTCAAAAACAAAGCTACAGTTCTAAAGGACAACATTAATTTAGTACAGTACACTCTCTGTAGTCTGGCACTGTGGTAGTCCAGCGTTTTCAGGTGGGTGCTGGCGAGCGTGGAAGGGGAAACAAGTCACTGACCATACACGTCAGTTGCATCATTAGTCCCTTGCTGTGTAGTGCCATTTATTTGCAGTTTTTTTTCTTCGTGTAATTATTTGTAGTGTTTACGTAATTTAAGATTGTGAGTGCAAAATGTTGTCACCCGAGAAGAGGAGGAAGCAGTGACAGCTGTTCATACAGTATGCCATGATATGGCAGTGAATTCTTTCACAACTTCTATTAAGTGGGCAGAAGAAAATGGCCTGTCTCCTTGTGAAATTCTCGTGTTGAAAAACTGCAAGAAAAAGTGTTAAAAGTGTCGTTTCAAGCCAAGAAACAAGAAAATTGACAGTTTTTTTCATTCCAATGGAATAGTACTGTACATTACTCTCCAAAGTTTCACTTTTTACTACATTTGACTAAATTGTAAACATAAAACTAGTATGAATAATTTTGAGAAAACGAAGATAATTTACTGTATTTTCAATCCGATGATTTAATCAGTTGTTTTTTCATGTTTTCCATTATGTACAATATACGCTACTTTCTGTCATGTAAATGCATTTTTTTTTCTAATAACTATCCATTAATCTGGCACACTACCCTGGTCTGACATCTGCCGGATTAGTGAGAGTGTACTGTAGTTTCTTGTACTTAAGGACTTAAATACAATTACTCACTTGTCACACTGTTTGTATTTTTCTTCATCATTAACAATAAGACTCTCGCCAAGTCCAACTGCTTCAGACCGTCGACTTTTTTTATACGAATTAGGATCCAGTCCTGTCAATCAGATACACAATCTCATATCTTGCACATAATATTTATTTGTAACTAAAAAAAAAAAATTAAAAACCAGTAATTCAGATTTATATTAAATTTCTCTTCTAATACATATCCCTAAGCATACATATTATAACTCAAACATATCACTTAATAATAATGTTTCTTAATACTAATTACAGTATTTATGATCCTTACTATCTCATTAAAATATCTATAATCTGTTTACTCAGTCCAGTCCATTCTTTAGCCTAAAAATGATTTAATTCCATGTTATGAAATCTCTACCTCAAAACTAAATTTGTTTGTTTCACTTTAACATCTAACTTACATGCAGTTCACAAATGTAAGCAACTGATTCAAAGAAAATATCTGGCCATGTTTGTCAGATTCAAAGACACACAGCTAGACAGTGAAATTGAAATGGAGAGATTAGGTTCCTAAAAATTTGTTTCATTTGTATGAACTTTGGAAGAAAAAATAACATTAACTGAAACCAAACTGGTCACAATTCAATTTACAGTGTATTAAATGGTACTATACTAACATCATCCCAACTATTATTAGAACTTCGGCTTGCCGGGCTGTAATGCTGTGGTCCAAGGTTGTTTGGTGCAAATGTTTCGGCTGTACTTTCGATGGCCATCTTCAGTGCAGAAGGCTGCAACACACTGACCAGGGTTTCGCAGTCAGTGGCTACTGAACTGTGATTAAGGCTAGTGGCTGTGAGTAGGACACCCAAACTTTTGGAGTCCCCGCGAAGGTGTTCTCTCACACCACCAGCCAATCAGAAGAAAGGCAAATCCTTATTGGTTTGCCACAAAGAAAACTGAATAAAAAGAGAGACTGCCCTGAAGAAAACATTCGACAAGAACAACGCATCCTGGACATGGACAGAACGGTCATAAACATCTCTGACAGGTAGCTGAATGACATCGAAACAACTGTTTTATCAAGGGGGAGAAGTTTGCAGTGGCCCCCAAGAGGATACCAGTGGAGGACATCATTGCCGATGTGGAACCGGGCATGAGGCGACTTCCGAAAGAACAAGCTGATGAAATCAGAATAGAGGCCTCTAGGATCCTTATAAGAGCAAACCACCTCGATTCAATCTTCCATTGGCTGAATTACAGGCACTGAAAGAGTTGAAGAGGGAAAAGTCGATTGTCATCCTACCAGTGGACAAAGGGAGTTCAACTGTGGTAATGAGCACTATGGACTACCACAGGAAGATCGAAGAACTCTTGGAACCGGGAACGTATAGGAAACTGCAGAAAGATCCAACAGCAGTGGTTCTGAAAAGGGCCGATTTTCTGGTTAAAGTGGTCTTCCTTGGTGCCTGAAGTGAAGACGACCGTCCGGTGTTCGGAAGCTCTATCTCCTAGGTTGTACGGACTCCCTGAAATACACACACCTGATGTTCCCCTGCGGCCCATCGTCAGCGCCATAGGCTCACCTACTTACAACTTCCAAAACATCTTACTGAGCTACTCTGGCCGTACATCAAGCAAGCAGAGACTGTTATACTCTTTTATTACTGCCCAATAAATCTTATATGTAATATCAATAATTTTATTCAACTTTTGTTCCAGGCGCCATCTCGTGATATGATACGAGAATATTTACTTACTTTTAGGTCCAGAATTCTGTTAAGCGAAACTTGAAGATAGCGGAATGTGTTATTTGAAATAATAACTCTTGCTTGAAATGTTTACCAAATGACATTACCTTTTAATAATAAAACACGACTCTATCGTGCGAAAGATACGCCCAATACATGACGCACGCTTCTATACACCCAATAGGTGTTACGTCATGAGACGCAGTTAAATTGATTTAGTTTAAAAATTTCCCTTAAACATTTCATAAGCCCTCCAAAATAACATATTAATTATATTTTTTATGTTTTAATAACATATTACTACAAAAACATGCGACTACCGTGCGAAAACAAGCACGCTATTATATGCCTTTTGGCGTTGCGTCATGAGACGCAGTTCTACTGTATAAGTTTAAAAATTTCCCTTAAACATTTAATAAACCCTCCAAAATAACATATTCAATTATATTTTTTATGATATCATAATTATAAATTATTTCACAACCCAGCACTGCTTAAATTTTATATTTATATTATGTTCACGCAATCACACTCTCATTCATGCATTACAATTTTATGGACGTCCCTAACTGAGCTCATTTTATTATTAGTGAATGAAATATTGAAATATCAAAATATTAAAAATTTTGTATCGACCACATTTTGTCACTTAGCTGTAATTTAGTCCTCCGGACGTCTCGTCGCTAAACTCGCACTCTAGGTGTTAAAAACTTTAACGAAAACGTTTATGTTTTACATTGCACTGTTATTTATTTTATATAAATACTTCACTGTTTTACATTGTACAACAACACTTAGTTGTGTAAATTTTAGATCGAATTAGCGTTTGGAGAAATACCGGCCGGTATGCTACACTGATGAGTCAAGACTAACTGTCTGTGTTTGCAACGCAGCAATTCAGAGGTGGGGGACAAACTGCGTCGTCATTCCGTTGTGTAACTACACTCCAGTTGTAATACGCATTGCTTATAGGCACAGAAAATGCGTAGTGGAATACCTTGGCTGATGAAATCATGTGTGCAGCTGGTTGACACATTTGTATGATGACTGTTTTGCAGTTCTGGACGTACAGTATATCCCTGACTTTGACGCAATCCTATACACTCGAATTGCGCAGTTGCAAACCCTCAATAAAACTTTACCAATTTTTTATATGTGACTTGGAAATGAAAATACAATTTATATCGATTATTCCCCAAAATATAATAGGGTCAGAATTGTACTGTTACAAAACCCCCTCAATGAAAGATTTTATGCCGAAGCATAAAAACTCTCATTGACACACTCATACTTCCTAAAGGGATCAGCTAGGATATGTCGCCACAACCCCCTTACTGTTTATCAAAAAAAATTATAATTACTCACCCGTGGTCCGATGATGGTGACAGTACCTGCATGACCTTACTGGACTTCTCCTACGAGATCCCAACACCATAAGGCCAATTAGGCGCTTTACGCTCCTGCTCTGACGCACAGGCCAGCTCAGGACTGCCGTCACAACATCACCAAACACTGAAACAATAAATCAAAAATATCACAATAGTGACTTGGTATAATACCATATCCCTTACTGATCTGTTTCCCCTTAGCTACGTGCTGGTTTGTGTTAAGAAGCACTGGGTTTACTTTAACTCCACAAGAATTATACAGAAGTTCCATTCTCTTAATTCACTACTCTTAACGTTATAAAATTTTTTCGATTCCAATCGACAATAATTAATCCTTTCCCATTAACAAGAAGAAACACAAATCTTTATACTAGAGCAATAATACTTTCTAAATATCCAAACACATAATCTAAATTTACTCAAATAAAATCATCTATTTCTCCCTCTTTCTACAATTCTGAAACATTTTCTTATTATTATTATTTTTATTATTATTAACAGTAAGTAATCCGGCGCTGTTAACAATATATACCCCTCTTTCTCCTCCACACACACTATTTCCCCCCCTGAACTGTTGCGTTCAGTTGCCTCCACAAGGACTGAGGCAGAAGGAGTGAGCACTTTTTTCTTTTCTCTCTCTCCCATCCTTGCTTCAACTTTACAAAAACTTCAGGGTAAGTACCCCTACTTTTACTCTTATAATATGCCCCTAAGGCCTACCACCCCTACTGAGGTGAAGTAGCCTATGCTCAAAAATAATCTTAGATTCCCCTTTTAAAAACCCCATTAAATTTCTAAATTTAACCAATTTCAAAGGCAACCAACTATGGTCAGGTTTGACAATTGCTGCCCACAGCTGGTTGTCGTCCAAAACCACGATCTGGGATGGTAAGGCCGAGATCGCCCGAAATGTAGGGAATCGCAATAGTTTGACACTCAGTGTTGTAATGTGTCAATTTTGGGTCATTTTATTTTTTACCGTATGGGGTATTTACATTTTATTTATTTCATTTTGTGCGGGAGTTTTATAAAAATATTGTGAAATTTTATTATGCGGCAACCGTTATTTCGATTACAATAGAACTCATGGTAAGCTGAACGGTGTTGGGACAAAGGAGAGACGCAGTTTCTGTATTGTGTAACTAGGCAAAGGAATTTGCATCTCCCCGAATTTCTAAGAACTCTGTATATGTGTGGCGGTGCACGCACGCCACTATACAATCAAGCGCTCGAGGGACGCGGTCAGACCAAAAAACCAAGATGGCTAGAGAACAAAATTATTCATCGTCTCTTCGGCGGTCCTCAGGAAATGCTGCTAAGGACCGCCCACTTTAGTGACATCAGTAAAGCAGAGGCCAATATCGTCGCCTGTCGCCACACATATACCAGCGCTATTCCATGCATAAAGTGGTTACCCCACAACAATTAAGCATGAACGGCGACTAATACCTGGTGGCCGTGACTGCGCATTTCCCGCGACTCAACGAAGCATGCGGCCCAGTTAAGCTAGAGTTGCCGGCCGGCACAGAGAGCTAAGTAAGCTCTCTCCAAAGTTTTTTCAGTTATCCAGTAAAAAGGTGTAACAACAATAAGTTTTAATGTGATCGCGGTCGAGTGGTAAAAGTAGAAGAGGTAAGGGGATACTTTTGGACAGTAACCAACCAGTAAATTACACAAACGATGAGTGCGCGCGCGAACACGTGGCCGGCGGTTTAAACAAAAGTTTTGGGGGATTTTATTATAAAAATGTAAAGGGGTAAATAAATTTTGTGTGTGTTTGTGTGAGTAAAGAATTGCAGGCTGGGCAGTCTTGTGTATATGTGTGTGTGTAAAACATTAAGGTAAGCCGTAGAGTAAGATAGAGTAAGGATGACCTTCATATAACCAGGCAATATATATACTCTCACAAAATTATTTCTGATGTAAAGTTTGTAAACAATTTTTTAAATGAGTTAAAATTAAAGCAAAAGATAATTCTCTTCATAAGAAAATGAGTCAAGGTACTTATTTCAGTAACCTGTAGATCACGCTAACATTTTATGTTCGTACGAGAATCCTGGCCCGGATAGAAATTGTACAGGTAGGTCAATTTAATTTATGTATTTTTATATATTTAATGAGTGTAATTAACATCTCAGTGTCGTATATAGTTACATTTGTAACTGCCCCAAAATCATACATTTATACATACATACAAATTCCTACACTAATACATAATAAACATAATACATAATGAGACACTCATAATTAACATTGCAATTATTACATTAAAATAAACAATTCACATTTAACTTTGATAAAAATTTAAACACCCTACATCTTTAAATTTGCGTATAAAATTATAAACATCACATTTTAATTAATTAATACTTTTAATTAAAATTAGCCATCAATTATTTATTATTTACTACCATTTAATTCTTCACAAAAATTCAAATTTATTATTAATATTCATATTACATTATTATTATTATTTCATTTCTTATTACCTTTCTACTATGAATTTTCTACTTAACCTTTCACATTTTTATCATTGATTAGTCTGGGCGACTCCTGTATTCACTATGCTTTGACTGATTTTATATATGCATTAACATTTATTATCTTACTCCCTTTCTTCCTACTAACCACCAAATTTACCTATCATGACACCAATCTCTCAATTATAAACACCTTTCACTAATTCCACTTACCTCTGGCACCGCTCATCTTTGTACTAGGATGTGTGTTCCCTACCTGGCCATATACATACCTAACCCTTTGCCCCTCCAAAATATCGGCAAACACTCCCTTAAACTACTCTATCACTTGCCACAACGCCGCACGCTGGTCTCTTGCCACGCCGCACGCTGATCACTCCTTACCACACTACCCTTACTACAAAATATCATCAGCAACAAATAAATGTTTAACCTATACTTTACTCACCTCTACAAATAATCACTAACTACTGTGTCCCTACATATCTAATACTTTCTTTGTATTATTTTCTTCAAAATTCTTATCTATCTAACTCCATTTACTTTGATTGAATAACTCACATGCCTCTATTTATTAATACACCCAGGCTCTATCCCTTTTTAACACTTACTGTGATCATTTACAATAAAATTTATCTCTCACCTACTCATAACAATACATCTTAATCTTCAAATATATATTCTTACTTAATCATTTATTATTCATTAGAAATGTTTTATTCATTACAAATTAATCATTTAACTTCATTACTACCTAAGTTACAAATTTAGTACAACTTTCTTTTGTACCACATTAATTCAGTAATTAATTTTCAACTATTTAATTCAATTATTTAAAATTTCATCATTTATCACTTGTTTAGTCAAAAATGTTAATTGTTATTATTAAATCAATTAAACTATAACTTCTTGTTACATACATGGTTTACATAACATTACCTGTAATACACAACATCAAAATACATAAATACATTGACATTAATACACTTAATACAATGAAAAATATATAATCCAAACTCATTATTTTGTCATTAATCAAAATCAGTCCATAGCAGTCCATTTCAAAATCACTGTTCACATATATTAAATGTTCATTACACAATTAAAAGAATCTATCCTCCATCGTTGAATAACATTCTAATCTTAGGTCTATTTATCTTATTGTTTAGTAAATACATTTTATTATGATAATCATTATAATATTTATCAAACTTTTTACATTCATTCACAATTTCAATCTGTTTATTATATACCAAGTCACGATCGGGTACAGTTCTGTCTACCTCAGTATCATATGTTATAATCTTGTTAGTCATATAGTCATCATAATTATCATCATAACTTTCTACCACTACACCTGTTACTTCCCAAGGTAAGTAAATGTTATCATTATTCTCACCATCTACTGTTATTACTATCTCAATTTTACCACAAGGTAAGTATTCATTATAATTATTACTTCTCTCTCCGCCTAACCTTTCTACGAGTTCTTCATAATTTCTCTTTACTTTAAATATCTCTATTTCTCTCTTTCTCTCTCTCTCAATATATTTCTCACCATAACACCAAGCTACACTCTCTCTCTCAAAATATGCAGGGGACACTAACTCATCATTACTGCACCACCTATGAAGTGCACAAAACACCCAGGGAAATTTATTTGCAGACATATCGTCTTCCAAATACTCACGTGAAGCCATTTCTTCACCCCCTACTACAACATTAAGGGAAAAATCTACCCCCTGCATCCACTCTACCTGTAAATCCTTTCTATTCTCTCTCTCTGATTCATCACACACAAACATCTCATTATCAACTTCTACTTTCTCTACAATTTCGTTATCACTATCAATATCCACATAATTATTTTCTACCACCATATTTTTATTTGTATTGTCATTGTTATCTCTTGTAAACTCATTATTCAAATTATCATTGTTACTCACCTTGTTAGCACTTAAACTAACACTATTCTCTGTAAATGTATTATCATTACTACCCCCACTTTTATTCTTGTAATTCTCGTCTACTTTACTCTTCGGTATATCAAATATCTCGTCTACTAACGTTACTGTTTGTTCTGTCAGTTTATCGAAATGCGTATTGCGACAACACAAATTACTAAACTATTGGCGCATAGGATATGATAGTATGTGTATCTCAAATTAAAAGTCTATATTGGAGGGTTTAAGATTATTTATTGCACAAACACAAGTAATTGTTTATATGATATATTTGATATGTACAGAATGTAATGTTTGATATAGAGTCTTTCTTTTAAAATGTTAAATAATGTTCATACGCAAGACGTGATACGTTACATAAGGAAGATTCCCACGATGATGTTGTTGAAGAGACGGGCAGGTATTTGCGGTGTAGTTGGTTCGTCAGGTGTGGCTTATAAATGACAGACGTTCACCCAGAAACGTTCACAGCTGGGCTGGCGTCCGGTAACAGCTTGGCTGATGTCCTGTAACAGCTGGGCTGGTGTCCTATAACAGCTGGGCTGGCTTCCTGTAACAGCTGGGCTGGCGTCCTGTAACAGCTGGGCTGGTGTCCTGTCAGCTGGGCCGGCTTCCTGTAACAGCTGGGCTGGCGTCCTGTAACAGCTGGGCTGGTGTCCTGTAACTCCCACGATGAATCTGACGCTTCGCACACACAACGGTACTACGGACCTTATTACTCGCCAAATTAATATAGAGTTATGACCAAGTAATATCTCAGGTGACAGTGAGTTTAATCTAATAACGGTATATTGAACTTATACCACTCCGGCTTCTTCAAGTGTTCACGCGAATAGAAAGGTCTACCGCGATCAGCAGACCACCCTATGAGGAAATCTTGCACTAGCACGGAAACGTCTTGATGGAACAACTTACTATTGCGTAACTATTAATGATACTGACACTGCAGAAAATCTCACACAGCGATACAGTTACACTCACTTATTACACACGTAGTACTACAATATTAATAATACCGTGTGTAAATAGATAATATCAACTGTTATGCGTCACACGCGTTACTATCCCCGAAAAGTCTTAACAGATCCTTGCAAGTGGTAGAATCTTGTACAAGGAGTGCACGACCCGTTCGTGGTAGCAGCAGTGAAGAACTGCCTGTAATTATACGCACAATGCGTTAAAACAATACTGTGTGCAGGTGTACTACACACACAGTTCTGAGTCTTCCCGTTTCACTAACAACGAATAGTCTTTACAACACCTTGCAAGCGGTAGAATCTTGTACAAGGAGTGCACGTCCCGTTCGCGGTAGATGGCGTAGAAGAACTGCCTGTGTAACGACAGGCTTAAGAAAATTTCCAACCACCACTAAGCATTCTATTGGTGGATGGAAGTCACATGGTTAGTACATCGTGACATGCACTTTTCATGCAGTAGAGTGCATTTACTTTGTAACAGCATGCATAGCGGTAATCAGAATACCCTTATCCTTACTAAATACAACTGATAACATAACTAAACTTAACCATCTACCAATATAACATGAATGTCCATTGTCTGTGTAATATATGAGCTTGCCTGTGATTCGTTGCAGGATTAACCCCTTCCCGCATAAAAAAAAAATTTTTTTTTTTTTTAGTTAACTAACAAAAATAAAATTTTTTTTTCATATAACCAAAACAATTTCCTAATCCTGAAATAATAATAATACCCTCAACTAAAATCAAATAAACATCCTCAATCAATACTAACATTTCCTAACTGTCATTTTGACAGAAGCACCAAATCAAAGACACGTGGTAACCTTAAAACCAAAACAAACACACATGTTCCTGACAGCAGATAACAAAATTTTATGCAGGGTCACAAAGTACACAGACGGCATTCCTTATCTTAACTACATTATTGTTCGTTCACAGAGTCATCTTACATACAACATTAAACCTGAACTGACATATTTACATAGCTACACATTCGTACCCCTATATCCTGACATTTATTTCTGAGTTTATGGATCCTTTGTATAATATTTCCTCAATGAGGAAGCATGGAATTTACCAATCGCACGGTTGGTATTTGGGTTGGTTAATATAAATGTATTTTTCCCAACTTGTTCCGACAGGGTATACGGACCATTATACAGCCTAAAAAACTTCGCGGCTGTGTTGTCCTCCCTTCTACCAACATTTAATGCTCGTAAAAGCACCCTCTCTCCAGTCTTGAACTTCACCAGTTTATGTTCCGCATTGAATTTTTCCGTGCGCTCCTCTGCGCACTTTTTAATGTGTCTTCTAGCCTCGATTTTCTTTATCTCGACTGGTATAGGCATATTATGCGTCGCTATCCTTTCAATGTGCTTACCCCAGACACGGCCTGGCATTTCTCCGGTTTGGAGTTCATTCGGAGTATACCCAGTAGTAGAATTATAATTTCCATTTATGGCTGATTCAAAAAATTCTAGGAATTCCGGCCACTTACTCTGGTTAGGATTACAGTACGTACGGAATAACCGTCCCAACTCCTTGTTGACCCGCTCGGCCAAGTTACCTTGCGGTCTCCGGATCGCTGTCAGGACCGTCTGAACACCGTGTTTCTCAAGCTCGGAGTGCCACTTGGTGTTCGTAAATTGCTTACCTTGATCTGAGAGTATCTTCCTTACGGGACCATTTTTTGGCATGTATCTATTTAGCATAATGTTTGACAGCCGACGTAGGTCTACCAATAGCATACAGGCTAACATGTTTGGTAAAAGCATCCGTAACAACCACAAGGTTCTTCATTCCACGCGCCGCCCGAGGAAGTGGACCCAAAAAATCAATGTTGACAAGGTCATTTTTATTACGTGCAACAATGTTACCCATTTCAACCTGGGTATGTTGGTTCGGATATTTCGCTGTTTGGCAGATGTGGCATGTGCGGAGTATGGCCTTTATTTTCCTGGTCATATTTAGCCACACAAAATCCTCCCGCATTGCCAGGTAACATTTATAAGGCCCCGCATGAGCCAGACTCTCATGACACATCCAGGTGAGGTCTTCCACCATGGCGTCAGGCACCATAATCTTCCATCCGCCATTGACAATTTTATACACTACGTCTTTATATATTCTGTACTTGGGGTTTTCTTGTATCCGGATAGCGTCACAGATCCGCTTCAATTTGGTGTCCCGCTGCTGTTCCATACCAATATTTTTTAACTTATTTTTAAGACTGTCTTCTAATTTATATTTGACAGCTAGAATTTGAACTTCCTGGTTATTAGACGCATGACGTTCTTCCACCATTGGAGGGTATCGGCTTAACGTGTCAGCTGCTTTGTTCTCGCTTGCCTTACAGTACTTAATGGTAAAGTCGTACTCTTGGATGGCCATGATCCAACGGGATATGCGAGCGTTCGCCAACTTGCAGCGCAACATGAACGATAAGGCGTGGTTGTCCGAAAGGATTTCGAAGTGTTGTCCAACCAGGTAATAATGAAATTTGCTGATGCAGTACACAATAGCCAATATTTCTTTCTCCGATGTGAAATAGTTGCGTTCGGCCCCTTTTAGTGACCTACTGCTGTGCGCAATTATTTTGTGTTCACCCTTCTCATTCCGTTGGTAGAGTACCCCCCCAATGGCATAATCAGAAGCATCGCAATGCAAGACATATGTGCCCATTTTCTCAGGATGGAACACGTGCAAGTTTCTACTATACAAATTTTTAGTCGCGTCGAATGCATGCTGATGACGCTCCTCCCATCTCCATTTAGTACTCTTACGAAGCAGTTCCAATAACGGCTCAATTGTTCCAGAATATTCTGGAGTAAAACGTCGGAAGTAACCAGTCAATCCAAGGAACGCTCTGATATCCCTGGGTTTTGTGGGTTTCGGGAACTCCATGATCGCACGTATTTTTTCCGGGTCCGTTGTTATACCTTCTGCTGAGATAATATGTCCCAAAAATTTAATTTGCGATTTTCCAAACTCGCACTTTTCAAGGTTGAGAGTCAGGTTAGAGGCTTGTAACTTCCGAAATACAATCTTGAGATGTTCAAGATGTTCCTCAAATGATTTTGATATGACCAAAATATCATCAACAAATATGCTGACAAAGTCCTCCACCTCGGGTCCCAGAGCTAACTCCAAACATCTGACCATGGCCGCTAAACTTGTAACCAAACCAAAGGGAACTACTCTAAACTGATAGCATTTATTGCGATATAGAAATGCTGTGTATCTTCTTGAATCTTTGGCAAGGGGAATCTGCCAGAATCCACTTTTGAGATCAAGGCGAGACATGTATTTAACCCCTTGACATTTAATGAATAGGTTCTCCGCATTCGGAGCACAGTCATAGCATTTCTTTGTAATAGAATTAAGATTTCTCATGTCGAGACATAATCGAATGTCGTTATTTTTTTTTTAACAACAACCATAGGATTTAGAAAACTGCTATCAGTTCGTTCAATCACACCATTCTCAAGCATACTCTTAACTTCCGCATCAACCTGTTGTTGATAGTGAAGGGGGATGGGGTAAGTCTTCCGTACAAATTTATTTTCATCGGTGACTTGAATGTTGTGTTCATAAACATTCGTGGTGGTAGGTTTGTTTGAAAACACCGATCCGAATTTATCAAGCACATTTTTCAGTTTATCTTGCTCACTGCTCGTTATCTGCCTGCTGTGTGTCCGCAGATTATGTGTTATCTTATCGGCAATTTGAACAGCCGGGCGAGCGAGCTATAGTAGTCGGTTCACAATCAGACCCCGTCTTATCCCTCCTGCGTCCTAATCTGATATCGTGTTTACTATTATTAACAGTACATTTCAATATTTTATTTGGAAAATCAATGGTCGCGTGCAGTTTATTTAATGCATCCACTCCCAAAATAATATTATACACGAGTTTCTTGATAATAAGCACCGTGACTTCTATTTCCATTCCCTGAGTGGATATTGTTATCATAGCTTGACGGTCAACCCTCTGAGATTCACCCGTCGCTGATTTTATGATTTTGTGGGTTACAGGCAGAATCGGGATTTTTTAAAAATGTTTCTTGTGCCTCTCTAGGAATCGCTCATCCATTAACGAGATTTCTGCGCCGCTGTCGAATAAAACCTCGCCGACACACCTGTTAATTTTCGCGTTGACAACGAGATCAGTGTTATTTTCAATACTAATACTTTTCTCATCTTCATTATTATTATTATTGCAAATTAAACTATCTCTAATTTCGGCAGGATATAGGCCGGACACCACAAATTTACTCTTATAACTAACATCTTTCACATTTGATTTATTGAACTGCTTTTTATGGTTACAACGGGCTTTTGAAACTTCATTCATACCTTTACGTGTATTAGTTACTTTGTTGCACGGACTCACGCCATGCAGCCTTACACGTTTTTTGACTGTTCTATATCGGAATCCTCTTCCGCTACTACTGCTACTTTATTGGCATTAAATTTCTGATTGGTATTTCTATTAGGTATTTTATGTTGTTGTTGTTGTTGCGACTGTGTTTGCTTGGTTTCAGTTTGATACTGAAAATTTTTACGCGGTGTTTCATTACTGTTACCATTGTTATTCGGGTTGTCAATACCTTCCCATTTTGTAAGTAATATGAGTAGCTCTTCCCATGACTTAACTCCTTGCGTAAGGACGGCCACCTGTATACCGCGTCCAAAGTGGTGCGCAAGTTTACTTACCATGTCAGGTTCGGTTAAGTTAGGCTCAAGATACCTAGCTCTGGATATCAACTGCATCACATATGCTTCTTTAGAACCTTTGGTATTGGAATATTTTCCAAACTCCAGCTGCGCACGGATCTTCCTCTGGATCTCCTCATTCCAGTATCTAGCTCTGAAATGTCTTACCAGGTCTTCAAACGTGTTGATTTTATCCTGGACAATAATGAACCACTCCGCCGCAGTACCCTTAAGTCGCCGCACTATGAAATTAATTTTATCAGCTTCACTTAAGTTGTCACCAATTGCCTCCAGATCCCACTGGCAAACCTGAATGAAATTCATGGGGTTTTCATTCTCCCGTCCATAAAATTTTAGCTGTGAATTGACGTCATCCAAAGTCTTATAGACATACGTGGTACAGTTTAGTGGTGACGAGGTAGTTTGCACCCGTGACATTTGATGTTGCAGCTCTTGAATCCGCAGGTCTTGTTCAGCCATTAATTCATTTATCGTGGATCTGTGTTGCACTACTTGCTCTTCCATACCAGAGAGTTTCGCTTCACATTCACTAAGTCGTGACTTATTAACTTCCAAATTCGCCTCTATATCAGCTTTCATAGTTTCCACGGTCTCGCTAATACGCTTTTCTGCCGCTTCTATCATTTGTTTGCTTTGTTTTGATTGCTCCTGCACGGCCGCATATATTCTTTTGTTTTTGTCATGGATCGATTTACTTCTTTCCTCGGCTTCTGCTGAAAGCTTCTGTATACTCATCTTCACCTCCTCTTGACGGGCTTTATTTTCCTCTTTATCAGCTTTCCACTCTTCTTTATTTTCTGCTGAAATTTTCTGTATACTCACTTCCATCTTTTCTTCCATGGTTTTCATATTAGCTAATAAGGCCGCTAAAGCATTCTTGATTTCTGCAGTATCCGCCATAATGATTAAAAATTAATTTAAAATTTAGTAAATTTAAATTTATTGATTTATACGCAAAGAAAGTTATTATTACTACAAGATTAGAACGTATTGTAACCAGTTTATATGTACACAGAAAGCAGTTCAAAATATCAACATGTAAATAAACCTTATCTAACACACAACAACTAATAATCTACCTCCAATATACTGATAAAATTTGTTCATATATGACATACAAGAGAATATGCACAATTGATAAATTATATCCTCAGATTTTCATAAGAACTATACACATACAATTATTACGTTAATTATAATTATACGTCGGATTTAACCAACAAATTTTATACTCATAGACAAATATATAATAGCGTAAAATTACCACTATCTTACGTGCCCTACGTTGCTAAGCGCCAAAATATCTCTATGCGACAACACAAATTACTAAACTATTGGCGCATAGGATATGATAGTATGTGTATCTCAAATTAAAAGTCTATATTGGAGGGTTTAAGATTATTTATTGCACAAACACAAGTAATTGTTTATATGATATATTTGATATGTACAGAATGTAATGTTTGATATAGAGTCTTTCTTTTAAAATGTTAAATAATGTTCATACGCAAGACGTGATACGTTACATAAGGAAGATTCCCACGATGATGTTGTTGAAGAGACGGGCAGGTATTTGCGGTGTAGTTGGTTCGTCAGGTGTGGCTTATAAATGACAGATGTTCACCCAGAAACGTTCACAGCTGGGCTGGCGTCCGGTAACAGCTTGGCTGATGTCCTGTAACAGCTGGGCTGGTATCCTATAACAGCTGGGCTGGCTTCCTGTAACAGCTGGGCTGGCGTCCTGTAACAGCTGGGCTGGTGTCCTGTCAGCTGGGCCGGCTTCCTGTAACAGCTGGGCTGGCGTCCTGTAACAGCTGGGCTGGTGTCCTGTAACTCCCACGATGAATCTGACGCTTCGCACACACAACGGTACTACGGACCTTATTACTCGCCAAATTAATATAGAGTTATGACCAAGTAATATCTCAGGTGACAGTGAGTTTAATCTAATAACGGTATATTGAACTTATACCACTCCGGCTTCTTCAAGTGTTCACGCGAATACAAAGGTCTACCGCGATCAGCAGACCACCCTATGAGGAAATCTTGCACTAGCACGGAAACGTCTTGATGGAACAACTTACTATTGCGTAACTATTAATGATACTGACACTGCAGAAAATCTCACACAGCGATACAGTTACACTCACTTATTACACACGTAGTACTACAATATTAATAATACCGTGTGTAAATAGATAATATCAACTGTTATGCGTCACACGCGTTACTATCCCCGAAAAGTCTTAACAGATCCTTGCAAGTGGTAGAATCTTGTACAAGGAGTGCACGACCCGTTCGTGGTAGCAGCAGTGAAGAACTGCCTGTAATTATACGCACAATGCGTTAAAACAATACTGTGTGCAGGTGTACTACACACACAGTTCTGAGTCTTCCCGTTTCACTAACAACGAATAGTCTTTACAACACCTTGCAAGCGGTAGAATCTTGTACAAGGAGTGCACGTCCCGTTCGCGGTAGATGGCGTAGAAGAACTGCCTGTGTAACGACAGGCTTAAGAAAATTTCCAACCACCACTAAGCATTCTATTGGTGGATGGAAGTCACATGGTTAGTACATCGTGACATGCACTTTTCATGCAGTAGAGTGCATTTACTTTGTAACAGCATGCATAGCGGTAATCAGAATACCCTTATCCTTACTAAATACAACTGATAACATAACTAAACTTAACCATCTACCAATATAACATGAATGTCCATTGTCTGTGTAATATATGAGCTTGCCCCGCCTATCATGATCCTGTGATTCGTTGCAGTATGCATTTCATCGATTCTTTTATCAAAGTGGCAATTTTGTCTTTTAATTTCGTTTTTTATTTCATCAAATTTGTCATTCAAGTTAGTATATTTAACATTAGAATCACTTTGTTGTTCATCGAACTTTATATTAAAATTACTCTTAATTCCTTTAATTTCGCTTAATAGTAACTGCATCATGGCAACAGTTGTTTCGTCTGTTTTGTTTTCATGAAGTGAGATGGAGGTTCCTGTTTCTGTCTCTACATTTTCAGTCGTATTCGCCTCGCCAATCTGACTAATTGGGGTTAATTGAACATCCATCTCACTCGTAACTGTTTCGTCAGCTATGCTGACTTTTGCATTATTATCTTCATCAGTATTCATTTTGCTTATTTATAATACACGCAATCTTATAACATAACCTCGTAGAAGATAGTTTATGTTAAAATTATATCTATTATTTCAGATAACTGTCCGCTACTTTCCGTAGGCTTACCCACATGAAATAAAATTTTATGTAGTGTCCCTGTTCGCGAAAGCCAGTGTTATACTCTTTTATTACTGCCCAATAAATCTTATACGTAATATCAATAATTTTATTCAACTTTTGTTCCAGGCGCCATCTCGTGATATGATACGAGAATATTTACTTACTTTTAGGTCCAGAATTCTGTTAAGCGAAACTTGAAGATAGCGGAATGTGTTATTTGAAATAATAACTCTTGCTTGAAATGTTTACCAAATGACATTACCTTTTAATAATAAAACATGACTCTATCGTGTGAAATACGCACGCTTCTATACACCCAATAGGTGTTACGTCATGAGACGCAGTTACATTGATTTAGTTTAAAAATTTCCCTTAAACATTTCATAAGCCCTCCAAAATAACATATTAATTATATTTTTTATGTTTTAATAACATATTACTACAAAAACATGCGACTACCGTGCGAAAACAAGCACGCTATTATATGCCTTTTGGCGTTGCGTCATGAGACGCAGTTCTACTGTATAAGTTTAAAAATTTCCCTTAAACATTTAATAAACCCTCCAAAATAACATATTCAATTATATTTTTTATGATATCATAATTATAAATTATTTCACAACCCAGCACTGCTTAAATTTTATATTTATATTATGTTCACGCAATCACACTCTCATTCATGCATTACAATTTTATGGACGTCCCTAACTGAGCTCATTTTATTATTAGTGAATGAAATATTGAAATATCAAAATATTAAAAATTTTGTATCGACCACATTTTGTCACTTAGCTGTAATTTAGTCCTCCGGACGTCTCGTCGCTAAACTCGCACTCTAGGTGTTAAAAACTTTAACGAAAACGTTTATGTTTTACATTGCACTGTTATTTATTTTATATAAATACTTCACTGTTTTACATTGTACAACAACACTTAGTTGTGTAAATTTTAGATCGAATTAGCGTTTGGAGAAATACCGGCCGGTATGCTACACTGATGAGTCAAGACTAACTGTCTGTGTTTGCAACGCAGCAATTCAGAGGTGGGGGACAAACTGCGTCGTCATTCCGTTGTGTAACTACACTCCAGTTGTAATACGCATTGCTTATAGGCACAGAAAATGCGTAGTGGAATACCTTGGCTGATGAAATCATGTGCGCAGCTGGTTGACACATTTGTATGATGACTGTTTTGCTGTTCTGGACGTATATCCCTGACCTTGACGCAATCCTATACACTCGAATTGCGCAGTTGCAAACCCTCAATAAAACTTTACCAATTTTTTATATGTGACTTGGAAATGAAAATACAATTTATATCGATTATTCCCCAAAATATAATAGGGTCAGAATTGTACTGTTACAAGACGTATATGTGGATTTCCTCGCACTTCTTGGAAAAGATCGGTGGATTAGTACTGCAGCCTGGTGATCTGATGGTGAGCTTCAACGCTGTCTCATTGTTCACGATGGTACCTGTACAGGAGGTCCTTGCCACATCAGAGACTTGTTCCCAGCAGACGTGACAGCTCTATCCGGCAAGTCCTCATGACAACGTACTTCCAGTACAACGGCGATTTCTTTAAAAATATCAATGGTGTTGCCTTGGGTAGACCGCTCAGACCTGTAGTGGCTAACTTTTACGTGGAGAAGTTTGAGCGGCGAGCTGTTACATCTGCCCCACTGAAGCCAAGATTTTGGTTCCACTATGTTGATGATATGTTTGTCACGTGGAACCACAGGGAGAAGTAACTCGGCCGTTTCTAGCACAACCTCAATAGTGATCAGCCGCAGACAATCAATTGGCCTTCCTTGACGTCTTCGTCCTTAGAAGGGTCAATGGGAGCCTGGATCACAAAGTATACAGGAAACCAACAGATACCTCCACAAGCTGTCCAATCACCATCTGAGTCAGAAACAAGCAGTTTTGAAGACCTGTGGCATCTCGAGCAAGCACTGCAGGTGAACAGATATTCCGTCGGGGAGGTGAGACATATAGTCCATCCCAGAACAGCCAGTCCGGTGGATTCGGTGTCTCACGAGAATGTTGGCTTCGCTGTGTTGCCCTATGTCCATGGAGTGACTGATCGAATTGGCAGGTTGCTGAGCCGACGCGACGTGAGACCAATTTTCAAGCCGACCAAGACAATCCAACAGTTTCTGAGACCAGTGAAGGATGTTAGGAACCCGCTCTTGTTGTGCGGAGTGTATGGAGTTCCTTGCTCATGGGGCCAGTTGTACATCAGAACTACGAATCGCAGTGTCTATGCCCACGTTGATGAACACAGCCCCTACTGTCGTTTGAGGCAGCCAGAAAAGTCTGGTACAGCGGAGCACGCGCTCGCCAAAGCTGACCATCACGTATTCTTTGAAGAGACGAGGCTTCTGTCGTCAGTGAGTGTGTATTTCCCTTGGCTGCATATGGAGTCTGTGCCGATTCAGAAACATGCATCTATTGCAATGAATCGGCGGGGTGAGTGCACTTTGGACGCGAGTTGTGGCGAACCAATAAGAATTTGCCTTTGTTCTGATTGGCTGGTGGTGTCAGACAACACCTTCGTGCGGACTCCAAAAGTTTATAAATATGAGTGTCCTACTCACAGCCACTAGCCGTAACCACAGTTCAGTGTGGTGTTGCAGCCTTCTGCACTGAAGATGGCCATCGAAGGCATGGCCAAAACGTCTGCACCCAACAACCTTGGACCACAGCCTTACAGCCTGGCAAGCCGATGTTCTAATAACATTGAAACCGGCCGTGAAAGCCTCAACAGAATCATCCCAATTGCTTTGTTTTTCTTATTATGATGTATTAACTGTCATGTTTGTTAAATAGAAAACATATTTTCTATAACTATCTTGCTTCTGTTTGATCATTAGATATATCTGCCCAATCCACATTTTAAATCTCAATTTCTGGATTAACTACGGTAGATATTATTTACTATAGTTAGGCTTGGGTTCCGAAGGAAAACTAAAGATGCATATCTTCAATCAGCTGAAATGACTTTTTACACAACACAACAAGGATAATGCAATTTTTGTTGCACCAACTTAACTTTAGACCACAAGATGAGATAGAATGTACATTTCCAGAACTACATATTTCTCCAGTGGATTCTCTGACACAGCGCACTGTTTGAAAATGAATTTTCAGAAATTTCAGGATCTTGGCATTTTCTCTGAGGCTCTATTCAAACACAACATGTTAAAATTCTTGAAGTCTACAGCCATGAGATGATCTGGAGGCTAAGACAACACTGCAAGTATAATGTCTATCTATTTAACACGCCAACAAAAGTTCAAGTACATCTGCATGCAACCTGCCTAAATTAAATCTCAAGAACAGATGTTTGCCATCAATAATTCAATTTTTTTTAAACATATGTTGTGTTAACTGTTTTTTTTTTTTGATATCCAGCCACTATAGTTCCACAAATCCAGATACTCAAGATTCTACTGTAATAATTACACTTTGTCACACCCATTTAATATGCTACACTGTTTATAAAGTATATCCAGCTTTTTATGGTCAGAGGTATTTAAATTTTTTAATCCTTGTGTTCTTAATTCACTGAGTATTAGTAATTTTGTATGTGTTTCAAAATAAAAACAAGTTTTGATTGGCAGAGTTGTGAACTCATAAAACTGGAGAAACAGAGTAACAGATGTTGTAAAAGTCCTTTAACAACTCTACTAAAACAATAACAAATTACATAACTTAATTCATTAGGTTCAATTTAATATAAATCAGTCACTCTTACCCAGGCAATCAGCAATTCTGGCTGGATCAGTACCTTCGATGGGCTCACACAGCCGAGATATTACTGGATGTATCTGCTGTGATAAATAGTATTTGATATCTATTTTTAATGTATCTGAATTCTTCAGTTCATCAATATGATAAGCTCTTTGTGTTGCTGAATTATTTGTTCCATCCTATAACAGGTTTAACTACATTTCAAAAGAGTATTATTATTTACAAAACTGGACAAGTCATAAACTAAACGATAGTAATGGGTCTAAATTTACATAAATATTATTGTGTAATTTTCTAAATTCTATAACATGTGAAGATGAGGCCCCTTAAGGTGAGGCGAAGCCAGTAAATGTTTTCCTGACCATATATGGTTTTGAAGAATAACGAAAATCTATTTATAGCCAGTGATTAACTCTGTTAATATGTTGTTGACGGAAGTCAGTTAATTACGAGTTAAAAAGGTGATACTAAACTCAGCGGAACGTTACAGTACTGAGGACGAGACGAATAGCGGGGAGTGGGGTGAACCAGTTTGAAGACGAAACAAACGGAAATTTTCAACACTGAAAGTCAGTCGACCACCATCTTTTGCGCTGTGAAGCAGCAGTCGTCTCGCCTGCATACAACAAAAATGTGAATTTATATACCTATATATTTTAAAGTGAAAACAGTATTTGGCTAAATATTCATCAATAACAGTAACTAATTAAAATAAATTGACAGTTTGGCAGTAACACGTAAAAATGTAAAACTGAAAACAGCAAAACGGTGCATGCCAAGAGGAGACGTCCCATCTGGTGAAAGTCTACGCATCATAATCAAGGGAAGTAGACATTTCAACATATGTATACAATTTCAACATTTTAAAATACTGGCTTTTAACTAAAATTTTAAGTTGAGCTTAACAAAAAACCTAAAAGTATGTAAATGTGTATGATTGTGTGTGTGAAGAAAATGCATATAGGCCTAACAAGAAGTGTTGAGTTTGCATAATTTTTGATATACGTATTCATATTTTGTAATAATTATTGGAAATCAGTTTTAAGCCTTAAGGCGGGATAAGAGTGTTCATGATTATTTTTTATGTTATCAGAAGAAAATAAATAATGTTATGTTTTATTCGATATACGCATTTTAGTTATTTGTGTTTGCCCACAGTTCTCTGCCAAAGTACACTAAACGAATTCCTGGACTAAAACTTTACACTTAAAATCAATACATTACAATATAAAATTAATAATTAATTACTGTTAAGACTACAGTTGGTGCCCGAATTTACAGGGACATTGTAAATTAAAATTGATTTACAATTTAGTCGAAAAATGGCAGAGAATGACGCAAATACAAATTTATGTGAGAGTGTAGCTGGGGGGTCAATATTAGTTACACAAGACGATTTAGTGTTGACAAACGAAAATGTTAATGAGAGTAGGCGAAATATTGAATGTAAATGAAACGGTCGAAGGGGGTAGTAGAAATAACGAGATAAATATATTTAATCAATTAGCGTTGATTATGGAAATGATGTCAGGAATAAATAATAAGTTTGACCAACAAAATAAGAATAATGATAATTTAAACACGAGTTTAAATGAATTTAAAACTGAAATGAAGTCGGAAAATAATAATTTAAACACGAGCTTGAATGAGTTTAAAATTAAAATCAAGTCAGAGATAAATGTAAGTAACATAGAGCTGAAAATTGAAATAATAAACAAACAAGACGAGAAATTAAGAGAAATAAATAACGAATTTGTAAACATAAGAAGCGAAATAAAAATGAGTAATTTAAGTATGAGTAACCAATTTGAAAGCATAAGTGAGAGTTTTAATGGAGTGAGTGAGAAGTTCGTGGAAATAAACTAGAGAAACAGTGAGACTATTGCGAGAGTGAAAGGTGAAATGACTATAAATATAAATAAAATACAAACCGAGATAAAAAATGACATAAAAGTAATTAGTGACATAAAAGTAATTAGTGAAAAGCAGGATAAGAAACCGCTAGAGACGAACAAAAAATTTGATGCGTTAACTAATAAATTTAATGATAAATTTAAAAAACAAAATGCCAAATTAAAAGTAATGTTCAAGGTGTGATTGATGAATGTGAACGGATTAAAAAAGCAAATAAGCTACAAGAGAGTGTGAATAATGAATTCAAAAGTAATATTGAACAACTTGATACGATTAAAACTAGTGTAACTAATTTGAAAAGTAAAAACACAGAACATGAACAAGAAATAATTAAAGTTAGAGAAGATCTAAGCCTAGCAATTAATCAAAGACTAACCAGTATGTGTGAGAGAGTGAACGTTGATGTTGAATTAGGTTATTTCGGTAATGAGGGTAAGGGAGTGAACCCCATACAATTTTTAAATTCCATAAAAAGTTTCAATAAATATAACAAAGAAAGTTGGGAAATAAAATTAGTACGGATTTTGAAATATTTTAAAGGGGATTGTAAAGGGGCTAAAGGGAAGGGTTTTCATTTTATTAAAAAATTATATTATATTTTCCCTCTGCACGGTCAGTCCCTATGTGAAGTAAAATTGTCGTCCAAGGAACAATGAAGTGAGATTGTGAACGGCGAATTGGCAATGGAATGCGATGCCTAGTCTAAACACACGGCGGTAATTAAGCATTGAGGCACGTACAAAGACGCGCAACATGAACATGCGCGCGTAAAGACGCACATCAGACTCCAAAGGGACGCCACAAAAAATGGCGAGACGAAAACTTTGTTCCATGCGGTTTGTTGCTGACGGATACTCTTAGAGGCCACGCCTTCCACAGCCTCAACATTTTCGCCAGTCAGCATCGTCGACGCCAGTGCCCAATGCAAAACCATGCTACCTAAACGGTAACGAAAGGCTGTGTAATCGCAGTGGCCGTGTATGTGCCCGGAAACAGTCAGACGAGGTGGGGATTTAATTACCCGCCGTTTCATCAGTCGACGAAAGAACTTCTCCCGGCCGGGACCTCCTACAAAGTTCGCGAACTATAGAAAGTTGACAAAATGTCCACAAAGTGTATAAAAACGTAAATTAGAGCAGCCCATCAGCTCGAAGTGTATACCGTGGAGACCGGAAAGTGAAAAATGTAAAAAAAAAACTTTCGAACAAATCTGTAGTGCGGCGCGTGGTTATCAGAGGCGCCAAGAGTTAGGCAATCAACGAGCTATTTCCCTATTTAATTAATTTTACTAATTCAACGAGCGCTCTAAAATTATGGGTATGTAAAATTTTGTGTGAATGGAATGAATGGGCAAACTGGGTCGTCTTCCTAGACTGTAAGTAAATTTTGTTCTTACGTAAGATGTCTATCATGTTAAAAATTTATAACAATGTACTTCAAAAGTTAAAAATCATGTGGAGAGATTAATAGTTTTTATATTTTATACATGGAAGGTAGTGGGACGAAGAGATGTTTAGTAATCGCAAAATAAAATATTATCTGCTAAATGATATACTTTGTTAAATAAAATCATTTCAAACACCTTATTTCATTTGCTGTACTGTTAAGTTCGCCGTACGAACGGGGTTCGTCCACACTTAGAGATCAGGCCAGATCAAGAATCAAAAGATAAGTGGAAGTTGCAATTTAATTCATTAATAAAAATAAATAAAGTTACAATGGTGCCGTGACCAGGATGTAATGTAATAAAAAGTTATATTACACCGGCCTATATTTTGACAGTACAGAGAATGAAATACGGTTATGAAAGCAAAATTTTATTTACGTAAAATGTACGTAATTATGGTATAAGGTTTATTTTATGTATGTTGTAGTATAATGTATTGAAAGGAGATTAATCAATTGTAGTTAACACGTAAGTAAAAATAAGTTATAAATCAGTTAAAAATGTCTGAGCATACTGAACAAAGCAATGTAACGAACGGAGATATGAGTGAAAGTGGCCTTGAACCACAGTCACTGAATGTAAGTGAGATGCGGACAGCTGATCCGAGTGCTGTTACAGAAACAGCTGTTGGCGGCAACATAATCATTCATTCTACCCCAATTGCTGCTCAAATGCAACTAAGTGAAACAGCTGTTGATTCTGGGATTCAATTAACCCCAGTTTTAACAAATAAAAATAAACAATCTGATGAAATGGATATAATGAGTTTTTTACGAAAAATTGATAGCAAGTTTGATAGTAGCTTAAACGAACTGAGAGGTGAGTTGGAAAGTCATTTTAATTCTAGTGACGACAAAATAAATAAACGTTTTGATGCAAATGACGAGAAATTTGAGATTTTAAGTAATGACATTAAAGAACAGAGAATAAAATGTGAACAACAGAATATTAAAAATGATATTAATTTTAAAGAACTTAAAGAACATAATATTAAGTTGGAGCAGAATATAAGTTTAAAGTTTGATTTTATGAGTAATGAATTATGTAAACGTATTGATGAACGTTTCCAGATAGAAATAAAACAAACACAAGATGATGTAGACAACGTTACAGGAAATACCGGTAAGTGTAGTGGGTATGTAACTGAGAACAAGGTGAGTACCGATAATTATAATAATGAATTAACAAATGATAACGAGATAATTAAAAATGTATTAGAAAGTAAAGTGAACGATAAGAACGGAGATACAGTTTTAGTGGAATTAGAGAGTAGTAATAAGAGAGTGGTTAAAGAGAGGTTGGGTTTACAAAGGGCAAATTTTTCCCGTGATTTAAATGGAGCAAAGACTCTGATAATGAGTTATGAGGACAGAGTTTCCTCCAGTAATGATGTGAGAGACAAGGTGTCTCGAAGTAGGTCCCCATTTATATATCATAAACTCCCTGAAAGAATCAGGATGGGTTTTAATAATGTTATGTTGCCTTTTGTGTGGAGTGATAGAAACAAAGTGAGATGGTGTCAGGATGAGTGGTTTTGTGAGAGTGGTAGAACTGTTCACATTTAGAAAAAGAGAGATAATATTATTTCATGTTGTTAGAAGTTATGAAGAGTTACTAGAGAAAATAAAGAGAGAGAGAGAGTTAGTAATATTGTTGACTTACCTTGTTATGCGGAAAGAAATAATAATGATAGTTATATTGAATGCTTACCTGAGTTTAGACGCGGAGTATTAGTAGTAAATGATTTTGAAATTGAGAGATTAAAATACTCAAGGGTGATAGGTAATAATACAGACGGTGACACAACTAAAATCAATGATGTAGACAGGTTTTATGATTTTATAATAAAGTGGGATAATCCAATAAATTACCATGTGGATTTTACGGAACAAGTTGAAATATTAGAGTATTATTATAATAATAATAAATGGAGTGTAAATAAAATTGAAAAATGTTATGTGAAACCCAGACTAATTTTTGATGATGGAGGCTGAACATAAACTTAATAAATGGACATGTTAAATATTTTGATTTATGGTTCTGACGGGCTGATTGTGGAAATGAAGTATGATAAAATTGGACAATTAATGACGAATAATTTGTAAATAAATGTTTAGTGAAATTAGTTATGTGTATTGTAACAAGTATATAATGTAAACAATGTGTGTATGTAGTAGAAATTGTTGTGATAATAATATTTTTGCAGTTTAAATAAATAACAAAAATAATTTTGAAGACAGTAATTAACGAATTGTAATTGTTTCGATATAATTGAGAAATGTTGTGTTTTACATAATTGATTTATTTAAAATAATTTGAGATGTTTACAGATTACAGAACAGAGGAACGAGGGAGATAATGGGTACACAGAATGCTACGAATCTGAAATTATATTGGCCAAGATAGGAATTTGAATTGTAATGTGTTTTGTTTGTTTTCAGAAGGGATCCTCCCCCATTTTCGGGCGGTCACGATCTTACCAGTCCTGACCGTGGGTTTCGGCAATTGGAGGCGGACCATGGTTGGCAGAACTCCCTTCGGGTGGTGAAACGACGATGGTCCGGCTCCGCAAAATTGGTCTAAATTAGAAATTTCACTGTATTATTGAACGGGGAGGGGGACCCATCAGGTATGTGATACAAAATATTTTACACTCAAGGTGCATAGATAAGGTGCATATCTATAAAAATAAATAAAGTTACGGGATGCTAAAATTTGGGCGGACGCTCATAATGATAATTGGGCAGACTTTGATGAATTTGAACGAGCGTTTAAAAATAAATATTGGTCAGAGGAAAAACAAGAGGGTTTACGCAGCACAATAATGGGATGGGGTAGTTTTAATATTATTTTAATATTAAACATATGAGCATTACGGCGTATGTGACGCGACTATATAGCCAGGTTAAATATTTAGAACCACCAATGCCTCTTCCATCTTTTATAAGGTATATTAGTAAACATTTACCTAAAGACATACGATCCACCTGGGAGTTCCACCCGGGAGTTTACTGATATAGCTGAATTAGAGAAAATCTTAGAAGCTTACCAGAGTATGAAAGAAGAAGAAGACAATAAATATCAATCAGTAAATATTAGAGATAAAGAATCGAGCCAATAAATACCGAAATAAGACAACCAGACCATTTTATTAGACATGATAATAATATGAGTAGATCAGAGGGGGGTGCGTGGTTATGTCCACACCCTAATTGTAGAGCTAGCAACTATAATGGTTCTCGAGATCAGTGTTATAGATGTCGGGGTCCTAGGGGTGGTGCCCAAGGGAGAGAATCTAATTATAATCGAGGGGTTGATAATAGTGAATATAATAGAAGGGAAAATTATAGTAATGAGTTTAGAGGTAATAATAGAGGGAGAGGTTTTACCAGTAATAGGGGGATGCCGGGAAGTTTGAACCACAGAGGGAGAGGGGGATATGTTGGCAATATATATGAGATTAGGGTGTATTGAAGCACCTTCTAATAATCACAATAGTAGAGGGGATCATAGGGGGGCTTACAGCGAACCACCACCTCCAGCACAGTTAAACTAATAAGGACGGTTGAAAAGGAAAGTCCCCAGCCATCTAGAAATAACATAACAATAGGGTCACTTACTACCAATATACATAATGAATTATCCGATGAAGAAGTAGGTGAGAGTAGCAACAATTTTAGCATGGCAGAATTCGAAGCCGAAGTGTTCAATTCGAAATACACTTTTCTAGTAGATTCAGGGAGTGAACTTACTGCTTTAGATGATAAAAATAAAAAATCAAACCACTTAGGCAATTCCACAACTACCAGTATTGGGAATTAGTGTTATAGGTGTAACAGGTGTTCGGAGTAAAAGAGTAACTAAGCAAATAATGTTACAGCTAAAAATAAATAAACACAATAAATGTACCTTTTTTAGTCATTCCAGGTTTGAATATGGGGGCAATAATGGGTAATTTTTTAAATAATTTTAAAGCTGAGTTAAACTATTATACACAGACTATGAAATTAAACAATGAAAATAATATAATTGAAATACCATTTATACGAAAAAGAGCTGTAGAAATGAAAGCATTAAAAATAATTAGTAAGGGGATTTTAGTATCTGATAATGACATAAATGAATGCAGACCCTTGATGATTAATTATTGTAATTTAAGGGTAAATAGTCCAGAGTTATTTGAAACTGAAGATAGTTGGGTTGAAAAAATAATAAAATTCTATATCAACCTGAGGAGTTTAGTTATCAAGATAGGGAGAGAATAGTCCAAGTAATAGATAAAAATAAATTAGTTTTTTCAGACGAACCAGGTCTAGTAAAAGGTTTTAAGGGTAGATTAATTGTTAAAGAAAAAACACCTTTTGCGCCTAAAGCATATCCGGTACCATACTCTAAAAGGGGGTTAGTACAAGAGGAAATAAACAAGATGTTAGCAGAAGGGATAATAGAAAAATCCACTTCACCATATTCCAACCCTTTAGTAGTGGTTACAAAAAAAGATTTATCGATAAGACTATGTTTAGACGCTAGACAGGTGAACAAAATAATTATTCCAGATAGAGAGTCACCAGAACCGGTGAACGAGATTCTACAACGTTTCAACGGGACAAAATATATTACGACATTGGATTTAACGGCTGGCTATTGGCAAATAGAACTGGAGGAAGGGTCTCGCCAGTATGTAGCATTCCTATATAATGGGAGGAACTATCAATTTTATAGATTGCCTTTTGGACTAAACGTAGTGTTTCAATTTTTATTAAATGTTTAGACTACGTGCTAGGGAGAGAGATTTTAGAGTTTACAACTGTTTATGTAGACGATATAGTAATAACTTCACCAGATATTAATACACATTGTGAAAGGTTAGATAGAGTATTAAGTAAGTTGCATGAGTATGGCATAACTGTCAAGTTTAAGAAGTCCGAATTTTTAAAAGAACAGGTTAATTTTTTAGGCCACATAATTTCAGCCAAGTGTATCAGTACAGATCCTAAAAAGGTAGAGATAATATAAAATTTTCCAGTACCTAAGAATGTGAAACAATTGCAAAGTTTTTTAGGCTTGTGTAATTATTATAGGCAATTTGTAGACAAATATTCTTACTTGACGGTACAATTGGGGCATTTGTTAAATAAAGGTAATCGATGGCAATGGAGTTTACAGAGCAAATTGTATTTGAGCAAATAAAAAATAAATTTTTAAACACAGTCATATTAGCTCATCCTAATTTTATAGAACCATTTTACATACATACTGACGCATCGGACATAGCCTTGGGGGTAGAATTATTTCAGTTAGATGGGGATGGTAACCATAAAGTGATAGCTTTTGCAAGCAGATCCTTAGTAGCTAGCTAAAAGAACTATACAATAACGGAAAAGGAAGCACTATCAATAGTTTTTGCCTGTAGAAAATTCAGGACGTATTTGTTAGGAAACAAAGAAATAATAAGATCAGACCATCAAACCTTAACATTTTTAAAGAACTGCAAACTAACCCATGGTAGGTTAGTGCGTTGGATGTTAGTACTACAAGAGTATGATTTAACCATAGAGTATTGTAGGGGTAAAGAAAACATAGTAGCTGATGTCCTATCTAGAACTGATTTTGACAATAATACTGAGGTAGATATGGCAAATACATATAAAATATTTATAATCAAAGAAGTGGAGGGAGTAGATATGAAAAAATTAATAAATAACCTAGCAACAGAACAAGGAAGAGATACAGAACTTGGTAAAATAATAATAGCGTTAAATCAGATACACAATATACCTAACAAATGGGAAAAACATTTTAGTGTGTATGATAAACATTTATTTCACCGTACAAATGAACAAGGTGATGATTGGAAAGTATGCATTCCTAAAGTTTTAATATCTGAAGTAGTGAAAGATTGTCATTTGAGGTATGGTCATATAGGTCCCAAGAAATGCAGTGACATATTAAAAGAGTTTTGTAAGTTTAATAATATGGAAAAAACTGTACGTAAAATGTTAAAAGTTTGTGAAATCTGTCAGAAAGCCAAGGTGAATAATCGTAAGTAGGAGGGTTTAATGCAACATGTAATACCAGACAGTCCTTTAGCAAGAGTTGCCGTTGATTTACCTTGGGCCCTCTACCCAAAAGTCGAGGAGGGGTGAATTATTTATTTGTTGTACTAGATGTTTTTACCAAATTTGTAAAATTGTACCCTATTAAAAAAAGCTACATCTTTGGTACTGGCTAGAAAGATAGTCAGTGAATACACTGCTGAAGTAGGTAGACCTAAAATAATATTATCGGATCATGGTTCTCAGTTTACCAGCAACACCTGGAGGGAAACATTAGGTTGGGAAAATATTTTAGTTAAACATACATCAGTGTATCATCCCCAATCAAATCCTAGTGAGCGTGTTGTGCGGGAATTATGGCATATGTTTAGGACCTTCTGCCACCAAAAACATTCATTGTGGGCCACATTTGTGAATAAAATAGAAGGATACATTAACTGTAGCTTACATGAGTCCACTAGTTATAGTCCTCATGAGTTAATGTTTCAGAGGAGGCCATCACGCATAATAGAGGAACTAATAAACTTCCCAACGCGAACCGAGGTACCACATGGGAGAAAACTGGTGATTGCTAAGAAGCGGCTTTTGAGTAAAGCAGAACAACGGAAAAGAAGACATGATAAGAATTTAACACCCATCAAATATGAGGTAGGGCAACTGGTATTAATAAAAAACCATGATCAATCATCAGCTTTGGATAAAGAGATTAAAAAATTCTTCCTGTTATACGACGGTCCCTATGAGGTTAGTGAAGTAAAAATGGAAAATGCTTATGTATTAATAGACCTGCAAACCCGAGAAATAAAGGGAACCTATAATGTAACACAGTTAAAAAGGTATTATTTACATGAGTAATGTTAATTATTCTTTTAATTCATTAAAATCATAAGACGAATAAATACAGGTTATTTTACAATGAATGGGGGGGTACATGAAATTATAACCTTTAGATTAAACATTAAGGTAACAGGTGCATTGTTGGCACCATTTAAGCTAAAAAAAAAAAAAAAAAAAAAATGGGGGCCTTGTTTGTAGTTGGCCATCATAATTAATTAGGTTTAAGTTATCAATGTGTAGAAATAAACCATAAAAAAGATATGGTAAATGCGATTCCCCATTTTCGGGCGGTCACGGCTTTACCACACCCTGACCATGGATTTGGCTTAATATTCTAAATTGGTGAACTTAGAAATACAACTGGGGGGTTTAGATCAGGGGAATCTGCGTGGTCAGTCCCATGGTAATTGAAATTGGCATCGAACAAAGGAACTGTGAGGTGAAGTTGTGTAAGTAGTCGGTACAATGGAATGCGGCATGTGGTCAACAACAGTTTAATTCCAAGAACTTCAGTGCTGTGTGGCACTCACCGACACGCAACATTAACACGGGTGCATAGACGACGCAGATCAGACTCCAACCAACGCCACAAAAAATGGAAAGAGGCAAAGATTTTTGTTCCATGCAGTCCGGGGATGCCGGATATATTTCTAGACCACGTCCATATGCGTGACGCAGTCAGAGTTGTCCAGATTTTGTCGACGTCCAACACACGTAAATAACACGTGTTGAATGTGCAGTGACGAGGACTTTAACACCAGAAGGCATTGATATCCGTCTTGTTCAAAAGTTTTAGAAGTGGGGTTTTTGTTAACTCTTGTGGTAGTCCTCATCAACGTTTCGTCTGGCCAGGCGAACTACCCAACGTGGCCCCTCAATAAATTTTAAATATTAATTAAAAACAAAAAGTTATCAGTAGTGGAACGATGTCGCAAAGTAAATAGTGAGTGCAGTGGTTAACTAAGAGGAAGGAAATATGAAATCATAAACTTTTTAGACAATGCAAAGAGGACTTGGTGTGGGACGCACCACACGGTCGGAGAAGAGGCCGCCGAAACAAGTAACAGTATAAAATTCAAAATTATTTTAATGAGATCTCTAAAATAAATAAATGGGGGTGGGGTAAATTGATATGAATGAGAGTTGTGTGTGCAGCAAACTGGGACGTCTATAGTAAAATTAAGCTAGTTAGATTCATGTATTAATCAATATATATTTTTGTGTAAAATGATTCAAGGTAGTGTTTATGTTTTAAATAAAAAGAGACATTAACAGTAAATGATGTTAAGATAAAGAAGTTTAAATAGTCAGAAATGATTTCTCAACAAAATGAACTTTGAGTAAAATTTAAAAAGAAGTAAATAAAATGTTAAAAAGTTTAAAGAATGGAATAAAATTTTAATTGTTTCTCTTCATAAATGCGAGTTGCGTACGTTATTAATATAACCTTGCAATCATCCTTGCATTTCGAAGTTCGTGTGACGTAACTCTGGGCTGAAGGACGATTTAAAGGTAAGTGGGAGAAAAATATTCTATGATTTAAATGTATTAAAATGTATTAACTTCACAATTGGCGCCCGAACAGGGACAGTTTTTATAAATTGAAATCTATATATAAAGACCACACCTACAAATAAATGCAAGTTTGGTTTCAAGGTTGAGTAACAGTACGCAAAAAATACGTAAAAGTGCGTAAATTACGTACAGCTTGAACGATATGTAGTATACTTGATTATACAAGATTGAAATGGTGTTATGATTAATTAAATTGATTAGATTAAATTAACAAATATTATAAAGAATAAATAATGGATACTAATGAAAATATTAACAAGGAAGTCAGCTTCACTGACAGCCAGACAGAAAGTCAAATAAATAGCGATTCAGGTATTCAAACAGAGTCACTGTCAATAAGTGACAGTAATGTAGATGGATCTGTATTAATTAGTGAGGCGGGAGCAAATTCCACTCCCATTACAACTAAAACAAATATAAAAGAAAAAGAAATGTCAATGAATGACCTATTTAACCTTCTCAGTAATCGTTTTGATAATAATGAAATAAAATTTAATGAAATTAAAAGTGAATTTAACAGTAAATTTGACGCTAAATTTGAGGAACAGAGTAGACAGTTTAATGAACTTAAAATTGATATTAATGAGGTCAAAAATCAGTGTGTGAGCAAGTGTAACGAATTGAAACAAGATATTGAGAAAGTGGTAGAGTCAATAGGAAAACAAGTTAAAAGTAAAGTATAAAGTAACTCAGATAATTAATAACAAGGTGAGTAATAACGATAATTATAATAAAGAGTTAACAAGTGATAACAATGATGTTGAAAATGATAATATAATTAAGAATGTGGTATCAGAGAGTGATACATTGAAATTAGTTAGTGAGATAGTGAGTGAGAGTGAGCGAGTAATGGGTTGTAACGGAGTAGTAATTAGTGTTGATGAATTAGAGAAAGAGTGGCAAGAGAGATTAGGTGAGTATGTAGGGCAAAGGGCAACATTTTCCTGTAGTATGAGTGAAGTACAGACTTCACATGTGTTTTATGAGGACAAAGGTTCCTCCAATGGTTATGTGGGAGACATGGTGTCTCTAAAGGGTCCCTTAAGTTGTTGTAGTGATGTATTTGTATCTGGTAAAGCCAGAAAGTATTTTAGTGGTTTTATGTTGCCCTTTGCATGGAATGAGATAGTTCAGGGGGGTAGTGACAGGTGTTATGATGACGAAAGATGTTTTGAGAGAGAGTTGTGTGCAGATAGGGAGATAATAATATGTCAGTTAAAGAGAAAGTATAAAGAATTGAGAGAGAGGTTAGAAGTGGTGAAGATAAACAATATAAAATACTTACCTTGTGAAGTAGAGATAAATGAATATTTTGATGATACCTTTATAAATAATAATAACTTACCTGATGTTTTAATAAATATAGTAAATGAATATAATGAGAAAATAAATTACTTTATGTTGAACAAAAATACTTACGGAGACAGAATTGTAAACACAAATGTAGACAGCTTTTATAAATTAATATGCAATAATGGTGTCAAATATTATGTTGGTAATGGTCATTATAATAATAATAGTAAATGGAAGGTCGATAAAAATGATTTATGTTTTAAATATGTTAGATATCTATACAATGATGGAGGGTAGATTAGAAACTCAATGAATGAACATTTTAAATATTTTAATTTGTGGTTCTGACCCTGCTAATTTAGGAAATGAGGTGTGGTAAACTGAAGAATAATGACAAAAGATTGTAAATAAATTTTAGTGAAATTAATTGTATTTGTACTGTAACAAGTATGTGAGGTAAACAATGTGTATGTAGTAGAAATTGATTTTAATAATAATAATATTTTATCAGACAAAATAAATAATGAATTGGTAATTAATGATTGTAATTGTTTGGAAGTAAGGTAATTACAAATGTTGTGTTTTCAATAATTGATTTAATTAAAATAATTTGAGATGTTTAAATATTTTTGATTGATTTACAATGTTATATAATTGAATTTTTCTAACGAATTTAAATTATTTTATGAGATTTAAATTTGATAGTAATTAATAAATGAATAAATAAATGTTAAATTGTGTTTAGTTTGTGGAATAACATGGTTGTTAAAATGTTTCAGAAGGTATATGAAGTTATTGGTGTTTATATTTTGTGTTTATGACCGTATGTGAGTGATGTACTGTAAGTATGAAGTTTATATGTAATTTTGTGTATTTGTATAAATTGTATGTAGTATGTTAGGGGTAAGAATTATGAACAGGTGTACTTTATATAATTTTAAAACATATCTGTAGTAAGGTCAAGAAAATCAGCTGATTGCTGGAGTTATAAAGGTAGTATGTCACAAATAATTTGCAAATTTTTCAATGTAATTAAAATTGAATATAATTAATGATTAAATAATATATGTTCAATGCGTTTAATAGATTGTGAATTAAATGGTAAAATGAATGGAGTTAGTTTTGAATTTTCAATAGTAACTGTATTATAAAAGATGGTAAATGTTAGAATTTGGGTGATTATTATTTGGTTGGGACATTTAGATCAGTCCAAGTTAAGTTTAGAAGGGGAGTTGAATAAAGTAAGATTGTTGTGAATAAATGTAATGTAGAATTTGAGATGTAATAGTGACACAGTAGCTATGGGGAAATACGTAGGGTAATGAGTGATATATTGAGGTAATAAATAAACTGAGAAATTTTGTAGATGAAAGTGATGTAATGGGAAAGTAATTAGTTGATAGGGGAATTTTGTAAGGGGGGTGGTGTGATAAGGAGTCCTCAACGAAAAGCGTTGTGGCGGGAAGGGAACCGATTAGCGCCGGAAAGGGTTACCTAGGGGGACTCCAGGAACCAACATAAGGGAATGAGCAGTGGGAAGGGAACACACATCCTGAGTACAAAGGGGTAGAGAGTATTTTTTTATATAAGGGTAGAATGATGCGAGTTGAGTTGAACAGTAAGTTAGAGGTAGAGAATGGTTGGTAGATGTTTTGATAGAGGGGTGTCATCTAGTTAAAGCTGTTAAGTGAGTATTAGAATCAGAAGGGGGGTAAGATTATATATATATATATATATATATATATATATATATATATATAAATGCCAAGTTGAAAAAGTGAGTTATTATGAATAATTAAGTCACCCAAACTAATTGAGATTGCGAATATTAAAGAAAGAAAGTCATAGTCAAAATGTAAAAATAATTGAAACAAGTGACAGATTTTAATAGAATTTGAGAATGATATGAAGCTATAAAATGTGAAATTTTTGGTCAATTTAAATGTAAATTTTATTGTTTATTGTAAGATAATAACCATGTTAATTTTGAATGTCTTATTTTATTATGTTGTATTATGTTTGAAGGTAAAGAAGTTTAAAGATGTTTCCTGTACTTTATGATGTAGCTCTGTATAACATATGTATGTCAAGGTCAGTGACTTGACCCAGAGAGATCAGCTGATGGTTTTTTTTTGCCTGCCATATAGGTGATGTTTGAATTTCAAGTGTATTATTGTTTATGTGTATTACTAGTGTTTTATTGAATTACATTGTTTAGTATATCTGTACAAATAAATGTTAGAGTTAGTGAATTCATGTTTTAATAAGGTGTTCAATTTGTTTTTCTTTAGGGTTGTTATTAGAAGTGGAGAAAATTAATAGAGTTGATGGATTCATGTAAAAGATTTTGTTTTTTTTTTATTTTGAGAAAGTAATGGAGATATAACAATTTGATTTTAAACGTAAATGAATTTTTTTTTGAATTTAAAGATAAATATTTTGGGGAATTTTAAATGATGAGTTTGTTTAGAAAGTATTAATAAGTATAGGTATGCGCCCAGTATTGCTGAAGGCGACCCAGCATGCATGTAAGGGGAAACATATCGGTTGAGGATTTGGCATGGTATAAGACCAAGGGTTTGGATTTTGGGGGGTGGCATGTTAGAAGGTTAGGTGCGCTGTGGTGCGTGTCTGTTCGATTTTATGGTGTTGGGATCTCGAATAGAGAAGTCCAATAATCTCATTCAGGTGCGGCCATAGTCTCCGAGCTAGGGGGGTATAGTTTACCCATGATGTATAAGAACTAATGGGGGTTGTTGGCACCATATCCTCACCGATCCTCTTAGGGGTTTAGCAGTGAGAGTTCTTCTGTTCCAGCAGAAGATCTCTCATTGGGGGGGTATTGTAACGGGGCTAAAAGAGGGAGAGGGTTTTATTTCATTTTATTAATATAAATTTGGTTTTCATCTGCGTGGTCAGTCCCATGGTAATTGAAATTGGCATCGAACAAAGGAACTGTGAGGTGAAGTTGTGTAAGTAGTCGGTACAATGGAATGCGGCGTGTGGTCAACAACAGTTTAATTCCAAGAACTTCAGTGCTGTGTGGCGCTCACCGATGCGCAACATTAACACAGGCGCATAGACGATGCAGATCAGACTCCAACCGATGCCACAAAAAATTGAGAGAGGCAAAGATTTTTGTTCCATGCAGTCCGGGGATGCCAGATATATTTCTAGACCACGCCCATATGCGTGACGCAGTCAGAGTTGTCCAGATTTTGTCGACGTCCAACACATGTAAATAACACGTGTTGAATGTGCAGTGACGAGGACTTTAACACCAGAAGGCATTGATATCCGTCTTGTTCAAAAGTTTTAGAAGTGGGGTTTTTTTGTTAACTCTTGTGATAGTCCTCATCAACATTTCGTCTGGCCAGGCGAACTACCCAACGTGGCCCCTCAATAAATTTTAAATATTAATTAAAAACAAAAAGTTATCAGTAGTGGAACGATGTCGCAAAGTAAATAGTGAGTGCAGTGGTTAACTAAGAGGAAGGAAATATGAAATCATAAACTTTTTAGACAACGCAAAGAGGACTTGGTGTGGGACGCGCCACGCGGTCGGGGAAGAGGCCACCGAAACAAGTAACAGTATAAAATTCAAAATTATTTTAATGAGATCTCTAAAATAAATAAATGGGGGTGGGGTAAATTGATATGAATGAGAGTTGTGTGTGCAGCAAACTGGGACGTCTATAGTAAAATTAAGCTAGTTAGATTCATGTATTAATCAATATATATTTTTGTGTAAAATGATTCAAGGTAGTGTTTATGTTTTAAATAAAAAGAGAAATTAATAGTAAATGATGTTAAGATAAAGAAGTTTAAATCGGCAGAAATGATTTCTCAACAAAATGAACTTTGAGTAAAATTTTAAAAGAAGTAAATAAAATGTTAAAAAGTTTAAAGAATGGAATAAAATTTTAATTGTTTCTCTTCATAAATGCGAGTTGCGTACGTTATTAATATAACCTTGCGATCATCCTTGCAGTTCGAAGTTCGTGTGACGTAACTCTGGGCTGAAGGACGATTTAAAGGTAAGTGGGAGAAAAATATTCTATGATTTAAATGTATTAAAATGTAATTAACTTCACAGACAGACTGTGGAAGTTATATAAACACCTTACAAGTAGTACAAGGCAATATAAGTTTATAACAGTTTAGTGATTTTTCTGAAGTACACCAGTTTGTAATTAAATATTGTTCTTGTTCCTCCAGCCTTGTGTAAAGATGTACAGATATAAAATATCTGTAACCTTCTTTATTAACGATGTTTCCAATAACATATCGTCCCTCCTTCTTATGTGACTGTCAAATATCTGAATACTCCTGTCCCTTTTGTCATTTCTAAACATTCAATTCTTCATTAGAGACTTTATGGAGTATGATATTTTGTATTCAATTTAAGTCCTATAATTGTAACTCTTATTATCACTTCTGTTTCTGCTCACACATCATATTACATCCATAATCTGAAGCTAAAACCATACATCCACTTTTGTACTCCAGCGTAATCTAATATCAGTAAATAACAGACAGCAAAGTAACACAGAGCATATCATTATACACAAAGTGCATAAAAATAATTAAGAATATAACTGATATGAAAAAAAAACATTGTAACATACTGAAGGTATTAATAAATGTTGAATGTCATTAGTGACTCAAAAAGACAAAACCAAAAATAAGCAACTCTAGCCCTTATGTGACTACTAAGTACCTTAACCAGTCATTGTACATTCAACTAGTTTATAAGTAAGAATAGTTCTTGTTCAGGTAGTCTCAGCTAAAGAGCACAGTTGAATTTTCATTATGGTTAAGATAAAATAAAATGGCATATTCTCTGTTACAGAAACAAGAAAATAATTACAGATTCACAGGCCTCTAAACTAAATGTTCAATTACCAGCATGCCATAGAAGAAGAAATGGAATTGTATACCCTCTGGCATCAAGATTAACTTCTGTGGATGTTTATTTCTATTGTAAATTTTCTCAGAGTATATGCACACACTTTGAAACTTAATTAAGTCACAAGTATGTCAGACTGAAGGATGAAAATGTATCTTTGCAACTGTTAAAATTATTTTTGGCATGACAAAATTTCTGAATGAATATGGTAAACAAAACTGTTCAGGAAAAAACAGTAACTTATGTTTTAGATTTAAATATATAATTTCAAAGTATTACACATATGAGTATGAAACATGGCCTACTTACCTCACAAATAACATATGGTACTGTATCGCCTGCTCTAACCAACTTTCCACCCTTCTCATTAATTCGTAATGCTACTTGAACATGTGGCTGAGACTTTTTATCAGGATAATCTTCTGGAGCTTTTGTCAGCTGTTTGGTAATAGTTAGGAGACTCAGAGGTACTCTTCCAGCTTCCAAGTCTTCTTTCAGTTTCTGTAGGTGAGCATGTATATTGTCTATACGTTCATCAGAATCTTGATCTGATAAAATCTGTGCCAAAATAAACCTAAAGCATATCAATGTGTACACAATTAGTAAATATCACAGAAAATGCCACACAAAAATTATAAAACTAATTCTTATATTCAGTAGCATAGCCACGATTTTTCGATTGGAGAGGGAGGAACTTTTTTCCATTGCATGTTACTGATTACTGATTATAACCAGGGGATAGGCATTGGTAGTACTATAGTACTAAGACATTCACCAGTTATAAGAGTTGACTGTGTATGGCATATCACAGATGTAACTGTTACATGCAGATTGCCAGTGTGAAACAAATAAAAGCAAAATTTGTTCCAAAATTGTTAAATTTTTAGCATAATCAGCATCGCAAAACCATCGCTGAGCAAATATTGGTTGAAACTGCTGATGACCCATATTTACCCAAACACATAACAGGTGTGTATGGCTATTACATCGAAACAAAGGCTCAATTGTCCCAATGGAAACTTCCTGAAGAGCCATGACAAAAACAAGCATACCAAGTGAGATAAATGTGAAGGTTCTCCTTACTGTTGTCTTTTATAACAATACCAATTGTTCGATATTTCGGATCGAACCGGTCATTCTTTTCATTTTCCGAGGTTGGCACTATGGCTTTTGTAGAGCTCATACATGCACGTGAACTTTTAGCTTCTGTCGTACGCCAGCCATCTCAGTGTCAACGCCCACGAGTCGGGCCCTTCTCGGCAGGTAGAAATCCAGGCATTTCACCCATCCTTTTCCCAACCAGTCTATCCTGCCTTGAGTGTCAGGATCACCCAGTCGTGAGATACGGTAAGTCATTTTTATATTATTTATGTCTGATTAGCAATTCTGCATGCTGCTGCTTTGAGCTCACCAGAGGCTATTAAATTATCAAGTATGAAAGCCGTCTTACTTTCTATCTTTAAAATATTCTCTTACATCTATTTACTACCAGAGGATTCATGAGGTTGCTATAGCTTTTCAATTAAATATTTTGCCGTCACGACTGGGTGCACGTGTTTCGTAATTCTGTGCATGTTGCTGCTGGTGGGTCGAGTTTCAGTAACTGGGTTATAAGTCAGTTGTGGCTGCGTGATTTTTATTTTAATTAGCAACGTGCCGTGCCGTTTCGTTTTTGTGCCTGCTCATGGTTGTTTTGCATGCCGTTAATTTTTAAATTTCATGAATGTTTGTCATTTGCATGCTATCGCATGGAAGCACGTTGGTATAATACGCACGCATGTGAACTACGAGTTTGCGTTTCAATGCTGTGGCTTAGTGTCAGCAGTGAACGTCGTGTGTGCATCGCCAGGTGGGCAAATTTTGTGTAAAAATTTTGCACCTTGTTTTTTGGGGTAGTCGTTTAATTACTGGGTCAAGTCTGGTGAAGTTTGTTTCCGTCCTGTTACGGTTTGCGTCCCACGTGAAATTGTGCGCTACGTGTTTGTGACACTGTAAGGCGTAAAGGGAACGGTTTTAGGTTATCCGGATTTCGGAGTAGCCTGCCTTTGTATTTAATTTAATTTTTTGGCATGACTATTACCTTTAGGTGCGATTTATATTTTGCATATGCGATATCCTGCCCATACACGACGCGTTGACCATCAATTTTGGCATTTATTGGGTCCCAGTTATTGTGTTTGGTTCGGTAACTGGTGAATTGTTGTACATTGTACTTTGCTGTGTTTTGTGTGTATTTATTCTATTTGGTATTATACATGTTTGTTTTTGGGTGCACTTTTGTGTACCATTATTTTGCACCGTATGTGCTGTAATCTTGTGTAACTTGTGTTTTGTTGTCGTGCTTTTGCGCTGTGTAAATCAATTTGTTGCGTGTTTAATTTATTGTGTTTGGCATTATTTGCCTGTTGGATTGTGTAAGTTGTATTTTGCCGTGCACTAATTTACTTTTGTATTTATCTTGCTCGGTATTGTTTATGCAAAGTAGTTGTGTGAGACGCCTAGTTATCTCAAGCACTGTTAGGCTAAGTCGGTGCGTGATTATTGTTCAGTTTCTAATTCTCTTATTAAGGGTGGTTGTCGGTTGCGTGATATTTTTTAATTCAATATGCCTGCTAAATTGTCGTTGGCAGCTTTTGACCGGACCACTTCGGTGGGAATACTTGCGTTGCAGCATTTGATAAATAAGTTGGAAGGGTTGCCGCAATTGAGAGCCGTGGATCAACATGAAGCCGGTATTTTGGCCTCCAGGTTGTCCGAAGAATATCAGGACCTTCTAGGTAAGGTCGATCCTTACCTATCGGCCGAGTCATTGCCCCAGGGATTGGACGAGGACCACATTTTTGCGGTGGTAGCTCAAATTAAGGATATTTATGTCCGGGGTAGCATTTTAGCGTCCAAACTAACAAAACCAGAGATACCGGTTGGTTCCGGCCGATTTTCATCGGCAAGTGGCGGGCACCCAGGTGTGCTTGTTCATGAGTTGCCGAAGCTTTCGTTACCTTGTTTTGATGGCCAGGCCAAATGTTGGTCCGAGTTTTGGTCAAAGTTCACCACATTGGTGGACGAAAGTCCTGCCCTCACTCCGAAGCAAAAATTATTATATTTACTGACTCATCTTAAGGGTGAGGCTTATGAGAAGGTTGCCGCGCTTCCCATAGTTGATGATAGTTATTCACTTGCACTGTCAACTCTTAAAAGTCATTATCACAATCCTCGTTTGGCCGCTCGGGTTTATTGTACCAATCTGCTTCAGTTACCAGCCGCTTCTATGCGATCAGCTGCGTCTATTAGAAAGTTGGTGGACAGCTTCAATGCTAACTTTTCAGCGTTGTCAGCTCTAAACATTGCTGATATATATCAAGCGATATATGCGTCTTTTGTATTGTCTAGGCTGGATCTATCATTGCGTGAACGCTTTGAGGCGTCTGTTATGGACAAAGAGAATCTCCCTGCCCTAACAGAAATTATGACATTTTTAACCGCTATGGCGGAACAGAAAGAACAGGCATCGTTGGAATCGGCTTTACCTGCTCTTCCTAGCACTAGCCACCAGAAAACCCAGAAGGTTTCTTTTTCTACGGCTACTCCTCTTGCTGTGTCTACGTTATCTGCGGAGGTTACGCAACGGGATGCATCTGGTTCACGTTGCCTTCATTGCGATTCCCGGACCCATTTGCTTCTCAAGTGTCCGGCGTGGCTGAGTAAGGACCCTAGGGCTCGATTTCAGAGTCTTAAAAATAAAAAATGTTGTCTTTCGTACCTCCAACATAAACATTCGGGCTGGTGCAAAAATAGGTGCAAAACGTGTGGCTCTCAGTACCACCACACTTTACTTCATTTCAAAAGTGCCCGTCCGTCTCCGTCTCGTTCACAGATTTCTGACACAGCTGAACTTAAGGCAGCGGAGTCATCGCTTGTTGATCTGTCGAGCACTACTCTGACCGTGTCTCTGCCCCATCCTGCAGGGGTTCTGTTAGCCACCTGTCTAGCAGTCTTGTCGTCCCCGAATGGTGGTTATATTGTAGTTAGGGCCATCCTGGATAGCGCGTCCCATGCTTCTTTCATCACTGAAGCATGTGCATCTCGCTTAAAATGTGCTTGTTTTGAAGCTTCGGTAAGTGTCAATGGGGTAGGTGATATTGCCACCAAAGCAAAAAAGGTGTGCCATCTGTCCTTGGAAACTTTAAAACGCGAGGTTGTGGCATCTAACCATGCCTTTATAATTCTTTCTAAGATCTCGTCGGACTCACCTAGGTTCCAGGTGTTGCCTGAAGTTAAGCAGGCTACAAAAGATCTTTTGTTAGCTGACCCTACCTTCGATGTAGCAGCCCCAATTGATGCGTTGTTTGGAGCCGATATTGTAGCGGCTATTCTTATGGGAGAGACTATTCCTTTGGGTGCAGGTTTGCCTGTTGCAGTTAGGACACGTTTTGGGTTTGTGATTATGGGTAGAGCCCCAATTGCACTTAATTGTGCATTGACTTGTGCTAGCGGTCTCACTGGCCTTCCTTTGGATCTGGTATCTGCACATCAGCTTCACTGTCATTTCCACCACTTTTATCCTTCCGTCACAACGTTATCTACGGAGACAACCAACCTAATTGAGTAAGTTCATCGTTTTTGGGAGGTCGAAGAGCCTCCAGCTGTGCCCCACCAATTATCTGAAGAGGATCACTTTGCTGAAAGGTTTTACATGGAGTCAACAAGTCGGTTGCCGTCGGGTCGTTACCAGGTGCGCTTGCCGTTCTTCAAAAACTCTTCTCACATTTTGGGAAATTCCCTTAAGGGAGCCATGTCTCGGTTTTTTGCGTTAGAAAGGAAATTTGCGGCGAACAGTCAGTTTAAGAGCCAGTATGTACAATTTATAACGGATTATGTCGCTCAGGGGCATATGTCATTGGTGTCTGACCCCAATTTTCCAAAATATTTCATCCCTCATCATGGTATCTTTAAAGTTAGAGGTGATACTTCAAAAATAAGGGTGGTGTTTGACGCCAGTATGAAGACGTCCTCTGGGATTTCCTTAAATGATGTGTTATGTGTCGGCCCTAAGTTGCAGACCTTACTGTCCGACGTTTAGACTTTGTTTCGGCGGTTTAGCCATGTTTTTATGTGCGACATCGAACAGATGTACCGCCAAATTGCTATGCATCCTGATGACTCGGCGTACCTGTGTATTTTATGGCGTGAGGAGGTTACCGCCCCACTAAGGGTTTTCGCTTTGCGTACCGTTACTTACGGGCTGGCTTGCGCCCCTTTCCAGGCGTTGCGAACCTTGCAGCGGCTGGCTCAGGATGAGGCAGTTAATTTTCCTGCGGGAGCGGCGGTACTTAGCCGTAATATTTTTGTGGATGATATTGCTGCTGGCGCTGATTCAAAATCAGAGCTTTGCAAACTACAACGGGAATTAATTCTGTTGTTGTCTTCAGGAGGGTTCAATTTGAAAAAATGGTGCACTAATCAACCCGACTGCCTACCTGAATCAGCCGCTCCAAGTGATTCCGTCGTTGCTAAGGATAAGGATATTCTGGGTTTAAGTTGGGACCATTTTACCGATTGCTTCTTCTTTCCTCCTTTGGCCTGTTGCAGCAATGCTCAGGTTCAATTTACCAAACGTGTCGTGTTATCTCAGATGGCACAATTATTTGACCCATGTGGTTGGCTTTCGCCAGTGATTTTCAGGGCCAAGGCTTTTTTCCAAAAACTCTGGGCTGAGGGCTTGGACTGGGATGCTCCTCTAAGTGATGACTTAAACGAGTATTGGAGTCAATTCCTGTCCTCTTTGAATCATCTTCCGGTAATTACTATTTCCCGGCCATTCTTCCCTAAAGGTGGGCATATTGAAAGGGTAATATTGCATGGTTTCTGTGATGCTTCCCAGTTGGGTTACGCGGCCGTCCTCTATCTGTCCATTTATACTGACTCTGGTCCTCCGGTGGTTTTGTTGGTGTCGTCTAAAACTAAAGTGGCACCTCTTAAAACTTTATCAATCCCACGTTTGGAGTTGTTGGGAGCTTATCTTTTAGCCAAACTTGTTCGTCATTATGTTGGCTTATTCTCATCATGTATTCAATTGAGTCAAGTTTTCTTATGGACGGACTCGACGATTGTCTTGGATTGGCTGAATATGCCTACTTTTAAATTGAAGACGTTTATTGCTAATCGGGTGGCTGCCATTACCGAGTGGACCGATACTAAATCTTGGCGTCATGTGCATGGTGTTTCTAACCCCGCTGATTTAGCCTCTAGAGGCACGTCACTCTCCAGCCTCCGGTCGTCGACATTGTGGTGGTCAGGGCCAGATTGGTTAAAGCTTGATGCTCTGCACTGGCCCCCTATTAATTATCGCCCGAATCACGACGTGCAAGATGTTGCCTTGGAAACCAAGGTCTCTTCGTTTCTCACGCAGGAGCCCCGGGTGGAACTGTTTGAGCACTTGTCCTCGTGGCCCTTAGTGGTGGGGGTTACCTCAGTCATCTTAAGGTGGGCTATGCCTTCGCGGATTGAAGCTTCCACAGCCATGGATTGGAAGAAGTTGGCTGTTAAGTATATTTTACGCTACATTCAGCGCAGCGTGTTTGGACAGGAGCTCGCGGCTCTTCGTTTAGGTAAGCGGCTCCCGGTCCGCATTCAGCGCCTGGTCCCGTTTATAGATGATTTTGGCCTCATTCGAGTACGCGGTCGCTTGACCAACTCTGCGGTTACTAGAAATCGTTTTCCGATTTTACTGCCCAAGCATCACCACCTAGTAGGGTTGCTAATTCATCACACCCATGTGTGGTTAGGTCATGCTGGGCCCTTGCAAGTTCAATTTCAGCTTGCCCAAAATTATTGGATTTTGTCCGCCTGTCAGGCAATAAGAACCATAATTTGGAATTGTCTTCCTTGTTTCAGGGCGCGTCCTCGCCCCACCAACCCGTTAATGGGGGATCTGCCAGTTCCTAGGGTTAATCCGGCACCTCCATTTTATTCTTCCGGCATGGATTATGCTGGCCCCTTTTTGGTACGGGCCTACGCTGTTCGGAAGGCACCTATAGTCAAAGCGTATCTCTGCATTTTCATCTGCTTAGCCACTAAAGCAGTTCACTTTGAAGTGGCTATGGATCTTTCATCGCCCCAGTTTATTGATGTGTTGAGACGGTTTATTAGTCGCCGTGGGGCTCCGAAAACACTGTATTCGGATTGTGGTAGGAATTTTGTGGGGTCGCGCTCCGAACTGAAATGGGAGCTCCAAAATGTGCTTTCCAATCCTGACCAGTCAGCTCAGATAACAGCTTTTGCTGTTGACAATAACATTGAATTTAAATTTATCCCTCCGTCTGCCCCTCATCAGGGTGGCTTGTGGGAACGGGCTGTCCAGTCGGCCAAGTTTCACACGAAACGTATGATTGGGACCAGGTCGCTAACCATAGCAGAATTTTCGTCGTTATGCATTCGCATTGAGGGAATCTTAAATTCCCGTCCTTTGACTGCTCTATCCTCAGATCCGAGTGATTACCAGGCTCTAACGCCTGGTCATTTTTTGGTTGGCCGCCCCATTACCGCGCCCCCGGAAGCTGAAGTCTCATTAAATGAAGGGACCGCCCGTCATTACAAACAAATTGCCGCTTTGCTCCAAGCCTTTTGGAAAAGGTGGCGTTTGGAATACTTGACGGCACTTCATGCCCGATCGAAGTGGTCGTCTAAGTCAAGAAATTTAATGGTTGGGGACCTGGTGGTTATGGAGGAACAGAATTCTCCCCCCCCTGATGTGGCCTCTGGCCGAGTTTCAGCTGTGTTTCCGGGGAGCGACGGGGTTGTTCGTTGCGCTTCAGTTAAAACATCCACAGGTTCTTTTGAACGACCCGGCTATTAAATTATACCGGTTGCCCATATCTTCTTAATTGGGTTTATCTTGTTTTTTCGGGTGAGCAGAATTAGTTTCAATGATTGTTGTGGACTAACTGGACACTTTGCTGGGATTTCCCAGGTGATTCCTTCCAGCTGTTGTCCGCAGTGAATTTTACATTGTGGAATGTTTCTGGCATGGCGTTGTTCCAGTTCATTGGGAGTTATGGATGCCCAACAAATCAACAACAAAACAATAAGGAAAAAAAGGAAAAAAAGGGGGGAATAAAGGGAACAACAACAAAAAATTTTAAAAAAATAAAATAAAAAGGAAAAAAATGTAAAAACTAGGGAACTAACTAAGTTGATTTGCTGAGTTTTACATTGTGTTTGGCTGGGCCATTGTTTATTGTATGTTATTGGGTTTTGCTGCTCTACCCTAACCTTTCGGATTGCTCGCCTGGTCGATGCGCCCGCGGCGGAGTTATTCGGCATGGTTTTCTGATTCATTGCATGTTTTGCATGTTTTCTGTATGTTTGTATTTTCTTGTGTTTGCATGTGACCCCCTCCTAGGTTGGAGGGTAATTTTCAGAGAATGTTCCTGTTCACCAAAAGCCAAATTTTTGTACTGCATTTTTGGCCATGTCTTTTGGTGTAGTTGGTGGTTGACCCATTGCGGTCAACGGGGGCCGGTGTTCGATATTTCGGATCGAACCGGTCATTCTTTTCATTTTCCGAGGTTGGCACTATGGCTTTTGTAGAGCTCATACATGCACGTGAACTTTTAGCTTCTGTCGTACGCCAGCCATCTCAGTGTCAACGTCCACGAGTCGGGCCCTTCTCGGCAGGTAGAAATCCATGCATTTCACCCATCCTTTTCCCAACCAGTCTATCCTGCCTTGAGTGTCAGGATCACCCAGTCGTGAGATACAGTAAGTCATTTTTATATTATTTATGTCTGATTAGCAATTCTGCATGCTGCTGCTTTGAGCTCACCAGAGGCTATTAAATTATCAAGTATGAAAGCCGTCTTACTTTCAATCTTTAAAATATTCTCTTACACCAATAAAGATTATCACCTCAAAGTCCTGCCTTGGTTGCATGAGGGGAAAAACGGGCAAACAATTCTTGGATTTTTTGCATAATGATAACACACTGGCTCACACTTCACTATTCGTTCGCACAATTTGGCAAAAATGTGATAGCGTTGTATTGGCACAGCCACTCTATTATGGCCCCATAAAGATCATGTTTTTTTTGTTCCCAACAATGAAGAGCATCAATGAAAGGACAATATAGAGGACATAGAGTAAAGATCGCTGGGTGAACTGAAGGCTGTACCAAAATGAGAATTTCACAAATGTTTTATGGGCTGGAAAGAACACTGGCATAAGAGCATTTCATCTGATGGGGACTAATTTGAAGGGGACAATATTAATTTTGAAGAATAAATAATTTTATAAAAAATGAAAATTGTTATTTTTATCTCACCTCGCATGCACACGCACCTGTGTGTTTGTTTGTGTGTGTTGTAGAAAATTCAGCAACTTTTTAACACTTTCAACACCAACACTTTTTCCACATCATTTCTTGGTGAACCACCATTTTTAGTGATACTTTAAAACTTATGACATATTTATCTTTTACCAAGACAATACTTTCTTTATATAAGCACATTTTATGAACATTTTAGTATTCTGATCACATGTATATAATTTTAACAAATTAGTATTAAACACACTCTTTCATTATAAACATTTTTTTTAAATCTTCATTATTTTAACGTACGGTGATTATGTTATACTCTAATAGCTCATTTAAAATAGTCTCTATCATAAAATAATTAAAAACCGTCAAATTCTGAACAATTTTCATCAATTGACACTATTATAACAGATTCTTGTTCAAACACAGGGATACCTGGCTGGACATCATTATCAGTCCACTCAGTATGAACGTCACTTCACGATTTCCCTCCCCTTTGCAGCACCAGTTTTGCTTGTAATGCATCTGCGTACAAGAAAAACCAGTAACGTAAACTACTACAGGATGAAAGAATGAGAATAATATATATATATGACAGTACACATAACCCATTTATGTATGAAATAATACTTCCGTTTCATCATCAGAAGATTCATCAGTTCATAGGTATGTTCTCAGCTACATCAATTTTGGAATCCAATTGATAGGAATTTGCATGATGTATCGATTCATTAAGTACAAAATCACGTGTATTTGACATTTTGTTTGCATCAAAACACCACGCGCCTAACACATGCGACAGTTAAACCCGAACACTGATTACTTCACTGGTTTGTGGGAGACATTTATTGGTAAAATAACAACAGCTATTGGATATTTATTGGACTAAGCTATAACAGCAGGCTATGTAACAAATGAATTAGCCTCACACTACAGACTTTGATAAGACAGTGTTTGGGTAAATGTGTTTAAACACATGTAACTGAGAGCGTGTATGGTATATGGGCATGGTCCACTGCAGCATTTAACACTGCCTGTATTATTTACAGGCACGGTGTTGGAAGTATTAAATTAACTGTGGTTAAATATTTTTCAAATATACCTTTTTCATTTTCACCAACTTTTTCACAAATATAATAACGGGGTATCCACGGTTTTTTTTTTATGTATTTAAATCAAACAGAAGAAGAATTTTTTAAATAGAATTTTCTTCTATATATCTACAAGGCTAGACCCTTAGAAGTACATACATGAAATTCTAAAAACAACAACAACATAAATAATAATAAAAACCACTGAGTGAGGAATCTTTCAAAACTCTGTAATAATTCTTTTATGAGAAATAGTTTACTTCTAATAATGACAAATTTGTGTCAAGTTTCACGCTAAAATATTAAACAGAATGGCAACAAAATCTTTTTCTTTTAAAAACTTCTTCTTCTTCTTCAGTGGCACAACAACCCATTACTGAGTCAAGGCCTCCTTTAACAGCCTCCGCCAGTTGTCCCGGTCAACTGCAGCTGCTCTCCAGTTCCGGGTCCCAAGGATATGGCACGCATCATAGTTCACACCGTCTTCCCAACGTAGTTTAGGTCTACCAACTCTCCTGGTGCCATAGATCTGTTCTGTGAGTGCCTTTCTTGGTATTTCATTCTCCCCACTCTGATCACGTGTCCAGCCCACCTAAGTCTACCAAGTTTTATAATTTTCACAATATCTGTTCATTCAGAAGTGTGTTCAGTTCTTGGTTGGTTCTTTTCCTCCATTCACCTCCTACACATATTGGACCAAATATACTGCAGAGGATTTTGCGTTCATGAACCAGCAGGCTTGACTCAGACTTTCTAGAAATGGTCCAGGTCTCAGAACCATAGGTGAGAACTGGGCGATCAGTGTTTTATACAAAAGCAGCTTGATGCTCCTGGCAATTATTCTGCTCTGGAACAGGGGTCTGAGACCAAAGAAGCACCTATTACCTGAGGTGATTCTTTGCTTTATTTCTTCCGATGTTTCCCCATCGGAGTTAACTTGGCATCCTAAAAAACAAAGTTGTTGACTTTTTTGAAGGAATAGATGCCAATTTGGACGTGCTCTCCTTCTCTAGCCTCCTGTCCTGTGGCCATGTATTTTGTCTTGGTTTCATTTATTATGAGACCCAGCCTGCTTGCGGGACCTTCAAGAGCAAGAAAGGCTTCAGTGACTGCTCGAAGGGACCTCCCGATTACATCTAGGTCATCGGCGTAACCTAGGACCTGCACCAACCTGTTGAATACAGTCCCGGAGGAATCTATTCCAGCATCTCTCATAGCTTTTTCTAAGGGAAGAATGAAAGGAGGCAAGCAAGAGCATCGCCCTGGAGGACTCCCTTTCCACAGTCAAACTCTCCTGATAAGTCATTCTGAATCCTCACCATGCCCTTCACTGTCAGCATTGTCATCCTACACAATTTTATTAATTTCTTTGGTATGCCCAGTTCTTCAAGAGCAGTGTAAAGTTATTTTCTGTCAATGCTGTTGTATGCATTTCTGAAATCTATGAAGAGGTGATGGGTTTGTAGCTTATGTTCCCTATCTTTCTCCAGAATTTGTCGGAGTGTGAAAACCTGATCTATTGTCGATTTTCCTCTTCTAAATCCGCACTGATATCGACCAATCACCTGATCAGCATGTGGAAGCAGTTTTTGGTGCAATATATGGGACATTATTTTATACACCAAGGGAGAAGAGAAATGCCTCTGTAATTGTTACAGTCTAGTTGATCTCCATTTTTATAAACCGGACATATAACTGTCTTCTGCCAGGCTGTTGGCAGTTTCTCTTCTAACCATATATTAATGACAAGGTGTTGAAGGGTTTTAACCAGCTCTAGGCCACCGCTTTTGAAAAGCTCCACAGGAAGATCATCAGAACTGGGAGCTTTGTTGTTTTTAAGGCTTTCTATTGCAGCTATCACATCATCTTCTTCCGGAGGCTCAATGTGTTCATGTTCCTCTAGCACAGGTGGTACATAGTTGTCCACCTCGTCATTCTTAGAAAGAAGAGCTTCAAAGTGCTTGCACCACCTTTCGAGGGTCTTCCCCTTTTCTGTAAGTAGGGTGCCGTCAGTATCACGACAAGCTGTCTTTGAAAAACTGATCAGTCAACCACTTGGGCCTTATTCACCAACAGGAGAATATTTTTTTTAAGTGTTTTTATGTAGTTTAAGACAGTTGAGACTGAAATTATTGAAAACAATTACAAAACTTAATTTTTAACGTTTTAAGTGCACATGTGGGCTTGACTTGAGTAAAGCAGTATGTACCAGCATCCCTTTGTAACAAAAATGTATAAAAGAAAGTAATTCTAAGCAAGGTATGCATGTATGCCCAATCCAAATAGCTGTTTATTTTTACAAAGAAATGTTATACACAGCTTCATGAGTCAGTCCAACATATGTATACATATGTCTATTAGCAACTAAATGATACATACTTCCCAGCTGCAGCAGACAGTTGGCACCAGTCTCTGCGAACAATATCCAACCCTTTAATCTCCTGTGTTGCAACAAGTTCCCCATTAGGTAACTTAGTAAGGCTAACAGCAGCATATTTCTTCTTTTTCAAGAGAAGCATGTATTTAAATACTCCATCAATATCTAGTTCTAAGTGTTTATACAGTTTATTAACTTCAGTTTTGATCTGAAAAAAAGAAAAACATTCAGTTGCCTTAATTGAATGTAACATTAACATTAACATTCAGTTAGATTAAACGTCACATTAAAAAAAACTCCAGACTACAAACTGTTTATATGAGAAAATCTCTAAAGGTTAATCAAATACATATTCCTTGACACGAATTAAAGTTTAATATTACAGAGAAACATTTATATTGAAAAACCATATGCAAAATTCGAATGATACCTTAAACAAATTAAAATATAGTAAGTATATTCTTATATATACATCATGTACATATTCATATCCATGGCTGAACCTTTACTTCTTTACAATAGTAATTACATTTTTTTACTGAATGTAACAGTGTGGACGTTATTCACCGCAATATATAAAATTTTATAAAAATGCACATTTTTCTGAACTTTAAGTGATACTATCACGTTCACACATTAAGTGGTACTAACAACGTGTAATATGGTTAGAAAAATGTGAAAACTGATAGTGCCATTGATCAGCCTGTATATTTTTGCTTTCTTATTCTTATAACATGTCACTTCCTTATCATTTGGTTTCACTGTTAGTGCAACATACTGTCTGGTCAAATCTATTCTTTACTTCTCTTGTCCTTGATTTTAAACGTAACCTAAGATGTTGATTTGAACTTCCTGTAGCTGTGGTTTTTTTTTAGGTTACAAAATAATTACATGAATTTTTATGTATTTCGTATTTAACTCCACACAATGTTAAATTTTAAATTTTTTTATATTATATCTGGTTACACTCGAGCAAATGAAAAACTGTCTTATAATATCAAAAATAAGGACATAAATTCACCTCATTCCGTGTAGCTTCAAGAGCGAAGAAAATTTTGAAGGGGCAAGCAGGTCCTTTCGGGGAAAAAACCATCCATGAACTTAACGTACAAATCCTTAAACTTAGGGTACACCTACCTGGGCAAATCTCTACAAACTAAGGATACAGGAAAGAAAACTGTTATATGAGTCCCAAGGGCCACTGAAGGATTGATGCTAAACGGAGATCTAACAACACAATGGCCTGATAATAATCAAGTAGTCTGATCAAGAAATCCTCAGCTACAGCCTCACCGGGATGTCTCGTGGCCAGAAGAGTAGGAGGTTATTTGGCCTCCCAGAACCTTTTGCACAATGCTAAAGGATCATCATCTTGTGGAGGAGTCAAAGACGGTACCAATGCCACAAAAGTAGCCACTAGGACCTGATAGAACGTTGGATGAAGTGAGCACAAACTACGTCAGTTGGTACTAATGTAGGTGAATGTCCAAATGGCAAAGGGCAACAGAGGAGGTGGGACATGGCCCATAAAAAAATTAATTTGGTCCCAACAGTGGTTGGAAGACCGGAGCCAAAGGAACAATCTGCCCTTTAAGAACATTGGACACCACGTCCGCTCCCAATAAAACATCCACCACAGCACAAACAAGTGTCAAAGGTAGGACTGACAAGAACCTCCTTAACAGAAGGTGGCACCAAAAAATTTGGAGTATTGTGGGTGATGTTTTCATTACAACGAAGGTATGATTGAGGGCAATCACCTATCCTCCTAACATATGAACGGCTAGCTGACAAACACCATGAGAGGGTGCCTGAGCAATGCCAATACCGTCAACTACCAACACACTACACACACGCAGACATCCCAAATGCTTCACACAATGCTGCTAAATAAATGAGGCTTGAGATGCAGTATCCAGAATAGCTCTGGTAATGATAAGCCTTTCATTGCAGTGCAGAGATACCAGCCATGTAGCCAACAACAGTCTCCTATTTTCCCATGTGGAGGTGGTGAGAGTTTGTATAAGGTTCACAATGGTGTTGGTGGGAACCAAGGGGTTGTCAACTTGGGGATCCTTGGGGATGAGACAGGCCTGCCAGTGGACTAAATAGCATGGTGGCCTGTTCTTTATGTTCAGCCATCATGATGGTCAGGAACTTGATAATCGACTTCACCTTAGGAACATGATCTGAAGAAACTGATTGAGCCTCAGATCTTTCTCTCAATGGAAAGTCCAATTTAGACAAAAGAAAGACAAAAAAAAAATCTTATAATATGTCCTTAACCCTCTATGAATGCAACTGACCAAAAGATTAAAGTAAAGTATCTACAAAGTCATGAATAATTCTCAAAAACTTCAGACAGTAGGAAGCTGTAGAAGATTCTGGAAATAAGTTTGGACTGCCAGCCTTTTGTTGAGGTATCGGCCCATAAGGATGGACATAGCAATGCTGTAATTGTCATTGTTCACTGGCAAAGTTGAGATTTTCTCATACGCTGCTCCCTTCACATGTGATAACAAATGTAACAACTTTTGCTTGGAGTGAGGGTGACATTCTCATGAAACAGAGTAATAAATTTGGAGCACAATTCTGACCAGACTGGCAAATGACTATTAAAGGTAGGTAGAGTCAACTATGGTAGTTCAGCCAAACAGAATGCGGTACCAGACAGATTTTGAATGTGGCCTTAGTAGCAGGATAAGAGGAAACAAGCCCCTGCAGGTAGAGTGCCGTCCATCAAATGAGTTAATGCAGTAGAGCAGCGGTTCCCAAACTTTTTCGGTCATGGAACCCTTCAGAAGACATTTTATTTCCGTGGAACCCTAACTCGTTAGGTTCTCCCGACGTTCTTCCTTCTTCCACCTACTCCTATTGCCAGAGTGTATTGCATAACATAGCCATAGTAGGGTTTGAAATAAAGAGAAATCATTTTATATTATGTAACGATACAATTAAGCCAAATCTCGTACCAGTAATAAAAAAGATAATTCTTAATATAAAAGTTACTTCATATGAAATAAAATGTGTAAAAAATGATTAAAATGTAAATACTTTGACTTCTTTAATTTAAACAGTTACAACAAGTCGAATAGTGAACCAAAATGATCCAATGTGAAGAGACGTCGATCTGTACAGAATTAATGATGACCAGGAACGAAATTAAACAAACTAATTAAAGAAAAAACCCAGACCAGTTTGAAGAAGATGCTGGAAGCCTACAACCAGCCCAAATTCGAAAACTATACGCCTACCCATGATGACCCTTCAACGTGAGACGAACTGATAAGTACCGAATAATTTATTACTCCTAAAAAACCCCAAATCACTTAAATTATTTTCAAATGATAAAATTTCTCACTATTTAAAAAATAGTATTTTCTTTCAAAGGTAAAGGCATAATTTACTTACTTATATTAAAAAACATTTATAAAGATAACCTTATTTCTGAACATAACTACTGTAACAGAAATACGACACTACAGAACAAATTGTACAAACACATTATAAATCCTAAGTACCTATAAGGTATAATAGTGTACTTTCTTTTCATGTAATCAACGTTTATGTCTATTTTCATGATCAAAAGAACCCCAGATTGTAAAAACATATTAATTTGTTAGAAGCAACTGAATGATAGCGTTTTGAATCAATTTTGCCAACCTGAGGTGTTTTGTGTTTCAAGCTCTAAGCCGGAGCATAATATTATAAATTTGTTTATTATTCAATTGTCATGTTTATTAATAATTAAATGTGTATTAAAAAACACAGTACAGAACAATACTATCTTGTTATTTCATAGGATTTTTGTTGTAAATATATGTGTGTTAGCGAAGTTTAAGTCATAGCCAACTAGCGCTTGTCACGAGTGGCCGAGTCGACAACCTGTGTAGCAGCGGGAATAATTCGAACGCCACAGCTGTCCATGCTAATACCACATATTACTTTAAAAACTAAATGTTTTAATTGTTTTAACAAAACAATTTGGCGCCACCCGGGAATCGTAATCCCTATGAATTAACAGGTAGGTTGTACTGGTGACATTGACAACGCTACGGACTCCAGTAGTGACGTCGATTTATGTAACAACCAGTGTGAGGCAAACACACTACAATCACACTAATACACAAAATAAACAAGTGTGAGACATTTTAACAGGTACGACCTCGTTCTACGTTACATATTGACGAACCCAACGAGGGGCTTTAAGAATAAAGGAAGCACACAACAACACCACATTTTAATTGTTACATATTGGCGCCCAACGTGGGGCTGGTAAGAATAACTAGCGGCGATCATGAATAGACACGGGATGGTTACGAGACGCAAAGGGAAGGAAACACCAAACCAAGAAGGAAACCCAGAAGAAGTGGAGGAAATTGAAGAAGTAGAAATGGAGGAAACGACTGGAGAATTGTCAGAAGAAAACCCACAGGAGGACAAAGTGGAAAATCCAAATCCACCTGAACCTGAACCTGAACCGGAAATAGAAGCGGAAGTCATGGTAAATAACCAACCAGTCAAACCAACAGAAGAAACGAAACTAGATAGTTTGATGAAAATGATGACGGAACATTTTGGACAAATGACTAAAAAACTGGAGAAACTGGAAAAACTGGACCAAAACGTTGAAGAATTGAAGATGCAAATGAAGGAGAGTATAGAATTCCTGAATGACAAGATAGAGAGCAACCATGAAGACTTGAAGAGAGGTCAGGAGGCATTGGAAAAGAAGAGTGAAGAGTTGAAGAAACAGATCAAAAAGGATCTGGAGACAGTAAATCAAAAGATGGAAAATAATCAGGATATTCTCCAACGGAAAATCGAGGAAGTAGGTGAGAAGAACAGAGAAGAATTGAGATTCATGTTTGCAGAGTTTCGTGAAGAAGACAAACGGACAAAAACAGGGATGAATAAGAGATGGGAAGAAACAAGTTACCCCGTAAATCAACTTCAAGAAACTTTAGTTAGTGATTTCAAACCAAGGAATGAAACACTAGACAGCACTCCTGAAGGTATCAAAGAAACGGTGAACGAGAACATGGAACCGGGGAATCAGAAAATAACACAGAAGGAGATGGTCAAGGAACTAGAGGAGAGGCACATAAAAACCAACAACAGAAGAGGAAGAAAAAAGAATCGAATCATTAAGAAGATTAAGAAAACAGAGGAATTAAGAAAGGTATATAAGAGGAAACTCATCAAAACACGAGAAGAAGTGGAGATGATGAAGAACGGCCTCATCGATGTATTTAATTTACCCATTACTGATCAGAGCAGTAAAGTACAATCTTAATAAAGTATAAAGATTGTAGGAGGACTTTGAGGGAAGTTATAAAAGGAATTCACAACCAACCAGTGGATGAAGAATTCAGCAAATCTATACTTAAATGGGAAATACAAGAAATAGAAAGGACCCACAACTGAATAGCGTGTCACAAATTGCACAGGTTTTTAAAACACAGAATTCCACCAGCATTGGAAATGCCAAATAAAAATTTAATAATGACATTATCAAAGGAATTACCATTAACTCCACCAATTAACAAACTACCTCTTAAAGTGAACGACGTAGGCATGGATAGAGGGGAACCCATGGTAGTAGAAGAAATACTATACCAAGTAACAGAGAATTACTTCATAAGAAGGGAGACGGTAATACACACCAGAGCGATCCGAATACAAAAGGAAGAGAAGGCGGAAAAGATACTGCAGGCCAATAATGTTGAAGGAGTTAGATCCGGAAGTAACCAACCAGTAGAAGAAGACTATGACTGGATACCCTTCAGCGATGACCCAGTGGAAAATTTCCGCATAGCATATAACAAACGAAACCCGCCGGAACTATGGATTCCACCAAGAAGTAAAGCGAATCGATCGAACACACCTCAGACAGAAAGGCAAATCATTGATGAAGCATAAGGGCCGAACTCAGCCAAGAACCACCTGATAACCACAGGAATGGAGGTAATAGAGAAGATGATTTAAGTTTTGGAGAGAGGGTATGGCCCCAACATGTGGTAAGGTGGTGATGACATGAACAAAATATCATCCAGAATAAGTGTGTCTATCAAGCACTTGAAGGAGTAGAGGTGCATAACAACAAAGAGTCGAACAAGAGAAGGAAATAATAAAGGAAAGAAAAGGAGAAGTCAACTTACCAAGAATATAAATAACAAGGTCCTGTGTATAGCAATATGAATAAACAATTATGTATATCATGATAGACCGTATATCATCACAAGAGACAACGGTAATAACACTTACCAAATCAGTAATATCAATACCAGGAAAATCAAGGGAGTTTACAATCAAACTTCAATAAAAAAGTTTTACGAGGAAGAATAAAACCATTGTGAAATGAAACAAATTTCAAAATTCTGAAAGAGAAAAATTGTAAGAGCAGCTTACTCAAATATTTAGATGATGTATGCGGAACAATAAAAAGTTTTAATGAAAAAAGAAAAACAAAGGAAACAGTTACACAAATTCCTTTCAATTTAAATCAGTTTAAAATATAACAAAAAATTGAAATATGAAGTATGAAGTAAAAAGTGAGATCATCAGGAATAAGTTACACACATTCCTATGTAATAAAAATGTAAGAAGCACAAACTTACAATTATAATTAAAAACAAAAAATAGCTAAAAAGGAATACGCTACAAACATTCCTTTACGGTAAGACCATTAACTTACCAAAGAATTATCAAAAATGATGCTGAATACAGAGTAAAATAAACAAAAATAAAATCAAGTTCAGTTTACTGAGATAAATACTTGAAATTATACTGAATCAAAAGTATTATAAGAAAAAATAAATAAAACTTTACCTGGTACAAGGAGAGAGAGAGAAATTGTATATAAAACAAATATACAAATATGGCTAAAGCAGAATCCTGCTAAATGACTAAAAAAAATGTCTAAAACAATTAAAATGATCACAACGAGCATTGAAAACAAAATAATGAAAAGTGAGATATGATGAAATTAACATATGAATAAAGATAAAATTTCTCAATATAGTATATGAGTAGATGATAGTGTATAGTTAAGGTATAGCGGAAGGAAGAATGAGTAGCAATGATAAAGTGATCTAAAGTCAAACCACAAGGTGGACAATCCCAATTATATTATTATATTGTTATTATTATTAAGTCACAAGTTGACAAAGATTTAAGATGGACTGTTGAAAAGTCCAGCAATCTATATGTACTGAGTAGAGAAGATGTGCCTCTAGTCTCAGAAAATTGAGTAGTAATGGGAGAAACCAGCTACTATATAAAGTTAGGGAAAAAATTTGTGTATGAGGGAATATGCACCAATGGAAATAAATAAAAACAGATCCAAATAAAATGGAGTGAATTAAGTAAGAAGAGAAATGGAGAATGGAGAAACAAACAAGTAAGAGAAGGAAAAAAGTTATCTATAACTGATAATTTCATAAAACACTATGCTAGTATTTTATTAAAATGATCAATTTTAGAGGAGAGGCATTATGTAACGATACAATTAAGCCAAATCTCGTACCAGTAATAAAAAAGATAATTCTTAATATAAAAGTTACTTCATATGAAATAAAATGTGTAAAAAATGATTAAAATGTAAATACTTTGACATGACGTACAACGATATTACCCAACCCAAGTGATTGAGCCAAAAAACATAAACATAAAGAAGGGAACCACGTAACATACTTATTAAAATGTAAATATTTTGACATGATTAAGCCGACAACCCAAACATACTTAAGAAAATGTGATTGACAAAACAACGATGGGCATGGAACTAAAGGAGAACCAAACCAAGATGAAGAATGAAGATGAAGATTATTGAAGAAGAAGAAGAGGAAGAATGAAGAGGAGACAGATAAAACCCAAGGGAAACTAACACACATATATAAAAGGGAGAGATTGTATGTTAAAGATAGAATACGGTCAATAAACCTTAAATAATTATATATTGATAAAACCAATGTTATTATTATCATTAATTTAACATATGTATCCAATTTTTAAGACAATACAATTGTAAAACAATGTAGTATAGGAAGGGTACACTAACCCTGTCAGAAAGGTTAGATTCAACCCAAAACTCAACTAGCCTAATATTGTTTATAGTAAAAATAATACTAAAACAAAAATAGTGAGAAATGGTAGGAGTAGGTATAGGGGTTACCCATTAAATAACACTAATTACAAAACAGTGAACCAAAGTGAAGTGTTTTAGTGAAGTGTTAATGCCCTAAATAAAAAATAGTGAAGGTGAATGTGAAACATTCAAATTAGAATGCTAAGGAAATAGACACTCTTTAAAACATTGATAAATCACCAATGAGTGGAGTGGAACTATAATTAGTTGTATACCTAGATGTAATTAAAAATAGTATTTAAAATTAATATAAGGGAAGCATGTGACATATCAGGGAGAAAGCCCAGTACCATAACTTGTGTTAAAATGGCATGATAGGATAGAAGTAAAATTTGTTATTAAAGATTAAAATTATAAAGAATACAACACCCCATGTTGAAAGGGGAATTAACCTTCATAATATTAGAGAAGGTGACAATGTTTATCACCCTAGTTTATAAGACAAGAAAGAAATCAATGTTAGTACTAAGAATAATTTATGACTGATAAAGAATAGTTGATTCAATGTTAAAGAGGGAATATGACTGAAAGGGGACTTACAGTCCATAAACCTAGCTATTATATTTTAAATGAAAATGTATGTTGAATAATAATTAAAACACAAACAAATAAATGAAGCCCATCAGGCTGAATTCAGAATGTAATTTAAAAGGGAAATACACTAGAAAACAATCATGGCTGTTTGTAACTAGGAAAACAGTTAACTGCCAAGAACATTTCAAATGCAAATTGTATCAATTTCACAAAAAATCTTACTAATCTAAGAACAGTGAATGGACAATGATTGTATATCAGTCATTTCTACACAGAAATATTATTGTAATAATTTAATTCAAGAAAGATATGTTATTTATTAAATGTCAACTAATTAGACTATAGTTAAAGTGTAACAAAATATGACCTTATGAGGTATCATTGTAAACTTTGAAAGGAAAGAAAAATAATAGTGATGTCATTTATTATCCCAAAGGAATTATAAGGGAATAAAATCATTAGGAAATTACTTAATAAATTTGAATAAAAATTCAAATATCTCTAACAATGTAAGTAAAGAGTAATTAAACTAGTATTGAATTATTAGTTACTATGACAACGAGTCATTTGAGGCTTATTTTTCCGTTAAAAAATAAGAGACGCAGAAGAAACGAAGCGTGGGTACGCCACGCAAGAAATTGGACAAACTAAAACTTTAATTTAAACAGTTACAACAAGTCGAATAGTGAACCAAAATGATCCAATGTGAAGAGACGTCGATCTGTACAGAATTAATGATGACCAGGAACGAAATTAAACAAACTAATTAAAGAAAAAACCCAGACCAGTTTGAAGAAGATGCTGGAAGCCTACAACCAGCCCAAATTCGAAAACTATACGCCTACCCATGATGACCCTTCAACGTGAGACGAACTGATAAGTACCGAATAATTTATTACTCCTAAAAAACCCCAAATCACTTAAATTATTTTCAAATGATAAAATTTCTCACTATTTAAAAAATAGTATTTTCTTTCAAAGGTAAAGGCATAATTTACTTACTTATATTAAAAAACATTTATAAAGATAACCTTATTTGTGAACATAACTACTGTAACAGAAATATGACACTACAGAACAAATTGTACAAACACATTATAAATCCTAAGTACCTATAAGGTATAATAGTGTACTTTCTTTTCATGTAATCAACGTTTATGTCTATTTTCATGATCAAAAGAACCCCAGATTGTAAAAACATATTAATTTGTTAGAAGCAACTGAATGATAGCGTTTTGAATCAATTTTGCCAACCTGAGGTGTTTTGTGTTTCAAGCTCTAAGCCGGAGCATAATATTATAAATTTGTTTATTATTCAATTGTCATGTTTATTAATAATTAAATGTGTATTAAAAAACGCAGTACAGAACAATACTATCTTGTTATTTCATAGGATTTTTGTTGTAAATATATGTGTGTTAGCGAAGTTTAAGTCATAGCCAACTAGCGCTTGTCACGAGTGGCCGAGTCGACAACCTGTGTAGCAGCGGGAATAATTCGAACGCCACAGCTGTCCATGCTAATACCACATATTACTTTAAAAACTAAATGTTTTAATTGTTTTAACAAAACAATTTGGCGCCACCCGGGAATCGTAATCCCTATGAATTAACAGGTAGGTTGTACTGGTGACATTGACAACGCTACGGACTCCAGTAGTGACGTCGATTTATGTAACAACCAGTGTGAGGCAAACACACTACAATCACACTAATACACAAAATAAACAAGTGTGAGACATTTTAACAGGTACGACCTCGTTCTACGTTACATATTGACGAACCCAACGAGGGGCTTTAAGAATAAAGGAAGCACACAACAACACCACATTTTAATTGTTACATATTGGCGCCCAACGTGGGGCTGGTAAGAATAACTAGCGGCGATCATGAATAGACACGGGATGGTTACGAGACGCAAAGGGAAGGAAACACCAAACCAAGAAGGAAACCCAGAAGAAGTGGAGGAAATTGAAGAAGTAGAAATGGAGGAAACGACTGGAGAATTGTCAGAAGAAAACCCACAGGAGGACAAAGTGGAAAATCCAAATCCACCTGAACCTGAACCTGAACCTGAACCGGAAATAGAAGCGGAAGTCATGGTAAATAACCAACCAGTCAAACCAACAGAAGAAACGAAACTAGATAGTTTGATGAAAATGATGACGGAACATTTTGGACAAATGAATAAAAAACTGGAGAAACTGGAAAAACTGGACCAAAACGTTGAAGAATTGAAGACGCAAATGAAGGAGAGTATAGAATTCCTGAATGACAAGATAGAGAGCAACCATGAAGACTTGCAGAGAGGTCAGGAGGCATTGGAAAAGAAGAGTGAAGAGTTGAAGAAACAGATCAAAAAGGATCTGGAGACAGTAAATCAAAAGATGGAAAATAATCAGGATATTCTCCAACGGAAAATCGAGGAAGTAGGTGAGAAGAACAGAGAAGAATTGAGATTCATGTTTGCAGAGTTTCGTGAAGAAGACAAACGGACAAAAACAGGGATGAATAAGAGATGGGAAGAAACAAGTTACCCCGTAAATCAACTTCAAGAAACTTTAGTTAGTGATTTCAAACCAAGGAATGAAACACTAGACAGCACTCCTGAAGGTATCAAAGAAACGGTGAACGAGAACATGGAACCGGGGAATCAGAAAATAACACAGAAGGAGATGGTCAAGGAACTAGAGGAGAGGCACATAAAAACCAACAACAGAAGAGGAAGAAAAAAGAATCGAATCATTAAGAAGATTAAGAAAACAGAGGAATTAAGAAAGGTATATAAGAGGAAACTCATCAAAACACGAGAAGAAGTGGAGATGATGAAGAACGGCCTCATCGATGTATTTAATTTACCCATTACTGATCAGAGCAGATTAATAAAGTATAAAGATTGTAGGAGGACTTTGAGGGAAGTTATAAAAGGAATTCACAACCAACCAGTGGATGAAGAATTCAGCAAATCTATACTTAAATGGGAAATACAAGAAATAGAAAGGACCCACAACCGAATAGCGTGTCACAAATTGCACAGGTTTTTAAAACACAGAATTCCACCAGCATTGGAAATGCCAAATAAAAATTTAATAATGACATTAGCAAAGGAATTACCATTAACTCCACCAATTAACAAACTACCTCTTAAAGTGAACGACGTAGGCATGGATAGAGGGGAACCCATGGTAGTAGAAGAAATACTATACCAAGTAACAGAGAATTACTTCATAAGAAGGGAGACGGTAATACACACCAGAGCGATCCGAATACAAAAGGAAGAGAAGGCGGAAAAGATACTGCAGGCCAATAATGTTGAAGGAGTTAGATCCGGAAGTAACCAACCAGTAGAAGAAGACTATGACTGGATACCCTTCAGCGATGACCCAGTGGAAAATTTCCGCATAGCATATAACAAACGAAACCCGCCGGAACTATGGATTCCACCAAGAAGTAAAGCGAATCGATCGAACACACCTCAGACAGAAAGGCAAATCATTGATGAAGCATAAGGGCCGAACTCAGCCAAGAACCACCTGATAACCACAGGAATGGAGGTAATAGAGAAGATGATTTAAGTTTTGGAGAGAGGGTATGGCCCCAACATGTGGTAAGGTGGTGATGACATGAACAAAATATCATCCAGAATAAGTGTGTCTATCAAGCACTTGAAGGAGTAGAGGTGCATAACAACAAAGAGTCGAACAAGAGAAGGAAATAATAAAGGAAAGAAAAGGAGAAGTCAACTTACCAAGAATATAAATAACAAGGTCCTGTGTATAGCAATATGAATAAACAATTATGTATATCATGATAGACCGTATATCATCACAAGAGACAACGGTAATAACACTTACCAAATCAGTAATATCAATACCAGGAAAATCAAGGGAGTTTACAATCAAACTTCAATAAAAAAGTTTTACGAGGAAGAATAAAACCATTGTGAAATGAAACAAATTTCAAAATTCTGAAAGAGAAAAATTGTAAGAGCAGCTTACTCAAATATTTAGATGATGTATGCGGAACAATAAAAAGTTTTAATGAAAAAATAAAAACAAAGGAAACAGTTACACAAATTCCTTTCAATTTAAATCAGTTTAAAATATAACAAAAAATTGAAATATGAAGTATGAAGTAAAAAGTGAGATAATCAGGAATAAGTTACACACATTCCTATGTAATAAAAATGTAAGAAGCACAAACTTACAATTATAATTAAAAACAAAAAATAGCTAAAAAGGAATACGCTACAAACATTCCTTTACGGTAAGACCATTAACTTACCAAAGAATTATCAAAAATGATGCTGAATACAGAGTAAAATAAACAAAAATAAAATCAAGTTCAGTTTACTGAGATAAATACTTGAAATTATACTGAATCAAAAGTATTATCAGAAAAAATAAATAAAACTTTACCTGGTACAAGGAGAGAGAGAGAAATTGTATATAAAACAAATATACAAATATGGCTAAAGCAGAATCCTGCTAAATGACTAAAAAAAATGTCTAAAACAATTAAAATGATCACAACGAGCATTGAAAACAAAATAATGAAAAGTGAGATATGATGAAATTAACATATGAATAAAGATAAAATTTCTCAATATAGTATATGAGTAGATGATAGTGTATAGTTAAGGTATAGCGGAAGGAAGAATGAGTAGCAATGATAAAGTGATCTAAAGTCAAACCACAAGGTGGACAATCCCAATTATATTATTATATTGTTATTATTATTAAGTCACAAGTTGACAAAGATTTAAGATGGACTGTTGAAAAGTCCAGCAATCTATATGTACTGAGTAGAGAAGATGTGCCTCTAGTCTCAGAAAATTGAGTAGTAATGGGAGAAACCAGCTACTATATAAAGTTAGGGAAAAAATTTGTGTATGAGGGAATATGCACCAATGGAAATAAATAAAAACAGATCCAAATAAAATGGAGTGAATTAAGTAAGAAGAGAAATGGAGAATGGAGAAACAAACAAGTAAGAGAAGGAAAAAAGTTATCTATAACTGATAATTTCATAAAACACTATGCTAGTATTTTATTAAAATGATCAATTTTAGAGGAGAGGCATTATGTAACGATACAATTAAGCCAAATCTCGTACCAGTAATAAAAAAGATAATTCTTAATATAAAAGTTACTTCATATGAAATAAAATGTGTAAAAAATGATTAAAATGTAAATACTTTGACATGACGTACAACGATATTACCCAACCCAAGTGATTGAGCCAAAAAACATAAACATAAAGAAGGAAACCACGTAACATACTTATTAAAATGTAAATATTTTGACATGATTAAGCCGACAACCCAAACATACTTAAGAAAATGTGATTGACAAAACAATGATGGGCATGGAACTAAAGGAGAACCAAACCAAGATGAAGAATGACGATGAAGATTATTGAAGAAGAAGAAGAGGAAGAATGAAGAGGAGACAGATAAAACCCAAGGGAAACTAACACACATATATAAAAGGGAGAGATTGTATGTTAAAGATAGAATACGGTCAATAAACCTTAAATAATTATATATTGATAAAACCAATGTTATTATTATCATTAATTTAACATATGTATCCAATTTTTAAGACAATACAATTGTAAAACAATGTAGTATAGGAAGGGTACACTAACCCTGTCAGAAAGGTTAGATTCAACCCAAAACTCAACTAGCCTAATATTGTTTATAGTAAAAATAATACTAAAACAAAAATAGTGAGAAATGGTAGGAGTAGGTATAGGGGTTACCCATTAAATAACACTAATTACAAAACAGTGAACCAAAGTGAAGTGTTTTAGTGAAGTGTTAATGCCCTAAATAAAAAATAGTGAAGGTGAATGTGAAACATTCAAATTAGAATGCTAAGGAAATAGACACTCTTTAAAACATTGATAAATCACCAATGAGTGGAGTGGAACTATAATTAGTTGTATACCTAGATGTAATTAAAAATAGTATTTAAAATTAATATAAGGGAAGCATGTGACATATCAGGGAGAAAGCCCAGTACCATAACTTGTGTTAACATGGCATGATAGGATAGAAGTAAAATTTGTTATTAAAGATTAAAATTATAAAGAATACAACACCCCATGTTGAAAGGGGAATTAACCTTCATAATATTAGAGAAGGTGACAATGTTTATCACCCTAGTTTATAAGACAAGAAAGAAATCAATGTTAGTACTAAGAATAATTTATGACTGATAAAGAATAGTTGATTCAATGTTAAAGAGGGAATATGACTGAAAGGGGACTTACAGTCCATAAACCTAGCTATTATATTTTAAATGAAAATGTATGTTGAATAATAATTAAAACACAAACAAATAAATGAAGCCCATCAGGCTGAATTCAGAATGTAATTTAAAAGGGAAATACACTAGAAAACAATCATGGCTGTTTGTAACTAGGAAAACAGTTAACTGCCAAGAACATTTCAAATGCAAATTGTATCAATTTCACAAAAAATCTTACTAATCTAAGAACAGTGAATGGACAATGATTGTATATCAGTCATTTCTACACAGAAATATTATTGTAATAATTTAATTCAAGAAAGATATGTTATTCATTAAAGGTCAACTAATTAGACTATAGTTAAAGTGTAACAAAATATGACCTTATGAGGTATCATTGTAAACTTTGAAAGGAAAGAAAAATAATAGTGATGTCATTTATTATCCCAAAGGAATTATAAGGGAATAAAATCATTAGGAAATTACTTAATAAATTTGAATAAAAATTCAAATATCTCTAACAATGTAAGTAAAGAGTAATTAAACTAGCATTGAATTATTAGTTACTATGACAACGAGTCATTTGAGGCTTATTTTTCCGTTAAAAAATAAGAGACGCTGAAGAAACGAAGCGTGGGTACGCCACGCAAGAAATTGGACAAACTAAAACTTTAATTTAAACAGTTACAACAAGTCGAATAGTGAACCAAAATGATCCAATGTGAAGAGACGTCGATCTGTACAGAATTAATGATGACCAGGAACGAAATTAAACAAACTAATTAAAGAAAAAACCCAGACCAGTTTGAAGAAGATGCTGGAAGCCTACAACCAGCCCAAATTCGAAAACTATACGCCTACCCATGATGACCCTTCAACGTGAGACGAACTGATAAGTACCGAATAATTTATTACTCCTAAAAAACCCCAAATCACTTAAATTATTTTCAAATGATAAAATTTCTCACTATTTAAAAAATAGTATTTTCTTTCAAAGGTAAAGGCATAATTTACTTACTTATATTAAAAAACATTTATAAAGATAACCTTATTTGTGAACATAACTACTGTAACAGAAATACGACACTACAGAACAAATTGTACAAACACATTATAAATCCTAAGTACCTATAAGGTATAATAGTGTACTTTCTTTTCATGTAATCAACGTTTATGTCTATTTTCATGATCAAAAGAACCCCAGATTGTAAAAACATATTAATTTGTTAGAAGCAACTGAATGATAGCGTTTTGAATCAATTTTGCCAACCTGAGGTGTTTTGTGTTTCAAGCTCTAAGCCGGAGCATAATATTATAAATTTGTTTATTATTCAATTGTCATGTTTATTAATAATTAAATGTGTATTAAAAAACGCAGTACAGAACAATACTATCTTGTTATTTCATAGGATTTTTGTTGTAAATATATGTGTGTTAGCGAAGTTTAAGTCATAGCCAACTAGCGCTTGTCACGAGTGGCCGAGTCGACAACCTGTGTAGCAGCGGGAATAATTCGAACGCCACAGCTGTCCATGCTAATACCACATATTACTTTAAAAACTAAATGTTTTAATTGTTTTAACAAAACAATTTGGCGCCACCCGGGAATCGTAATCCCTATGAATTAACAGGTAGGTTGTACTGGTGACATTGACAACGCTACGGACTCCAGTAGTGACGTCGATTTATGTAACAACCAGTGTGAGGCAAACACACTACAATCACACTAATACACAAAATAAACAAGTGTGAGACATTTTAACAGGTACGACCTCGTTCTACGTTACATATTGACGAACCCAACGAGGGGCTTTAAGAATAAAGGAAGCACACAACAACACCACATTTTAATTGTTACATATTGGCGCCCAACGTGGAGCTGGTAAGAATAACTAGCGGCGATCATGAATAGACACGGGATGGTTACGAGACGCAAAGGGAAGGAAACACCAAACCAAGAAGGAAACCCAGAAGAAGTGGAGGAAATTGAAGAAGTAGAAATGGAGGAAACGACTGGAGAATTGTCAGAAGAAAACCCACAGGAGGACAAAGTGGAAAATCCAAATCCACCTGAACCTGAACCTGAACCGGAAATAGAAGCGGAAGTCATGGTAAATAACCAACCAGTCAAACCAACAGAAGAAACGAAACTAGATAGTTTGATGAAAATGATGACGGAACATTTTGGACAAATGAATAAAAAACTGGAGAAACTGGACCAAAACGTTGAAGAATTGAAGACGCAAATGAAGGAGAGTATAGAATTCCTGAATGACAAGATAGAGAGCAACCATGAAGACTTGAAGAGAGGTCAGGAGGCATTGGAAAAGAAGAGTGAAGAGTTGAAGAAACAGATCAAAAAGGATCTGGAGACAGTAAATCAAAAGATGGAAAATAATCAGGATATTCTCCAACGGAAAATCGAGGAAGTAGGTGAGAAGAACAGAGAAGAATTGAGATTCATGTTTGCAGAGTTTCGTGAAGAAGACAAACGGACGAAAACAGGGATGAATAAGAGATGGGAAGAAACAAGTTACCCCGTAAATCAACTTCAAGAAACTTTAGTTAGTGATTTCAAACCAAGGAATGAAACACTAGACAGCACTCCTGAAGGTATCAAAGAAACGGTGAACGAGAACATGGAACCGGGGAATCAGAAAATAACACAGAAGGAGATGGTCAAGGAACTAGAGGAGAGGCACATAAAAACCAACAACAGAAGAGGAAGAAAAAAGAATCGAATCATTAAGAAGATTAAGAAAACAGAGGAATTAAGAAAGGTATATAAGAGGAAACTCATCAAAACACGAGAAGAAGTGGAGATGATGAAGAACGGCCTCATCGATGTATTTAATTTACCCATTACTGATCAGAGCAGATTAATAAAGTATAAAGATTGTAGGAGGACTTTGAGGGAAGTTATAAAAGGAATTCACAACCAACCAGTGGATGAAGAATTCAGCAAATCTATACTTAAATGGGAAATACAAGAAATAGAAAGGACCCACAACCGAATAGCGTGTCACAAATTGCACAGGTTTTTAAAACACAGAATTCCACCAGCATTGGAAATGCCAAATAAAAATTTAATAATGACATTATCAAAGGAATTACCATTAACTCCACCAATTAACAAACTACCTCTTAAAGTGAACGACGTAGGCATGGATAGAGGGGAACCCATGGTAGTAGAAGAAATACTATACCAAGTAACAGAGAATTACTTCATAAGAAGGGAGACGGTAATACACACCAGAGCGATCCGAATACAAAAGGAAGAGAAGGCGGAAAAGATACTGCAGGCCAATAATGTTGAAGGAGTTAGATCCGGAAGTAACCAACCAGTAGAAGAAGACTATGACTGGATACCCTTCAGCGATGACCCAGTGGAAAATTTCCGCATAGCATATAACAAACGAAACCCGCCGGAACTATGGATTCCACCAAGAAGTAAAGCGAATCGATCGAACACACCTCAGACAGAAAGGCAAATCATTGATGAAGCATAAGGGCCGAACTCAGCCAAGAACCACCTGATAACCACAGGAATGGAGGTAATAGAGAAGATGATTTAAGTTTTGGAGAGAGGGTATGGCCCCAACATGTGGTAAGGTGGTGATGACATGAACAAAATATCATCCAGAATAAGTGTGTCTATCAAGCACTTGAAGGAGTAGAGGTGCATAACAACAAAGAGTCGAACAAGAGAAGGAAATAATAAAGGAAAGAAAAGGAGAAGTCAACTTACCAAGAATATAAATAACAAGGTCCTGTGTATAGCAATATGAATAAACAATTATGTATATCATGATAGACCGTATATCATCACAAGAGACAACGGTAATAACACTTACCAAATCAGTAATATCAATACCAGGAAAATCAAGGGAGTTTACAATCAAACTTCAATAAAAAAGTTTTACGAGGAAGAATAAAACCATTGTGAAATGAAACAAATTTCAAAATTCTAAAAGAGAAAAATTGTAAGAGCAGCTTACTCAAATATTTAGATGATGTATGCGGAACAATAAAAAGTTTTAATGAAAAAAGAAAAACAAAGGAAACAGTTACACAAATTCCTTTCAATTTAAATCAGTTTAAAATATAACAAAAAATTGAAATATGAAGTATGAAGTAAAAAGTGAGATAATCAGGAATAAGTTACACACATTCCTATGTAATAAAAATGTAAGAAGCACAAACTTACAATTATAATTAAAAACAAAAAATAGCTAAAAAGGAATACGCTACAAACATTCCTTTACGGTAAGACCATTAACTTACCAAAGAATTATCAAAAATGATGCTGAATACAGAGTAAAATAAACAAAAATAAAATCAAGTTCAGTTTACTGAGATAAATACTTGAAATTATACTGAATCAAAAGTATTATCAGAAAAAATAAATAAAACTTTACCTGGTACAAGGAGAGAGAGAGAAATTGTATATAAAACAAATATACAAATATGGCTAAAGCAGAATCCTGCTAAATGACTAAAAAAAATGTCTAAAACAATTAAAATGATCACAACGAGCATTGAAAACAAAATAATGAAAAGTGAGATATGATGAAATTAACATATGAATAAAGATAAAATTTCTCAATATAGTATATGAGTAGATGATAGTGTATAGTTAAGGTATAGCGGAAGGAAGAATGAGTAGCAATGATAAAGTGATCTAAAGTCAAACCACAAGGTGGACAATCCCAATTATATTATTATATTGTTATTATTATTAAGTCACAAGTTGACAAAGATTTAAGATGGACTGTTGAAAAGTCCAGCAATCTATATGTACTGAGTAGAGAAGATGTGCCTCTAGTCTCAGAAAATTGAGTAGTAATGGGAGAAACCAGCTACTATATAAAGTTAGGGAAAAAATTTGTGTATGAGGGAATATGCACCAATGGAAATAAATAAAAACAGATCCAAATAAAATGGAGTGAATTAAGTAAGAAGAGAAATGGAGAATGGAGAAACAAACAAGTAAGAGAAGGAAAAAAGTTATCTATAACTGATAATTTCATAAAACACTATGCTAGTATTTTATTAAAATGATCAATTTTAGAGGAGAGGCATTATGTAACGATACAATTAAGCCAAATCTCGTACCAGTAATAAAAAAGATAATTCTTAATATAAAAGTTACTTCATATGAAATAAAATGTGTAAAAAATGATTAAAATGTAAATACTTTGACATGACGTACAACGATATTACCCAACCCAAGTGATTGAGCCAAAAAACATAAACATAAAGAAGGAAACCACGTAACATACTTATTAAAATGTAAATATTTTGACATGATTAAGCCGACAACCCAAACATACTTAAGAAAATGTGATTGACAAAACAATGATGGGCATGGAACTAAAGGAGAACCAAACCAAGATGAAGAATGACGATGAAGATTATTGAAGAAGAAGAAGAGGAAGAATGAAGAGGAGACAGATAAAACCCAAGGGAAACTAACACACATATATAAAAGGGAGAGATTGTATGTTAAAGATAGAATACGGTCAATAAACCTTAAATAATTATATATTGATAAAACCAATGTTATTATTATCATTAATTTAACATATGTATCCAATTTTTAAGACAATACAATTGTAAAACAATGTAGTATAGGAAGGGTACACTAACCCTGTCAGAAAGGTTAGATTCAACCCAAAACTCAACTAGCCTAATATTGTTTATAGTAAAAATAATACTAAAACAAAAATAGTGAGAAATGGTAGGAGTAGGTATAGGGGTTACCCATTAAATAACACTAATTACAAAACAGTGAACCAAAGTGAAGTGTTTTAGTGAAGTGTTAATGCCCTAAATAAAAAATAGTGAAGGTGAATGTGAAACATTCAAATTAGAATGCTAAGGAAATAGACACTCTTTAAAACATTGATAAATCACCAATGAGTGGAGTGGAACTATAATTAGTTGTATACCTAGATGTAATTAAAAATAGTATTTAAAATTAATATAAGGGAAGCATGTGACATATCAGGGAGAAAGCCCAGTACCATAACTTGTGTTAACATGGCATGATAGGATAGAAGTAAAATTTGTTATTAAAGATTAAAATTATAAAGAATACAACACCCCATGTTGAAAGGGGAATTAACCTTCATAATATTAGAGAAGGTGACAATGTTTATCACCCTAGTTTATAAGACAAGAAAGAAATCAATGTTAGTACTAAGAATAATTTATGACTGATAAAGAATAGTTGATTCAATGTTAAAGAGGGAATATGACTGAAAGGGGACTTACAGTCCATAAACCTAGCTATTATATTTTAAATGAAAATGTATGTTGAATAATAATTAAAACACAAACAAATAAATGAAGCCCATCAGGCTGAATTCAGAATGTAATTTAAAAGCGAAATACACTAGAAAACAATCATGGCTGTTTGTAACTAGGAAAACAGTTAACTGCCAAGAACATTTCAAATGCAAATTGTATCAATTTCACAAAATATCTTACTAATCTAAGAACAGTGAATGGACAATGATTGTATATCAGTCATTTCTACACAGAAATATTATTGTAATAATTTAATTCAAGAAAGATATGTTATTCATTAAATGTCAACTAATTAGACTATAGTTAAAGTGTAACAAAATATGACCTTATGAGGTATCATTGTAAACTTTGAAAGGAAAGAAAAATAATAGTGATGTCATTTATTATCCCAAAGGAATTATAAGGGAATAAAATCATTAGGAAATTACTTAATAAATTTGAATAAAAATTCAAATATCTCTAACAATGTAAGTAAAGAGTAATTAAACTAGCATTGAATTATTAGTTACTATGACAACGAGTCATTTGAGGCTTATTTTTCCGTTAAAAAATAAGAGACGCTGAAGAAACGAAGCGTGGGTACGCCACGCAAGAAATTGGACAAACTAAAACTTTAATTTAAACAGTTACAACAAGTCGAATAGTGAACCAAAATGATCCAATGTGAAGAGACGTCGATCTGTACAGAATTAATGATGACCAGGAACGAAATTAAACAAACTAATTAAAGAAAAAACCCAGACCAGTTTGAAGAAGATGCTGGAAGCCTACAACCAGCCCAAATTCGAAAACTATACGCCTACCCATGATGACCCTTCAACGTGAGACGAACTGATAAGTACCGAATAATTTATTACTCCTAAAAAACCCCAAATCACTTAAATTATTTTCAAATGATAAAATTTCTCACTATTTAAAAAATAGTATTTTCTTTCAAAGGTAAAGGCATAATTTACTTACTTATATTAAAAAACATTTATAAAGATAACCTTATTTCTGAACATAACTACTGTAACAGAAATACGACACTACAGAACAAATTGTACAAACACATTATAAATCCTAAGTACCTATAAGGTATAATAGTGTACTTTCTTTTCATGTAATCAACGTTTATGTCTATTTTCATGATCAAAAGAACCCCAGATTGTAAAAACATATTAATTTGTTAGAAGCAACTGAATGATAGCGTTTTGAATCAATTTTGCCAACCTGAGGTGTTTTGTGTTTCAAGCTCTAAGCCGGAGCATAATATTATAAATTTGTTTATTATTCAATTGTCATGTTTATTAATAATTAAATGTGTATTAAAAAACGCAGTACAGAACAATACTATCTTGTTATTTCATAGGATTTTTGTTGTAAATATATGTGTGTTAGCGAAGTTTAAGTCATAGCCAACTAGCGCTTGTCACGAGTGGCCGAGTCGACAACCTGTGTAGCAGCGGGAATAATTCGAACGCCACAGCTGTCCATGCTAATACCACATATTACTTTAAAAACTAAATGTTTTAATTGTTTTAACAAAACAATTTGGCGCCACCCGGGAATCGTAATCCCTATGAATTAACAGGTAGGTTGTACTGGTGACATTGACAACGCTACGGACTCCAGTAGTGACGTCGATTTATGTAACAACCAGTGTGAGGCAAACACACTACAATCACACTAATACACAAAATAAACAAGTGTGAGACATTTTAACAGGTACGACCTCGTTCTACGTTACATATTGACGAACCCAACGAGGGGCTTTAAGAATAAAGGAAGCACACAACAACACCACATTTTAATTGTTACATATTGGCGCCCAACGTGGAGCTGGTAAGAATAACTAGCGGCGATCATGAATAGACACGGGATGGTTACGAGACGCAAAGGGAAGGAAACACCAAACCAAGAAGGAAACCCAGAAGAAGTGGAGGAAATTGAAGAAGTAGAAATGGAGGAAACGACTGGAGAATTGTCAGAAGAAAACCCACAGGAGGACAAAGTGGAAAATCCAAATCCACCTGAACCTGAACCTGAACCGGAAATAGAAGCGGAAGTCATGGTAAATAACCAACCAGTCAAACCAACAGAAGAAACGAAACTAGATAGTTTGATGAAAATGATGACGGAACATTTTGGACAAATGAATAAAAAACTGGAGAAACTGGACCAAAACGTTGAAGAATTGAAGACGCAAATGAAGGAGAGTATAGAATTCCTGAATGACAAGATAGAGAGCAACCATGAAGACTTGAAGAGAGGTCAGGAGGCATTGGAAAAGAAGAGTGAAGAGTTGAAGAAACAGATCAAAAAGGATCTGGAGACAGTAAATCAAAAGATGGAAAATAATCAGGATATTCTCCAACGGAAAATCGAGGAAGTAGGTGAGAAGAACAGAGAAGAATTGAGATTCATGTTTGCAGAGTTTCGTGAAGAAGACAAACGGACAAAAACAGGGATGAATAAGAGATGGGAAGAAACAAGTTACCCCGTAAATCAACTTCAAGAAACTTTAGTTAGTGATTTCAAACCAAGGAATGAAACACTAGACAGCACTCCTGAAGGTATCAAAGAAACGGTGAACGAGAACATGGAACCGGGGAATCAGAAAATAACACAGAAGGAGATGGTCAAGGAACTAGAGGAGAGGCACATAAAAACCAACAACAGAAGAGGAAGAAAAAAGAATCGAATCATTAAGAAGATTAAGAAAACAGAGGAATTAAGAAAGGTATATAAGAGGAAACTAATCAAAACACGAGAAGAAGTGGAGATGATGAAGAACGGCCTCATCGATGTATTTAATTTACCCATTACTGATCAGAGCAGATTAATAAAGTATAAAGATTGTAGGAGGACTTTGAGGGAAGTTATAAAAGGAATTCACAACCAACCAGTGGATGAAGAATTCAGCAAATCTATACTTAAATGGGAAATACAAGAAATAGAAAGGACCCACAACCGAATAGCGTGTCACAAATTGCACAGGTTTTTAAAACACAGAATTCCACCAGCATTGGAAATGCCAAATAAAAATTTAATAATGACATTAGCAAAGGAATTACCATTAACTCCACCAATTAACAAACTACCTCTTAAAGTGAACGACGTAGGCATGGATAGAGGGGAACCCATGGTAGTAGAAGAAATACTATACCAAGTAACAGAGAATTACTTCATAAGAAGGGAGACGGTAATACACACCAGAGCGATCCGAATACAAAAGGAAGAGAAGGCGGAAAAGATACTGCAGGCCAATAATGTTGAAGGAGTTAGATCCGGAAGTAACCAACCAGTAGAAGAAGACTATGACTGGATACCCTTCAGCGATGACCCAGTGGAAAATTTCCGCATAGCATATAACAAACGAAACCCGCCGGAACTATGGATTCCACCAAGAAGTAAAGCGAATCGATCGAACACACCTCAGACAGAAAGGCAAATCATTGATGAAGCATAAGGGCCGAACTCAGCCAAGAACCACCTGATAACCACAGGAATGGAGGTAATAGAGAAGATGATTTAAGTTTTGGAGAGAGGGTATGGCCCCAACATGTGGTAAGGTGGTGATGACATGAACAAAATATCATCCAGAATAAGTGTGTCTATCAAGCACTTGAAGGAGTAGAGGTGCATAACAACAAAGAGTCGAACAAGAGAAGGAAATAATAAAGGAAAGAAAAGGAGAAGTCAACTTACCAAGAATATAAATAACAAGGTCCTGTGTATAGCAATATGAATAAACAATTATGTATATCATGATAGACCGTATATCATCACAAGAGACAACGGTAATAACACTTACCAAATCAGTAATATCAATACCAGGAAAATCAAGGGAGTTTACAATCAAACTTCAATAAAAAAGTTTTACGAGGAAGAATAAAACCATTGTGAAATGAAACAAATTTCAAAATTCTAAAAGAGAAAAATTGTAAGAGCAGCTTACTCAAATATTTAGATGATGTATGCGGAACAATAAAAAGTTTTAATGAAAAAAGAAAAACAAAGGAAACAGTTACACAAATTCCTTTCAATTTAAATCAGTTTAAAATATAACAAAAAATTGAAATATGAAGTATGAAGTAAAAAGTGAGATAATCAGGAATAAGTTACACACATTCCTATGTAATAAAAATGTAAGAAGCACAAACTTACAATTATAATTAAAAACAAAAAATAGCTAAAAAGGAATACGCTACAAACATTCCTTTACGGTAAGACCATTAACTTACCAAAGAATTATCAAAAATGATGCTGAATACAGAGTAAAATAAACAAAAATAAAATCAAGTTCAGTTTACTGAGATAAATACTTGAAATTATACTGAATCAAAAGTATTATCAGAAAAAATAAATAAAACTTTACCTGGTACAAGGAGAGAGAGAAATTGTATATAAAACAAATATACAAATATGGCTAAAGCAGAATCCTGCTAAATGACTAAAAAAAATGTCTAAAACAATTAAAATGATCACAACGAGCATTGAAAACAAAATAATGAAAAGTGAGATATGATGAAATTAACATATGAATAAAGATAAAATTTCTCAATATAGTATATGAGTAGATGATAGTGTATAGTTAAGGTATAGCGGAAGGAAGAATGAGTAGCAATGATAAAGTGATCTAAAGTCAAACCACAAGGTGGACAATCCCAATTATATTATTATATTGTTATTATTATTAAGTCACAAGTTGACAAAGATTTAAGATGGACTGTTGAAAAGTCCAGCAATCTATATGTACTGAGTAGAGAAGATGTGCCTCTAGTCTCAGAAAATTGAGTAGTAATGGGAGAAACCAGCTACTATATAAAGTTAGGGAAAAAATTTGTGTATGAGGGAATATGCACCAATGGAAATAAATAAAAACAGATCCAAATAAAATGGAGTGAATTAAGTAAGAAGAGAAATGGAGAATGGAGAAACAAACAAGTAAGAGAAGGAAAAAAGTTATCTATAACTGATAATTTCATAAAACACTATGCTAGTATTTTATTAAAATGATCAATTTTAGAGGAGAGGCATTATGTAACGATACAATTAAGCCAAATCTCGTACCAGAAATAAAAAAGATAATTCTTAATATAAAAGTTACTTCATATGAAATAAAATGTGTAAAAAATGATTAAAATGTAAATACTTTGACATGACGTACAACGATATTACCCAACCCAAGTGATTGAGCCAAAAAACATAAACATAAAGAAGGGAACCACGTAACATACTTATTAAAATGTAAATATTTTGACATGATTAAGCCGACAACCCAAACATACTTAAGAAAATGTGATTGACAAAACAATGATGGGCATGGAACTAAAGGAGAACCAAACCAAGATGAAGAATGACGATGAAGATTATTGAAGAAGAAGAAGAGGAAGAATGAAGAGGAGACAGATAAAACCCAAGGGAAACTAACACACATATATAAAAGGGAGAGATTGTATGTTAAAGATAGAATACGGCCAATAAACCTTAAATAATTATATATTGATAAAACCAATGTTATTATTATCATTAATTTAACATATGTATCCAATTTTTAAGACAGTACAATTGTAAAACAATGTAGTATAGGAAGGGTACACTAACCCTGTCAGAAAGGTTAGATTCAACCCAAAACTCAACTAGCCTAATATTGTTTATAGTAAAAATAATACTAAAACAAAAATAGTGAGAAATGGTAGGAGTAGGTATAGGGGTTACCCATTAAATAACACTAATTACAAAACAGTGAACCAAAGTGAAGTGTTTTAGTGAAGTGTTAATGCCCTAAATAAAAAATAGTGAAGGTGAATGTGAAACATTCAAATTAGAATGCTAAGGAAATAGACACTCTTTAAAACATTGATAAATCACCAATGAGTGGAGTGGAACTATAATTAGTTGTATACCTAGATGTAATTAAAAATAGTATTTAAAATTAATATAAGGGAAGCATGTGACATATCAGGGAGAAAGCCCAGTACCATAACTTGTGTTAACATGGCATGATAGGATAGAAGTAAAATTTGTTATTAAAGATTAAAATTATAAAGAATACAACACCCCATGTTGAAAGGGGAATTAACCTTCATAATATTAGAGAAGGTGACAATGTTTATCACCCTAGTTTATAAGACAAGAAAGAAATCAATGTTAGTACTAAGAATAATTTATGACTGATAAAGAATAGTTGATTCAATGTTAAAGAGGGAATATGACTGAAAGGGGACTTACAGTCCATAAACCTAGCTATTATATTTTAAATGAAAATGTATGTTGAATAATAATTAAAACACAAACAAATAAATGAAGCCCATCAGGCTGAATTCAGAATGTAATTTAAAAGGGAAATACACTAGAAAACAATCATGGCTGTTTGTAACTAGGAAAACAGTTAACTGCCAAGAACATTTCAAATGCAAATTGTATCAATTTCACAAAAAATCTTACTAATCTAAGAACAGTGAATGGACAATGATTGTATATCAGTCATTTCTACACAGAAATATTATTGTAATAATTTAATTCAAGAAAGATATGTTATTCATTAAATGTCAACTAATTAGACTATAGTTAAAGTGTAACAAAATATGACCTTATGAGGTATCATTGTAAACTTTGAAAGGAAAGAAAAATAATAGTGATGTCATTTATTATCCCAAAGGAATTATAAGGGAATAAAATCATTAGGAAATTACTTAATAAATTTGAATAAAAATTCAAATATCTCTAACAATGTAAGTAAAGAGTAATTAAACTAGCATTGAATTATTAGTTACTATGACAACGAGTCATTTGAGGCTTATTTTTCCGTTAAAAAATAAGAGACGCTGAAGAAACGAAGCGTGGGTACGCCACGCAAGAAATTGGACAAACTAAAACTTTAATTTAAACAGTTACAACAAGTCGAATAGTGAACCAAAATGATCCAATGTGAAGAGACGTCGATCTGTACAGAATTAATGATGACCAGGAACGAAATTAAACAAACTAATTAAAGAAAAAACCCAGACCAGTTTGAAGAAGATGCTGGAAGCCTACAACCAGCCCAAATTCGAAAACTATACGCCTACCCATGATGACCCTTCAACGTGAGACGAACTGATAAGTACCGAATAATTTATTACTCCTAAAAAACCCCAAATCACTTAAATTATTTTCAAATGATAAAATTTCTCACTATTTAAAAAATAGTATTTTCTTTCAAAGGTAAAGGCATAATTTACTTACTTATATTAAAAAACATTTATAAAGATAACCTTATTTGTGAACATAACTACTGTAACAGAAATACGACACTACAGAACAAATTGTACAAACACATTATAAATCCTAAGTACCTATAAGGTATAATAGTGTACTTTCTTTTCATGTAATCAACGTTTATGTCTATTTTCATGATCAAAAGAACCCCAGATTGTAAAAACATATTAATTTGTTAGAAGCAACTGAATGATAGCGTTTTGAATCAATTTTGCCAACCTGAGGTGTTTTGTGTTTCAAGCTCTAAGCCGGAGCATAATATTATAAATTTGTTTATTATTCAATTGTCATGTTTATTAATAATTAAATGTGTATTAAAAAACGCAGTTCAGAACAATACTATCTTGTTATTTCATAGGATTTTTGTTGTAAATATATGTGTGTTAGCGAAGTTTAAGTCATAGCCAACTAGCGCTTGTCACGAGTGGCCGAGTCGACAACCTGTGTAGCAGCGGGAATAATTCGAACGCCACAGCTGTCCATGCTAATACCACATATTACTTTAAAAACTAAATGTTTTAATTGTTTTAACAAAACAATTTGGCGCCACCCGGGAATCGTAATCCCTATGAATTAACAGGTAGGTTGTACTGGTGACATTGACAACGCTACGGACTCCAGTAGTGACGTCGATTTATGTAACAACCAGTGTGAGGCAAACACACTACAATCACACTAATACACAAAATAAACAAGTGTGAGACATTTTAACAGGTACGACCTCGTTCTACGTTACATATTGACGAACCCAACGAGGGGCTTTAAGAATAAAGGAAGCACACAACAACACCACATTTTAATTGTTACATATTGGCGCCCAACGTGGGGCTGGTAAGAATAACTAGCGGCGATCATGAATAGACACGGGATGGTTACGAGACGCAAAAGGAAGGAAACACCAAACCAAGAAGGAAACCCAGAAGAAGTGGAGGAAATTGAAGAAGTAGAAATGGAGGAAACGACTGGAGAATTGTCAGAAGAAAACCCACAGGAGGACAAAGTGGAAAATCCAAATCCACCTGAACCTGAACCTGAACCGGAAATAGAAGCGGAAGTCATGGTAAATAACCAACCAGTCAAACCAACAGAAGAAACGAAACTAGATAGTTTGATGAAAATGATGACGGAACATTTTGGACAAATGAATAAAAAACTGGAGAAACTGGAAAATCTGGACCAAAACGTTGAAGAATTGAAGACGCAAATGAAGGAGAGTATAGAATTCCTGAATGACAAGATAGAGAGCAACCATGAAGACTTGAAGAGAGGTCAGGAGGCATTGGAAAAGAAGAGTGAAGAGTTGAAGAAACAGATCAAAAAGGATCTGGAGACAGTAAATCAAAAGATGGAAAATAATCAGGATATTCTCCAACGGAAAATCGAGGAAGTAGGTGAGAAGAACAGAGAAGAATTGAGATTCATGTTTGCAGAGTTTCGTGAAGAAGACAAACGGACAAAAACAGGGATGAATAAGAGATGGGAAGAAACAAGTTACCCCGTAAATCAACTTCAAGAAACTTTAGTTAGTGATTTCAAACCAAGGAATGAAACACTAGACAGCACTCCTGAAGGTATCAAAGAAACGGTGAACGAGAACATGGAACCGGGGAATCAGAAAATAACACAGAAGGAGATGGTCAAGGAACTAGAGGAGAGGCACATAAAAACCAACAACAGAAGAGGAAGAAAAAAGAATCGAATCATTAAGAAGATTAAGAAAACAGAGGAATTAAGAAAGGTATATAAGAGGAAACTCATCAAAACACGAGAAGAAGTGGAGATGATGAAGAACGGCCTCATCGATGTATTTAATTTACCCATTACTGATCAGAGCAGATTAATAAAGTATAAAGATTGTAGGAGGACTTTGAGGGAAGTTATAAAAGGAATTCACAACCAACCAGTGGATGAAGAATTCAGAAAATCTATACTTAAATGGGAAATACAAGAAATAGAAAGGACCCACAACCGAATAGCGTGTCACAAATTGCACAGGTTTTTAAAACACAGAATTCCACCAGCATTGGAAATGCCAAATAAAAATTTAATAATGACATTAGCAAAGGAATTACCATTAACTCCACCAATTAACAAACTACCTCTTAAAGTGAACGACGTAGGCATGGATAGAGGGGAACCCATGGTAGTAGAAGAAATACTATACCAAGTAACAGACAATTACTTCATAAGAAGGGAGATGGTAATACACACCAGAGCGATCCGAATACAAAAGGAAGAGAAGGCGGAAAAGATACTGCAGGCCAATAATGTTGAAGGAGTTAGATCCGGAAGTAACCAACCAGTAGAAGAAGACTATGACTGGATACCCTTCAGCGATGACCCAGTGGAAAATTTCCGCATAGCATATAACAAACGAAACCCGCCGGAACTATGGATTCCACCAAGAAGTAAAGCGAATCGATCGAACACACCTCAGACAGAAAGGCAAATCATTGATGAAGCATAAGGGCCGAACTCAGCCAAGAACCACCTGATAACCACAGGAATGGAGGTAATAGAGAAGATGATTTAAGTTTTGGAGAGAGGGTATGGCCCCAACATGTGGTAAGGTGGTGATGACATGAACAAAATATCATCCAGAATAAGTGTGTCTATCAAGCACTTGAAGGAGTAGAGGTGCATAACAACAAAGAGTCGAACAAGAGAAGGAAATAATAAAGGAAAGAAAAGGAGAAGTCAACTTACCAAGAATATAAATAACAAGGTCCTGTGTATAGCAATATGAATAAACAATTATGTATATCATGATAGACCGTATATCATCACAAGAGACAACGGTAATAACACTTACCAAATCAGTAATATCAATACCAGGAAAATCAAGGGAGTTTACAATCAAACTTCAATAAAAAAGTTTTACGAGGAAGAATAAAACCATTGTGAAATGAAACAAATTTCAAAATTCTAAAAGAGAAAAATTGTAAGAGCAGCTTACTCAAATATTTAGATGATGTATGCGGAACAATAAAAAGTTTTAATGAAAAAAGAAAAACAAAGGAAACAGTTACACAAATTCCTTTCAATTTAAATCAGTTTAAAATATAACAAAAAATTGAAATATGAAGTATGAAGTAAAAAGTGAGATAATCAGGAATAAGTTACACACATTCCTATGTAATAAAAATGTAAGAAGCACAAACTTACAATTATAATTAAAAACAAAAAATAGCTAAAAAGGAATACGCTACAAACATTCCTTTACGGTAAGACCATTAACTTACCAAAGAACTATCAAAAATGATGCTGAATACAGAGTAAAATAAACAAAAATAAAATCAAGTTCAGTTTACTGAGATAAATACTTGAAATTATACTGAATCAAAAGTATTATCAGAAAAAATAAATAAAACTTTACCTGGTACAAGGAGAGAGAGAAATTGTATATAAAACAAATATACAAATATGGCTAAAGCAGAATCCTGCTAAATGACTAAAAAAAATGTCTAAAACAATTAAAATGATCACAACGAGCATTGAAAACAAAATAATGAAAAGTGAGATATGATGAAATTAACATATGAATAAAGATAAAATTTCTCAATATAGTATATGAGTAGATGATAGTGTATAGTTAAGGTATAGCGGAAGGAAGAATGAGTAGCAATGATAAAGTGATCTAAAGTCAAACCACAAGGTGGACAATCCCAATTATATTATTATATTGTTATTATTATTAAGTCACAAGTTGACAAAGATTTAAGATGGACTGTTGAAAAGTCCAGCAATCTATATGTACTGAGTAGAGAAGATGTGCCTCTAGTCTCAGAAAATTGAGTAGTAATGGGAGAAACCAGCTACTATATAAAGTTAGGGAAAAATTTGTGTATGAGGGAATATGCACCAATGGAAATAAATAAAAACAGATCCAAATAAAATGGAGTGAATTAAGTAAGAAGAGAAATGGAGAATGGAGAAACAAACAAGTAAGAGAAGGAAAAAAGTTATCTATAACTGATAATTTCATAAAACACTATGCTAGTATTTTATTAAAATGATCAATTTTAGAGGAGAGGCATTATGTAACGATACAATTAAGCCAAATCTCGTACCAGTAATAAAAAAGATAATTCTTAATATAAAAGTTACTTCATATGAAATAAAATGTGTAAAAAATGATTAAAATGTAAATACTTTGACATGACGTACAACGATATTACCCAACCCAAGTGATTGAGCCAAAAAACATAAACATAAAGAAGGGAACCACGTAACATACTTATTAACATGTAAATATTTTGACATGATTAAGCCGACAACCCAAACATACTTAAGAAAATGTGATTGACAAAACAATGATGGGCATGGAACTAAAGGAGAACCAAACCAAGATGAAGAATGACGATGAAGATTATTGAAGAAGAAGAAGAGGAAGAATGAAGAGGAGACAGATAAAACCCAAGGGAAACTAACACACATATATAAAAGGGAGAGATTGTATGTTAAAGATAGAATACGGTCAATAAACCTTAAATAATTATATATTGATAAAACCAATGTTATTATTATCATTAATTTAACATATGTATCCAATTTTTAAGACAATACAATTGTAAAACAATGTAGTATAGGAAGGGTACACTAACCCTGTCAGAAAGGTTAGATTCAACCCAAAACTCAACTAGCCTAATATTGTTTATAGTAAAAATAATACTAAAACAAAAATAGTGAGAAATGGTAGGAGTAGGTATAGGGGTTACCCATTAAATAACACTAATTACAAAACAGTGAACCAAAGTGAAGTGTTTTAGTGAAGTGTTAATGCCCTAAATAAAAAATAGTGAAGGTGAATGTGAAACATTCAAATTAGAATGCTAAGGAAATAGACACTCTTTAAAACATTGATAAATCACCAATGAGTGGAGTGGAACTATAATTAGTTGTATACCTAGATGTAATTAAAAATAGTATTTAAAATTAATATAAGGGAAGCATGTGACATATCAGGGAGAAAGCCCAGTACCATAACTTGTGTTAACATGGCATGATAGGATAGAAGTAAAATTTGTTATTAAAGATTAAAATTATAAAGAATACAACACCCCATGTTGAAAGGGGAATTAACCTTCATAATATTAGAGAAGGTGACAATGTTTATCACCCTAGTTTATAAGACAAGAAAGAAATCAATGTTAGTACTAAGAATAATTTATGACTGATAAAGAATAGTTGATTCAATGTTAAAGAGGGAATATGACTGAAAGGGGACTTACAGTCCATAAACCTAGCTATTATATTTTAAATGAAAATGTATGTTGAATAATAATTAAAACACAAACAAATAAATGAAGCCCATCAGGCTGAATTCAGAATGTAATTTAAAAGGGAAATACACTAGAAAACAATCATGGCTGTTTGTAACTAGGAAAACAGTTAACTGCCAAGAACATTTCAAATGCAAATTGTATCAATTTCACAAATAATCTTACTAATCTAAGAACAGTGAATGGACAATGATTGTATATCAGTCATTTCTACACAGAAATATTATTGTAATAATTTAATTCAAGAAAGATATGTTATTTATTAAATGTCAACTAATTAGACTATAGTTAAAGTGTAACAAAATATGACCTTATGAGGTATCATTGTAAACTTTGAAAGGAAAGAAAAATAATAGTGATGTCATTTATTATCCCAAAGGAATTATAAGGGAATAAAATCATTAGGAAATTACTTAATAAATTTGAATAAAAATTCAAATATCTCTAACAATGTAAGTAAAGAGTAATTAAACTAGCATTGAATTATTAGTTACTATGACGAGTCATTTGAGGCTTATTTTTCCGTTAAAAAATAAGAGACGCTGAAGAAACGAACCGTGGGTACGCCACGCAAGAAATTGGACAAACTAAAACTTTAATTTAAACAGTTACAACAAGTCGAATAGTGAACCAAAATGATCCAATGTGAAGAGACGTCGATCTGTACAGAATTAATGATGACCAGGAACGAAATTAAACAAACTAATTAAAGAAAAAAACCCAGACCAGTTTGAAGAAGATGCTGGAAGCCTACAACCAGCCCAAATTCGAAAACTATACGCCTACCCATGATGACCCTTCAACGTGAGACGAACTGATAAGTACCGAATAATTTATTAGCTCCTAAAAAACCCCAAATCACTTAAATTATTTTCAAATGATAAAATTTCTCACTATTTAAAAAATAGTATTTTCTTTCAAAGGTAAAGGCATAATTTACTTACTTATATTAAAAAACATTTATAAAGATAACCTTATTTGTGAACATAACTACTGTAACAGAAATATGACACTACAGAACAAATTGTACAAACACATTATAAATCCTAAGTACCTATAAGGTATAATAGTGTACTTTCTTTTCATGTAATCAACGTTTATGTCTATTTTCATGATCAAAAGAACCCCAGATTGTAAAAACATATTAATTTGTTAGAAGCAACTGAATGATAGCGTTTTGAATCAATTTTGCCAACCTGAGGTGTTTTGTGTTTCAAGCTCTAAGCCGGAGCATAATATTATAAATTTGTTTATTATTCAATTGTCATGTTTATTAATAATTAAATGTGTATTAAAAAACGCAGTACAGAACAATACTATCTTGTTATTTCATAGGATTTTTGTTGTAAATATATGTGTGTTAGCGAAGTTTAAGTCATAGCCAACTAGCACTTGTCACGAGTGGCCGAGTCGACAACCTGTTGTAGCAGCGGGAATAATTCGAACGCCACAGCTGTCCATGCTAATACCACATATTACTTTAAAAACTAAATGTTTTAATTGTTTTAACAAAACAATTTGGCGCCACCCGGGAATCGTAATCCCTATGAATTAACAGGTAGGTTGTACTGGTGACATTGACAACGCTACGGACTCCAGTAGTGACGTCGATTTATGTAACAACCAGTGTGAGGCAAACACACTACAATCACACTAATACACAAAATAAACAAGTGTGAGACATTTTAACAGGTACGACCTCGTTCTACGTTACATATTGACGAACCCAACGAGGGGCTTTAAGAATAAAGGAAGCACACAACAACACCACATTTTAATTGTTACATATTGGCGCCCAACGTGGGGCTGGTAAGAATAACTAGCGGCGATCATGAATAGACACGGGATGGTTACGAGACGCAAAGGGAAGGAAACACCAAACCAAGAAGGAAACCCAGAAGAAGTGGAGGAAATTGAAGAAGTAGAAATGGAGGAAACGACTGGAGAATTGTCAGAAGAAAACCCACAGGAGGACAAAGTGGAAAATCCAAATCCACCTGAACCTGAACCTGAACCGGAAATAGAAGCGGAAGTCATGGTAAATAACCAACCAGTCAAACCAACAGAAGAAACGAAACTAGATAGTTTGATGAAAATGATGACGGAACATTTTGGACAAATGAATAAAAAACTGGAGAAACTGGAAAATCTGGACCAAAACGTTGAAGAATTGAAGACGCAAATGAAGGAGAGTATAGAATTCCTGAATGACAAGATAGAGAGCAACCATGAAGACTTGAAGAGAGGTCAGAAGGCATTGGAAAAGAAGAGTGAAGAGTTGAAGAAACAGATCAAAAAGGATCTGGAGACAGTAAATCAAAAGATGGAAAATAATCAGGATATTCTCCAACGGAAAATCGAGGAAGTAGGTGAGAAGAACAGAGAAGAATTGAGATTCATGTTTGCAGAGTTTCGTGAAGAAGACAAACGGACAAAAACAGGGATGAATAAGAGATGGGAAGAAACAAGTTACCCCGTAAATCAACTTCAAGAAACTTTAGTTAGTGATTTCAAACCAAGGAATGAAACACTAGACAGCACTCCTGAAGGTATCAAAGAAACGGTGAACGAGAACATGGAACCGGGGAATCAGAAAATAACACAGAAGGAGATGGTCAAGGAACTAGAGGAGAGGCACATAAAAACCAACAACAGAAGAGGAAGAAAAAAGAATTGAATCATTAAGAAGATTAAGAAAACAGAGGAATTAAGAAAGGTATATAAGAGGAAACTCATCAAAACACGAGAAGAAGTGGAGATGATGAAGAACGGCCTCATCGATGTATTTAATTTACCCATTACTGATCAGAGCAGATTAATAAAGTATAAAGATTGTAGGAGGACTTTGAGGGAAGTTATAAAAGGAATTCACAACCAACCAGTGGATGAAGAATTCAGCAAATCTATACTCAAATGGGAAATACAAGAAATAGAAAGGACCCACAACCGAATAGCGTGTCACAAATTGCACAGGTTTTTAAAACACAGAATTCCACCAGCATTGGAAATGCCAAATAAAAATTTAATAATGACATTAGCAAAGGAATTACCATTAACTCCACCAATTAACAAACTACCTCTTAAAGTGAACGACGTAGGCATGGATAGAGGGGAACCCATGGTAGTAGAAGAAATACTATACCAAGTAACAGAGAATTACTTCATAAGAAGGGAGACGGTAATACACACCAGAGCGATCCGAATACAAAAGGAAGAGAAGGCGGAAAAGATACTGCAGGCCAATAATGTTGAAGGAGTTAGATCCGGAAGTAACCAACCAGTAGAAGAAGACTATGACTGGATACCCTTCAGCGATGACCCAGTGGAAAATTTCCGCATAGCATATAACAAACGAAACCCGCCGGAACTATGGATTCCACCAAGAAGTAAAGCGAATCGATCGAACACACCTCAGACAGAAAGGCAAATCATTGATGAAGCATAAGGGCCGAACTCAGCCAAGAACCACCTGATAACCACAGGAATGGAGGTAATAGAGAAGATGATTTAAGTTTTGGAGAGAGGGTATGGCCCCAACATGTGGTAAGGTGGTGATGACATGAACAAAATATCATCCAGAATAAGTGTGTCTATCAAGCACTTGAAGGAGTAGAGGTGCATAACAACAAAGAGTCGAACAAGAGAAGGAAATAATAAAGGAAAGAAAAGGAGAAGTCAACTTACCAAGAATATAAATAACAAGGTCCTGTGTATAGCAATATGAATAAACAATTATGTATATCATGATAGACCGTATATCATCACAAGAGACAACGGTAATAACACTTACCAAATCAGTAATATCAATACCAGGAAAATCAAGGGAGTTTACAATCAAACTTCAATAAAAAAGTTTTACGAGGAAGAATAAAACCATTGTGAAATGAAACAAATTTCAAAATTCTAAAAGAGAAAAATTGTAAGAGCAGCTTACTCAAATATTTAGATGATGTATGCGGAACAATAAAAAGTTTTAATGAAAAAAGAAAAACAAAGGAAACAGTTACACAAATTCCTTTCAATTTAAATCAGTTTAAAATATAACAAAAAATTGAAATATGAAGTATGAAGTAAAAAGTGAGATAATCAGGAATAAGTTACACACATTCCTATGTAATAAAAATGTAAGAAGCACAAACTTACAATTATAATTAAAAAAAAAAATAGCTAAAAAGGAATACGCTACAAACATTCCTTTACGGTAAGACCATTAACTTACCAAAGAATTATCAAAAATGATGCTGAATACAGAGTAAAATAAACAAAAATAAAATCAAGTTCAGTTTACTGAGATAAATACTTGAAATTATACTGAATCAAAAGTATTATCAGAAAAAATAAATAAAACTTTACCTGGTACAAGGAGAGAGAGAAATTGTATATAAAACAAATATACAAATATGGCTAAAGCAGAATCCTGCTAAATGACTAAAAAAAATGTCTAAAACAATTAAAATGATCACAACGAGCATTGAAAACAAAATAATGAAAAGTGAGATATGATGAAATTAACATATGAATAAAGATAAAATTTCTCAATATAGTATATGAGTAGATGATAGTGTATAGTTAAGGTATAGCGGAAGGAAGAATGAGTAGCAATGATAAAGTGATCTAAAGTCAAACCACAAGGTGGACAATCCCAATTATATTATTATATTGTTATTATTATTAAGTCACAAGTTGACAAAGATTTAAGATGGACTGTTGAAAAGTCCAGCAATCTATATGTACTGAGTAGAGAAGATGTGCCTCTAGTCTCAGAAAATTGAGTAGTAATGGGAGAAACCAGCTACTATATAAAGTTAGGGAAAAAATTTGTGTATGAGGGAATATGCACCAATGGAAATAAATAAAAACAGATCCAAATAAAATGGAGTGAATTAAGTAAGAAGAGAAATGGAGAATGGAGAAACAAACAAGTAAGAGAAGGAAAAAAGTTATCTATAACTGATAATTTCATAAAACACTATGCTAGTATTTTATTAAAATGATCAATTTTAGAGGAGAGGCATTATGTAACGATACAATTAAGCCAAATCTCGTACCAGTAATAAAAAAGATAATTCTTAATATAAAAGTTACTTCATATGAAATAAAATGTGTAAAAAATGATTAAAATGTAAATACTTTGACATGACGTACAACGATATTACCCAACCCAAGTGATTGAGCCAAAAAACATAAACATAAAGAAGGGAACCACGTAACATACTTATTAAAATGTAAATATTTTGACATGATTAAGCCGACAACCCAAACATACTTAAGAAAATGTGATTGACAAAACAATGATGGGCATGGAACTAAAGGAGAACCAAACCAAGATGAAGAATGACGATGAAGATTATTGAAGAAGAAGAAGAGGAAGAATGAAGAGGAGACAGATAAAACCCAAGGGAAACTAACACACATATATAAAAGGGAGAGATTGTATGTTAAAGATAGAATACGGTCAATAAACCTTAAATAATTATATATTGATAAAACCAATGTTATTATTATCATTAATTTAACATATGTATCCAATTTTTAAGACAATACAATTGTAAAACAATGTAGTATAGGAAGGGTACACTAACCCTGTCAGAAAGGTTAGATTCAACCCAAAACTCAACTAGCCTAATATTGTTTATAGTAAAAATAATACTAAAACAAAAATAGTGAGAAATGGTAGGAGTAGGTATAGGGGTTACCCATTAAATAACACTAATTACAAAACAGTGAACCAAAGTGAAGTGTTTTAGTGAAGTGTTAATGCCCTAAATAAAAAATAGTGAAGGTGAATGTGAAACATTCAAATTAGAATGCTAAGGAAATAGACACTCTTTAAAACATTGATAAATCACCAATGAGTGGAGTGGAACTATAATTAGTTGTATACCTAGATGTAATTAAAAATAGTATTTAAAATTAATATAAGGGAAGCATGTGACATATCAGGGAGAAAGCCCAGTACCATAACTTGTGTTAACATGGCATGATAGGATAGAAGTAAAATTTGTTATTAAAGATTAAAATTATAAAGAATACAACACCCCATGTTGAAAGGGGAATTAACCTTCATAATATTAGAGAAGGTGACAATGTTTATCACCCTAGTTTATAAGACAAGAAAGAAATCAATGTTAGTACTAAGAATAATTTATGACTGATAAAGAATAGTTGATTCAATGTTAAAGAGGGAATATGACTGAAAGGGGACTTACAGTCCATAAACCTAGCTATTATATTTTAAATGAAAATGTATGTTGAATAATAATTAAAACACAAACAAATAAATGAAGCCCATCAGGCTGAATTCAGAATGTAATTTAAAAGGGAAATACACTAGAAAACAATCATGGCTGTTTGTAACTAGGAAAACAGTTAACTGCCAAGAACATTTCAAATGCAAATTGTATCAATTTCACAAAAAATCTTACTAATCTAAGAACAGTGAATGGACAATGATTGTATATCAGTCATTTCTACACAGAAATATTATTGTAATAATTTAATTCAAGAAAGATATGTTATTCATTAAATGTCAACTAATTAGACTATAGTTAAAGTGTAACAAAATATGACCTTATGAGGTATCATTGTAAACTTTGAAAGGAAAGAAAAATAATAGTGATGTCATTTATTATCCCAAAGGAATTATAAGGGAATAAAATCATTAGGAAATTACTTAATAAATTTGAATAAAAATTCAAATATCTCTAACAATGTAAGTAAAGAGTAATTAAACTAGCATTGAATTATTAGTTACTATGACGAGTCATTTGAGGCTTATTTTTCCGTTAAAAAATAAGAGACGCTGAAGAAACGAAGCGTGGGTACGCCACGCAAGAAATTGGACAAACTAAAACTTTAATTTAAACAGTTACAACAAGTCGAATAGTGAACCAAAATGATCCAATGTGAAGAGACGTCGATCTGTACAGAATTAATGATGACCAGGAACGAAATTAAACAAACTAATTAAAGAAAAAACCCAGACCAGTTTGAAGAAGATGCTGGAAGCCTACAACCAGCCCAAATTCGAAAACTATACGCCTACCCATGATGACCCTTCAACGTGAGACGAACTGATAAGTACCGAATAATTTATTACTCCTAAAAAACCCCAAATCACTTAAATTATTTTCAAATGATAAAATTTCTCACTATTTAAAAAATAGTATTTTCTTTCAAAGGTAAAGGCATAATTTACTTACTTATATTAAAAAACATTTATAAAGATAACCTTATTTGTGAACATAACTACTGTAACAGAAATACGACACTACAGAACAAATTGTACAAACACATTATAAATCCTAAGTACCTATAAGGTATAATAGTGTACTTTCTTTTCATGTAATCAACGTTTATGTCTATTTTCATGATCAAAAGAACCCCAGATTGTAAAAACATATTAATTTGTTAGAAGCAACTGAATGATAGCGTTTTGAATCAATTTTGCCAACCTGAGGTGTTTTGTGTTTCAAGCTCTAAGCCGGAGCATAATATTATAAATTTGTTTATTATTCAATTGTCATGTTTATTAATAATTAAATGTGTATTAAAAAACGCAGTACAGAACAATACTATCTTGTTATTTCATAGGATTTTTGTTGTAAATATATGTGTGTTAGCGAAGTTTAAGTCATAGCCAACTAGCGCTTGTCACGAGTGGCCGAGTCGACAACCTGTGTAGCAGCGGGAATAATTCGAACGCCACAGCTGTCCATGCTAATACCACATATTACTTTAAAAACTAAATGTTTTAATTGTTTTAACAAAACAATTTGGCGCCACCCGGGAATCGTAATCCCTATGAATTAACAGGTAGGTTGTACTGGTGACATTGACAACGCTACGGACTCCAGTAGTGACGTCGATTTATGTAACAACCAGTGTGAGGCAAACACACTACAATCACACTAATACACAAAATAAACAAGTGTGAGACATTTTAACAGGTACGACCTCGTTCTACGTTACATATTGACGAACCCAACGAGGGGCTTTAAGAATAAAGGAAGCACACAACAACACCACATTTTAATTGTTACATATTGGTGCCCAACGTGGGGCTGGTAAGAATAACTAGCGGCGATCATGAATAGACACGGGATGGTTACGAGACGCAAAGGGAAGGAAACACCAAACCAAGAAGGAAACCCAGAAGAAGTGGAGGAAATTGAAGAAGTAGAAATGGAGGAAACGACTGGAGAATTGTCAGAAGAAAACCCACAGGAGGACAAAGTGGAAAATCCAAATCCACCTGAACCTGAACCTGAACCGGAAATAGAAGCGGAAGTCATGGTAAATAACCAACCAGTCAAACCAACAGAAGAAACGAAACTAGATAGTTTGATGAAAATGATGACGGAACATTTTGGACAAATGAATAAAAAACTGGAGAAACTGGAAAATCTGGACCAAAACGTTGAAGAATTGAAGACGCAAATGAAGGAGAGTATAGAATTCCTGAATGACAAGATAGAGAGCAACCATGAAGACTTGAAGAGAGGTCAGGAGGCATTGGAAAAGAAGAGTGAAGAGTTGAAGAAACAGATCAAAAAGGATCTGGAGACAGTAAATCAAAAGATGGAAAATAATCAGGATATTCTCCAACGGAAAATCGAGGAAGTAGGTGAGAAGAACAGAGAAGAATTGAGATTCATGTTTGCAGAGTTTCGTGAAGAAGACAAACGGACAAAAACAGGGATGAATAAGAGATGGGAAGAAACAAGTTACCCCGTAAATCAACTTCAAGAAACTTTAGTTAGTGATTTCAAACCAAGGAATGAAACACTAGACAGCACTCCTGAAGGTATCAAAGAAACGGTGAACGAGAACATGGAACCGGGGAATCAGAAAATAACACAGAAGGAGATGGTCAAGGAACTAGAGGAGAGGCACATAAAAACCAACAACAGAAGAGGAAGAAAAAAGAATCGAATCATTAAGAAGATTAAGAAAACAGAGGAATTAAGAAAGGTATATAAGAGGAAACTAATCAAAACACGAGAAGAAGTGGAGATGATGAAGAACGGCCTCATCGATGTATTTAATTTACCCATTACTGATCAGAGCAGATTAATAAAGTATAAAGATTGTAGGAGGACTTTGAGGGAAGTTATAAAAGGAATTCACAACCAACCAGTGGATGAAGAATTCAGCAAATCTATACTTAAATGGGAAATACAAGAAATAGAAAGGACCCACAACCGAATAGCGTGTCACAAATTGCACAGGTTTTTAAAACACAGAATTCCACCAGCATTGGAAATGCCAAATAAAAATTTAATAATGACATTAGCAAAGGAATTACCATTAACTCCACCAATTAACAAACTACCTCTTAAAGTGAACGACGTAGGCATGGATAGAGGGGAACCCATGGTAGTAGAAGAAATACTATACCAAGTAACAGAGAATTACTTCATAAGAAGGGAGACGGTAATACACACCAGAGCGATCCGAATACAAAAGGAAGAGAAGGCGGAAAAGATACTGCAGGCCAATAATGTTGAAGGAGTTAGATCCGGAAGTAACCAACCAGTAGAAGAAGACTATGACTGGATACCCTTCAGCGATGACCCAGTGGAAAATTTCCGCATAGCATATAACAAACGAAACCCGCCGGAACTATGGATTCCACCAAGAAGTAAAGCGAATCGATCGAACACACCTCAGACAGAAAGGCAAATCATTGATGAAGCATAAGGGCCGAACTCAGCCAAGAACCACCTGATAACCACAGGAATGGAGGTAATAGAGAAGATGATTTAAGTTTTGGAGAGAGGGTATGGCCCCAACATGTGGTAAGGTGGTGATGACATGAACAAAATATCATCCAGAATAAGTGTGTCTATCAAGCACTTGAAGGAGTAGAGGTGCATAACAACAAAGAGTCGAACAAGAGAAGGAAATAATAAAGGAAAGAAAAGGAGAAGTCAACTTACCAAGAATATAAATAACAAGGTCCTGTGTATAGCAATATGAATAAACAATTATGTATATCATGATAGACCGTATATCATCACAAGAGACAACGGTAATAACACTTACCAAATCAGTAATATCAATACCAGGAAAATCAAGGGAGTTTACAATCAAACTTCAATAAAAAAGTTTTACGAGGAAGAATAAAACCATTGTGAAATGAAACAAATTTCAAAATTCTAAAAGAGAAAAATTGTAAGAGCAGCTTACTCAAATATTTAGATGATGTATGCGGAACAATAAAAAGTTTTAATGAAAAAAGAAAAACAAAGGAAACAGTTACACAAATTCCTTTCAATTTAAATCAGTTTAAAATATAACAAAAAATTGAAATATGAAGTATGAAGTAAAAAGTGAGATAATCAGGAATAAGTTACACACATTCCTATGTAATAAAAATGTAAGAAGCACAAACTTACAATTATAATTAAAAACAAAAAATAGCTAAAAAGGAATACGCTACAAACATTCCTTTACGGTAAGACCATTAACTTACCAAAGAATTATCAAAAATGATGCTGAATACAGAGTAAAATAAACAAAAATAAAATCAAGTTCAGTTTACTGAGATAAATACTTGAAATTATACTGAATCAAAAGTATTATCAGAAAAAATAAATAAAACTTTACCTGGTACAAGGAGAGAGAGAAATTGTATATAAAACAAATATACAAATATGGCTAAAGCAGAATCCTGCTAAATGACTAAAAAAAATGTCTAAAACAATTAAAATGATCACAACGAGCATTGAAAACAAAATAATGAAAAGTGAGATATGATGAAATTAACATATGAATAAAGATAAAATTTCTCAATATAGTATATGAGTAGATGATAGTGTATAGTTAAGGTATAGCGGAAGGAAGAATGAGTAGCAATGATAAAGTGATCTAAAGTCAAACCACAAGGTGGACAATCCCAATTATATTATTATATTGTTATTATTATTAAGTCACAAGTTGACAAAGATTTAAGATGGACTGTTGAAAAGTCCAGCAATCTATATGTACTGAGTAGAGAAGATGTGCCTCTAGTCTCAGAAAATTGAGTAGTAATGGGAGAAACCAGCTACTATATAAAGTTAGGGAAAAAATTTGTGTATGAGGGAATATGCACCAATGGAAATAAATAAAAACAGATCCAAATAAAATGGAGTGAATTAAGTAAGAAGAGAAATGGAGAATGGAGAAACAAACAAGTAAGAGAAGGAAAAAAGTTATCTATAACTGATAATTTCATAAAACACTATGCTAGTATTTTATTAAAATGATCAATTTTAGAGGAGAGGCATTATGTAACGATACAATTAAGCCAAATCTCGTACCAGTAATAAAAAAGATAATTCTTAATATAAAAGTTACTTCATATGAAATAAAATGTGTAAAAAATGATTAAAATGTAAATACTTTGACATGACGTACAACGATATTACCCAACCCAAGTGATTGAGCCAAAAAACATAAACATAAAGAAGGGAACCACGTAACATACTTATTAAAATGTAAATATTTTGACATGATTAAGCCGACAACCCAAACATACTTAAGAAAATGTGATTGACAAAACAATGATGGGCATGGAACTAAAGGAGAACCAAACCAAGATGAAGAATGACGATGAAGATTATTGAAGAAGAAGAAGAGGAAGAATGAAGAGGAGACAGATAAAACCCAAGGGAAACTAACACACATATATAAAAGGGAGAGATTGTATGTTAAAGATAGAATACGGTCAATAAACCTTAAATAATTATATATTGATAAAACCAATGTTATTATTATCATTAATTTAACATATGTATCCAATTTTTAAGACAATACAATTGTAAAACAATGTAGTATAGGAAGGGTACACTAACCCTGTCAGAAAGGTTAGATTCAACCCAAAACTCAACTAGCCTAATATTGTTTATAGTAAAAATAATACTAAAACAAAAATAGTGAGAAATGGTAGGAGTAGGTATAGGGGTTACCCATTAAATAACACTAATTACAAAACAGTGAACCAAAGTGAAGTGTTTTAGTGAAGTGTTAATGCCCTAAATAAAAAATAGTGAAGGTGAATGTGAAACATTCAAATTAGAATGCTAAGGAAATAGACACTCTTTAAAACATTGATAAATCACCAATGAGTGGAGTGGAACTATAATTAGTTGTATACCTAGATGTAATTAAAAATAGTATTTAAAATTAATATAAGGGAAGCATGTGACATATCAGGGAGAAAGCCCAGTACCATAACTTGTGTTAACATGGCATGATAGGATAGAAGTAAAATTTGTTATTAAAGATTAAAATTATAAAGAATACAACACCCCATGTTGAAAGGGGAATTAACCTTCATAATATTAGAGAAGGTGTCAATGTTTATCACCCTAGTTTATAAGACAAGAAAGAAATCAATGTTAGTACTAAGAATAATTTATGACTGATAAAGAATAGTTGATTCAATGTTAAAGAGGGAATATGACTGAAAGGGGACTTACAGTCCATAAACCTAGCTATTATATTTTAAATGAAAATGTATGTTGAATAATAATTAAAACACAAACAAATAAATGAAGCCCATCAGGCTGAATTCAGAATGTAATTTAAAAGGGAAATACACTAGAAAACAATCATGGCTGTTTGTAACTAGGAAAACAGTTAACTGCCAAGAACATTTCAAATGCAAATTGTATCAATTTCACAAAAAATCTTACTAATCTAAGAACAGTGAATGGACAATGATTGTATATCAGTCATTTCTACACAGAAATATTATTGTAATAATTTAATTCAAGAAAGATATGTTATTTATTAAATGTCAACTAATTAGACTATAGTTAAAGTGTAACAAAATATGACCTTATGAGGTATCATTGTAAACTTTGAAAGGAAAGAAAAATAATAGTGATGTCATTTATTATCCCAAAGGAATTATAAGGGAATAAAATCATTAGGAAATTACTTAATAAATTTGAATAAAAATTCAAATATCTCTAACAATGTAAGTAAAGAGTAATTAAACTAGCATTGAATTATTAGTTACTATGACAACGAGTCATTTGAAGCTTTTTTTTCCGTTAAAAAATAAGAGACGCTGAAGAAACGAAGCGTGGGTACGCCACGCAAGAAATTGGACAAACTAAAACTTTAATTTAAACAGTTACAACAAGTCGAATAGTGAACCAAAATGATCCAATGTGAAGAGACGTCGATCTGTACAGAATTAATGATGACCAGGAACGAAATTAAACAAACTAATTAAAGAAAAAACCCAGACCAGTTTGAAGAAGATGCTGGAAGCCTACAACCAGCCCAAATTCGAAAACTATACGCCTACCCATGATGACCCTTCAACGTGAGACGAACTGATAAGTACCGAATAATTTATTACTCCTAAAAAACCCCAAATCACTTAAATTATTTTCAAATGATAAAATTTCTCACTATTTAAAAAATAGTATTTTCTTTCAAAGGTAAAGGCATAATTTACTTACTTATATTAAAAAACATTTATAAAGATAACCTTATTTCTGAACATAACTACTGTAACAGAAATACGACACTACAGAACAAATTGTACAAACACATTATAAATCCTAAGTACCTATAAGGTATAATAGTGTACTTTCTTTTCATGTAATCAACGTTTATGTCTATTTTCATGATCAAAAGAACCCCAGATTGTAAAAACACATTAATTTGTTAGAAGCAACTGAATGATAGCGTTTTGAATCAATTTTGCCAACCTGAGGTGTTTTGTGTTTCAAGCTCTAACCCGGAGCATAATATTATAAATTTGTTTATTATTCAATTGTCATGTTTATTAATAATTAAATGTGTATTAAAAAACGCAGTACAGAACAATACTATCTTGTTATTTCATAGGATTTTTGTTGTAAATATATGTGTGTTAGCGAAGTTTAAGTCATAGCCAACTAGCGCTTGTCACGAGTGGCCGAGTCGACAACCTGTGTAGCAGCGGGAATAATTCGAACGCCACAGCTGTCCATGCTAATACCACATATTACTTTAAAAACTAAATGTTTTAATTGTTTTAACAAAACAATTTGGCGCCACCCGGGAATCGTAATCCCTATGAATTAACAGGTAGGTTGTACTGGTGACATTGACAACGCTACGGACTCCAGTAGTGACGTCGATTTATGTAACAACCAGTGTGAGGCAAACACACTACAATCACACTAATACACAAAATAAACAAGTGTGAGACATTTTAACAGGTACGACCTCGTTCTACGTTACATATTGACGAACCCAACGAGGGACTTTAAGAATAAAGGAAGCACACAACAACACCACATTTTAATTGTTACATATTGGCGCCCAACGTGGGGCTGGTAAGAATAACTAGCGGCGATCATGAATAGACACGGGATGGTTACGAGACGCAAAGGGAAGGAAACACCAAACCAAGAAGGAAACCCAGAAGAAGTGGAGGAAATTGAAGAAGTAGAAATGGAGGAAACGACTGGAGAATTGTCAGAAGAAAACCCACAGGAGGACAAAGTGGAAAATCCAAATCCACCTGAACCTGAACCTGAACCTGAACCGGAAATAGAAGCGGAAGTCATGGTAAATAACCAACCAGTCAAACCAACAGAAGAAACGAAACTAGATAGTTTGATGAAAATGATGACGGAACATTTTGGACAAATGAATAAAAAACTGGAGAAACTGGAAAATCTGGACCAAAACGTTGAAGAATTGAAGACGCAAATGAAGGAGAGTATAGAATTCCTGAATGACAAGATAGAGAGCAACCATGAAGACTTGAAGAGAGGTCAGGAGGCATTGGAAAAGAAGAGTGAAGAGTTGAAGAAACAGATCAAAAAGGATCTGGAGACAGTAAATCAAAAGATGGAAAATAATCAGGATATTCTCCAACGGAAAATCGAGGAAGTAGGTGAGAAGAACAGAGAAGAATTGAGATTCATGTTTGCAGAGTTTCGTGAAGAAGACAAACGGACAAAAACAGGGATGAATAAGAGATGGGAAGAAACAAGTTACCCCGTAAATCAACTTCAAGAAACTTTAGTTAGTGATTTCAAACCAAGGAATGAAACACTAGACAGCACTCTTGAAGGTATCAAAGAAACGGTGAACGAGAACATGGAACCGGGGAATCAGAAAATAACACAGAAGGAGATGGTCAAGGAACTAGAGGAGAGGCACATAAAAACCAACAACAGAAGAGGAAGAAAAAAGAATCGAATCATTAAGAAGATTAAGAAAACAGAGGAATTAAGAAAGGTATATAAGAGGAAACTCATCAAAACACGAGAAGAAGTGGAGATGATGAAGAACGGCCTCATCGATGTATTTAATTTACCCATTACTGATCAGAGCAGATTAATAAAGTATAAAGATTGTAGGAGGACTTTGAGGGAAGTTATAAAAGGAATTCACAACCAACCAGTGGATGAAGAATTCAGCAAATCTATACTTAAATGGGAAATACAAGAAATAGAAAGGACCCACAACCGAATAGCGTGTCACAAATTGCACAGGTTTTTAAAACACAGAATTCCACCAGCATTGGAAATGCCAAATAAAAATTTAATAATGACATTAGCAAAGGAATTACCATTAACTCCACCAATTAACAAACTACCTCTTAAAGTGAACGACGTAGGCATGGATAGAGGGGAACCCATGGTAGTAGAAGAAATACTATACCAAGTAACAGACAATTACTTCATAAGAAGGGAGACGGTAATACACACCAGAGCGATCCGAATACAAAAGGAAGAGAAGGCGGAAAAGATACTGCAGGCCAATAATGTTGAAGGAGTTAGATCCGGAAGTAACCAACCAGTAGAAGAAGACTATGACTGGATACCCTTCAGCGATGACCCAGTGGAAAATTTCCGCATAGCATATAACAAACGAAACCCGCCAGAACTATGGATTCCACCAAGAAGTAAAGCGAATCGATCGAACACACCTCAGACAGAAAGGCAAATCATTGATGAAGCATAAGGGCCGAACTCAGCCAAGAACCACCTGATAACCACAGGAATGGAGGTAATAGAGAAGATGATTTAAGTTTTGGAGAGAGGGTATGGCCCCAACATGTGGTAAGGTGGTGATGACATGAACAAAATATCATCCAGAATAAGTGTGTCTATCAAGCACTTGAAGGAGTAGAGGTGCATAACAACAAAGAGTCGAACAAGAGAAGGAAATAATAAAGGAAAGAAAAGGAGAAGTCAACTTACCAAGAATATAAATAACAAGGTCCTGTGTATAGCAATATGAATAAACAATTATGTATATCATGATAGACCGTATATCATCACAAGAGACAACGGTAATAACACTTACCAAATCAGTAATATCAATACCAGGAAAATCAAGGGAGTTTACAATCAAACTTCAATAAAAAAGTTTTACGAGGAAGAATAAAACCATTGTGAAATGAAACAAATTTCAAAATTCTAAAAGAGAAAAATTGTAAGAGCAGCTTACTCAAATATTTAGATGATGTATGCGGAACAATAAAAAGTTTTAATGAAAAAAGAAAAACAAAGGAAACAGTTACACAAATTCCTTTCAATTTAAATCAGTTTAAAATATAACAAAAAATTGAAATATGAAGTATGAAGTAAAAAGTGAGATCATCAGGAATAAGTTACACACATTCCTATGTAATAAAAATGTAAGAACCACAAACTTACAATTATAATTAAAAACAAAAAATAGCTAAAAAGGAATACGCTACAAACATTCCTTTACGGTAAGACCATTAACTTACCAAAGAATTATCAAAAATGATGCTGAATACAGAGTAAAATAAACAAAAATAAAATCAAGTTCAGTTTACTGAGATAAATACTTGAAATTATACTGAATCAAAAGTATTATCAGAAAAAATAAATAAAACTTTACCTGGTACAAGGAGAGAGAGAGAAATTGTATATAAAACAAATATACAAATATGGCTAAAGCAGAATCCTGCTAAATGACTAAAAAAAATGTCTAAAACAATTAAAATGATCACAACGAGCATTGAAAACAAAATAATGAAAAGTGAGATATGATGAAATTAACATATGAATAAAGATAAAATTTCTCAATATAGTATATGAGTAGATGATAGTGTATAGTTAAGGTATAGCGGAAGGAAGAATGAGTAGCAATGATAAAGTGATCTAAAGTCAAACCACAAGGTGGACAATCCCAATTATATTATTATATTGTTATTATTATTAAGTCACAAGTTGACAAAGATTTAAGATGGACTGTTGAAAAGTCCAGCAATCTATATGTACTGAGTAGAGAAGATGTGCCTCTAGTCTCAGAAAATTGAGTAGTAATGGGAGAAACCAGCTACTATATAAAGTTAGGGAAAAAATTTGTGTATGAGGGAATATGCACCAATGGAAATAAATAAAAACAGATCCAAATAAAATGGAGTGAATTAAGTAAGAAGAGAAATGGAGAATGGAGAAACAAACAAGTAAGAGAAGGAAAAAAGTTATCTATAACTGATAATTTCATAAAACACTATGCTAGTATTTTATTAAAATGATCAATTTTAGAGGAGAGGCATTATGTAACGATACAATTAAGCCAAATCTCGTACCAGTAATAAAAAAGATAATTCTTAATATAAAAGTTACTTCATATGAAATAAAATGTGTAAAAAATGATTAAAATGTAAATACTTTGACATGACGTACAACGATATTACCCAACCCAAGTGATTGAGCCAAAAAACATAAACATAAAGAAGGGAACCACGTAACATACTTATTAAAATGTAAATATTTTGACATGATTAAGCCGACAACCCAAACATACTTAAGAAAATGTGATTGACAAAACAATGATGGGCATGGAACTAAAGGAGAACCAAACCAAGATGAAGAATGACGATGAAGATTATTGAAGAAGAAGAAGAGGAAGAATGAAGAGGAGACAGATAAAACCCAAGGGAAACTAACACACATATATAAAAGGGAGAGATTGTATGTTAAAGATAGAATACGGTCAATAAACCTTAAATAATTATATATTGATAAAACCAATGTTATTATTATCATTAATTTAACATATGTATCCAATTTTTAAGACAATACAATTGTAAAACAATGTAGTATAGGAAGGGTACACTAACCCAGTCAGAAAGGTTAGATTCAACCCAAAACTCAACTAGCCTAATATTGTTTATAGTAAAAATAATACTAAAACAAAAATAGTGAGAAATGGTAGGAGTAGGTATAGGGGTTACCCATTAAATAACACTAATTACAAAACAGTGAACCAAAGTGAAGTGTTTTAGTGAAGTGTTAATGCCCTAAATAAAAAATAGTGAAGGTGAATGTGAAACATTCAAATTAGAATGCTAAGGAAATAGACACTCTTTAAAACATTGATAAATCACCAATGAATGGAGTGGAACTATAATTAGTTGTATACCTAGATGTAATTAAAAATAGTATTTAAAATTAATATAAGGGAAGCATGTGACATATCAGGGAGAAAGCCCAGTACCATAACTTGTGTTAACATGGCATGATAGGATAGAAGTAAAATTTGTTATTAAAGATTAAAATTATAAAGAATACAACACCCCATGTTGAAAGGGGAATTAACCTTCATAATATTAGAGAAGGTGACAATGTTTATCACCCTAGTTTATAAGACAAGAAAGAAATCAATGTTAGTACTAAGAATAATTTATGACTGATAAAGAATAGTTGATTCAATGTTAAAGAGGGAATATGACTGAAAGGGGACTTACAGTCCATAAACCTAGCTATTATATTTTAAATGAAAATGTATGTTGAATAATAATTAAAACACAAACAAATAAATGAAGCCCATCAGGCTGAATTCAGAATGTAATTTAAAAGGGAAATACACTAGAAAACAATCATGGCTGTTTGTAACTAGGAAAACAGTTAACTGCCAAGAACATTTCAAATGCAAATTGTATCAATTTCACAAAAAATCTTACTAATCTAAGAACAGTGAATGGACAATGATTGTATATCAGTCATTTCTACACAGAAATATTATTGTAATAATTTAATTCAAGAAAGATATGTTATTTATTAAATGTCAACTAATTAGACTATAGTTAAAGTGTAACAAAATATGACCTTATGAGGTATCATTGTAAACTTTGAAAGGAAAGAAAAATAATAGTGATGTCATTTATTATCCCAAAGGAATTATAAGGGAATAAAATCATTAGGAAATTACTTAATAAATTTGAATAAAAATTCAAATATCTCTAACAATGTAAGTAAAGAGTAATTAAACTAGCATTGAATTATTAGTTACTATGACGAGTCATTTGAGGCTTATGTTTCCGTTAAAAAATAAGAGACGCTGAAGAAACGAAGCGTGGGTACGCCACGCAAGAAATTGGACAAACTAAAACTTTAATTTAAACAGTTACAACAAGTCGAATAGTGAACCAAAATGATCCAATGTGAAGAGACGTCGATCTGTACAGAATTAATGATGACCAGGAACGAAATTAAACAAACTAATTAAAGAAAAAACCCAGACCAGTTTGAAGAAGATGCTGGAAGCCTACAACCAGCCCAAATTCGAAAACTATACGCCTACCCATGATGACCCTTCAACGTGAGACGAACTGATAAGTACCGAATAATTTATTACTCCTAAAAAACCCCAAATCACTTAAATTATTTTCAAATGATAAAATTTCTCACTATTTAAAAAATAGTATTTTCTTTCAAAGGTAAAGGCATAATTTACTTACTTATATTAAAAAACATTTATAAAGATAACCTTATTTCTGAACATAACTACTGTAACAGAAATACGACACTACAGAACAAATTGTACAAACACATTATAAATCCTAAGTACCTATAAGGTATAATAGTGTACTTTCTTTTCATGTAATCAACGTTTATGTCTATTTTCATGATCAAAAGAACCCCAGATTGTAAAAACATATTAATTTGTTAGAAGCAACTGAATGATAGCGTTTTGAATCAATTTTGCCAACCTGAGGTGTTTTGTGTTTCAAGCTCTAAGCCGGAGCATAATATTATAAATTTGTTTATTATTCAATTGTCATGTTTATTAACAATTAAATGTGTATTAAAAAACGCAGTACAGAACAATACTATCTTGTTATTTCATAGGATTTTTGTTGTAAATATATGTGTGTTAGCGAAGTTTAAGTCATAGCCAACTAGCGCTTGTCACGAGTGGCCGAGTCGACAACCTGTGTAGCAGCGGGAATAATTCGAACGCCACAGCTGTCCATGCTAATACCACATATTACTTTAAAAACTAAATGTTTTAATTGTTTTAACAAAACAATTTGGCGCCACCCGGGAATCGTAATCCCTATGAATTAACAGGTAGGTTGTGCTGGTGACATTGACAACGCTACGGACTCCAGTAGTGACGTCGATTTATGTAACAACCAGTGTGAGGCAAACACACTACAATCACACTAATACACAAAATAAACAAGTGTGAGACATTTTAACAGGTACGACCTCGTTCTACGTTACATATTGACGAACCCAACGAGGGGCTTTAAGAATAAAGGAAGCACACAACAACACCACATTTTAATTGTTACATATTGGCGCCCAACGTGGGGCTGGTAAGAATAACTAGCGGCGATCATGAATAGACACGGGATGGTTACGAGACGCAAAGGGAAGGAAACACCAAACCAAGAAGGAAACCCAGAAGAAGTGGAGGAAATTGAAGAAGTAGAAATGGAGGAAACGACTGGAGAATTGTCAGAAGAAAACCCACAGGAGGACAAAGTGGAAAATCCAAATCCACCTGAACCTGAACCTGAACCGGAAATAGAAGCGGAAGTCATGGTAAATAACCAACCAGTCAAACCAACAGAAGAAACGAAACTAGATAGTTTGATGAAAATGATGACGGAACATTTTGGACAAATGAATAAAAAACTGGAGAAACTGGAAAATCTGGACCAAAACGTTGAAGAATTGAAGACGCAAATGAAGGAGAGTATAGAATTCCTGAATGACAAGATAGAGAGCAACCATGAAGACTTGAAGAGAGGTCAGGAGGCATTGGAAAAGAAGAGTGAAGAGTTGAAGAAACAGATCAAAAAGGATCTGGAGACAGTAAATCAAAAGATGGAAAATAATCAGGATATTCTCCAACGGAAAATCGAGGAAGTAGGTGAGAAGAACAGAGAAGAATTGAGATTCATGTTTGCAGAGTTTCGTGAAGAAGACAAACGGACAAAAACAGGGATGAATAAGAGATGGGAAGAAACAAGTTACCCCGTAAATCAACTTCAAGAAACTTTAGTTAGTGATTTCAAACCAAGGAATGAAACACTAGACAGCACTCCTGAAGGTATCAAAGAAACGGTGAACGAGAACATGGAACCGGGGAATCAGAAAATAACACAGAAGGAGATGGTCAAGGAACTAGAGGAGAGGCACATAAAAACCAACAACAGAAGAGGAAGAAAAAAGAATCGAATCATTAAGAAGATTAAGAAAACAGAGGAATTAAGAAAGGTATATAAGAGGAAACTCATCAAAACACGAGAAGAAGTGGAGATGATGAAGAACGGCCTCATCGATGTATTTAATTTACCCATTACTGATCAGAGCAGATTAATAAAGTATAAAGATTGTAGGAGGACTTTGAGGGAAGTTATAAAAGGAATTCACAACCAACCAGTGGATGAAGAATTCAGCAAATCTATACTTAAATGGGAAATACAAGAAATAGAAAGGACCCACAACCGAATAGCGTGTCACAAATTGCACAGGTTTTTAAAACACAGAATTCCACCAGCATTGGAAATGCCAAATAAAAATTTAATAATGACATTAGCAAAGGAATTACCATTAACTCCACCAATTAACAAACTACCTCTTAAAGTGAACGACGTAGGCATGGATAGAGGGGAACCCATGGTAGTAGAAGAAATACTATACCAAGTAACAGAGAATTACTTCATAAGAAGGGAGACGGTAATACACACCAGAGCGATCCGAATACAAAAGGAAGAGAAACGGAAAAGATACTGCAGGCCAATAATGTTGAAGGAGTTAGATCCGGAAGTAACCAACCAGTAGAAGAAGACTATGACTGGATACCCTTCAGCGATGACCCAGTGGAAAATTTCCGCATAGCATATAACAAACGAAACCCGCCGGAACTATGGATTCCACCAAGAAGTAAAGCGAATCGATCGAACACACCTCAGACAGAAAGGCAAATCATTGATGAAGCATAAGGGCCGAACTCAGCCAAGAACCACCTGATAACCACAGGAATGGAGGTAATAGAGAAGATGATTTAAGTTTTGGAGAGAGGGTATGGCCCCAACATGTGGTAAGGTGGTGATGACATGAACAAAATATCATCCAGAATAAGTGTGTCTATCAAGCACTTGAAGGAGTAGAGGTGCATAACAACAAAGAGTCGAACAAGAGAAGGAAATAATAAAGGAAAGAAAAGGAGAAGTCAACTTACCAAGAATATAAATAACAAGGTCCTGTGTATAGCAATATGAATAAACAATTATGTATATCATGATAGACCGTATATCATCACAAGAGACAACGGTAATAACACTTACCAAATCAGTAATATCAATACCAGGAAAATCAAGGGAGTTTACAATCAAACTTCAATAAAAAAGTTTTACGAGGAAGAATAAAACCATTGTGAAATGAAACAAATTTCAAAATTCTAAAAGAGAAAAATTGTAAGAGCAGCTTACTCAAATATTTAGATGATGTATGCGGAACAATAAAAAGTTTTAATGAAAAAAGAAAAACAAAGGAAACAGTTACACAAATTCCTTTCAATTTAAATCAGTTTAAAATATAACAAAAAATTGAAATATGAAGTATGAAGTAAAAAGTGAGATCATCAGGAATAAGTTACACACATTCCTATGTAATAAAAATGTAAGAAGCACAAACTTACAATTATAATTAAAAACAAAAAATAGCTAAAAAGGAATACGCTACAAACATTCCTTTACGGTAAGACCATTAACTTACCAAAGAATTATCAAAAATGATGCTGAATACAGAGTAAAATAAACAAAAATAAAATCAAGTTCAGTTTACTGAGATAAATACTTGAAATTATACTGAATCAAAAGTATTATCAGAAAAAATAAATAAAACTTTACCTGGTACAAGGAGAGAGAGAAATTGTATATAAAACAAATATACAAATATGGCTAAAGCAGAATCCTGCTAAATGACTAAAAAAAATGTCTAAAACAATTAAAATGATCACAACGAGCATTGAAAACAAAATAATGAAAAGTGAGATATGATGAAATTAACATATGAATAAAGATAAAATTTCTCAATATAGTATATGAGTAGATGATAGTGTATAGTTAAGGTATAGCGGAAGGAAGAATGAGTAGCAATGATAAAGTGATCTAAAGTCAAACCACAAGGTGGACAATCCCAATTATATTATTATATTGTTATTATTATTAAGTCACAAGTTGACAAAGATTTAAGATGGACTGTTGAAAAGTCCAGCAATCTATATGTACTGAGTAGAGAAGATGTGCCTCTAGTCTCAGAAAATTGAGTAGTAATGGGAGAAACCAGCTACTATATAAAGTTAGGGAAAAAATTTGTGTATGAGGGAATATGCACCAATGGAAATAAATAAAAACAGATCCAAATAAAATGGAGTGAATTAAGTAAGAAGAGAAATGGAGAATGGAGAAACAAACAAGTAAGAGAAGGAAAAAAGTTATCTATAACTGATAATTTCATAAAACACTATGCTAGTATTTTATTAAAATGATCAATTTTAGAGGAGAGGCATTATGTAACGATACAATTAAGCCAAATCTCGTACCAGTAATAAAAAAGATAATTCTTAATATAAAAGTTACTTCATATGAAATAAAATGTGTAAAAAATGATTAAAATGTAAATACTTTGACATGACGTACAACGATATTACCCAACCCAAGTGATTGAGCCAAAAAACATAAACATAAAGAAGGGAACCACGTAACATACTTATTAAAATGTAAATATTTTGACATGATTAAGCCGACAACCCAAACATACTTAAGAAAATGTGATTGACAAAACAATGATGGGCATGGAACTAAAGGAGAACCAAACCAAGATGAAGAATGACGATGAAGATTATTGAAGAAGAAGAAGAGGAAGAATGAAGAGGAGACAGATAAAACCCAAGGGAAACTAACACACATATATAAAAGGGAGAGATTGTATGTTAAAGATAGAATACGGTCAATAAACCTTAAATAATTATATATTGATAAAACCAATGTTATTATTATCATTAATTTAACATATGTATCCAATTTTTAAGACAATACAATTGTAAAACAATGTAGTATAGGAAGGGTACACTAACCCTGTCAGAAAGGTTAGATTCAACCCAAAACTCAACTAGCCTAATATTGTTTATAGTAAAAATAATACTAAAACAAAAATAGTGAGAAATGGTAGGAGTAGGTATAGGGGTTACCCATTAAATAACACTAATTACAAAACAGTGAACCAAAGTGAAGTGTTTTAGTGAAGTGTTAATGCCCTAAATAAAAAATAGTGAAGGTGAATGTGAAACATTCAAATTAGAATGCTAAGGAAATAGACACTCTTTAAAACATTGATAAATCACCAATGAGTGGAGTGGAACTATAATTAGTTGTATACCTAGATGTAATTAAAAATAGTATTTAAAATTAATATAAGGGAAGCATGTGACATATCAGGGAGAAAGCCCAGTACCATAACTTGTGTTAACATGGCATGATAGGATAGAAGTAAAATTTGTTATTAAAGATTAAAATTATAAAGAATACAACACCCCATGTTGAAAGGGGAATTAACCTTCATAATATTAGAGAAGGTGTCAATGTTTATCACCCTAGTTTATAAGACAAGAAAGAAATCAATGTTAGTACTAAGAATAATTTATGACTGATAAAGAATAGTTGATTCAATGTTAAAGAGGGAATATGACTGAAAGGGGACTTACAGTCCATAAACCTAGCTATTATATTTTAAATGAAAATGTATGTTGAATAATAATTAAAACACAAACAAATAAATGAAGCCCATCAGGCTGAATTCAGAATGTAATTTAAAAGGGAAATACACTAGAAAACAATCATGGCTGTTTGTAACTAGGAAAACAGTTAACTGCCAAGAACATTTCAAATGCAAATTGTATCAATTTCACAAAAAATCTTACTAATCTAAGAACAGTGAATGGACAATGATTGTATATCAGTCATTTCTACACAGAAATATTATTGTAATAATTTAATTCAAGAAAGATATGTTATTTATTAAATGTCAACTAATTAGACTATAGTTAAAGTGTAACAAAATATGACCTTATGAGGTATCATTGTAAACTTTGAAAGGAAAGAAAAATAATAGTGATGTCATTTATTATCCCAAAGGAATTATAAGGGAATAAAATCATTAGGAAATTACTTAATAAATTTGAATAAAAATTCAAATATCTCTAACAATGTAAGTAAAGAGTAATTAAACTAGCATTGAATTATTAGTTACTATGACAACGAGTCATTTGAAGCTTTTTTTTCCGTTAAAAAATAAGAGACGCTGAAGAAACGAAGCGTGGGTACGCCACGCAAGAAATTGGACAAACTAAAACTTTAATTTAAACAGTTACAACAAGTCGAATAGTGAACCAAAATGATCCAATGTGAAGAGACGTCGATCTGTACAGAATTAATGATGACCAGGAACGAAATTAAACAAACTAATTAAAGAAAAAACCCAGACCAGTTTGAAGAAGATGCTGGAAGCCTACAACCAGCCCAAATTCGAAAACTATACGCCTACCCATGATGACCCTTCAACGTGAGACGAACTGATAAGTACCGAATAATTTATTACTCCTAAAAAACCCCAAATCACTTAAATTATTTTCAAATGATAAAATTTCTCACTATTTAAAAAATAGTATTTTCTTTCAAAGGTAAAGGCATAATTTACTTACTTATATTAAAAAACATTTATAAAGATAACCTTATTTCTGAACATAACTACTGTAACAGAAATACGACACTACAGAACAAATTGTACAAACACATTATAAATCCTAAGTACCTATAAGGTATAATAGTGTACTTTCTTTTCATGTAATCAACGTTTATGTCTATTTTCATGATCAAAAGAACCCCAGATTGTAAAAACACATTAATTTGTTAGAAGCAACTGAATGATAGCGTTTTGAATCAATTTTGCCAACCTGAGGTGTTTTGTGTTTCAAGCTCTAACCCGGAGCATAATATTATAAATTTGTTTATTATTCAATTGTCATGTTTATTAATAATTAAATGTGTATTAAAAAACGCAGTACAGAACAATACTATCTTGTTATTTCATAGGATTTTTGTTGTAAATATATGTGTGTTAGCGAAGTTTAAGTCATAGCCAACTAGCGCTTGTCACGAGTGGCCGAGTCGACAACCTGTGTAGCAGCGGGAATAATTCGAACGCCACAGCTGTCCATGCTAATACCACATATTACTTTAAAAACTAAATGTTTTAATTGTTTTAACAAAACAATTTGGCGCCACCCGGGAATCGTAATCCCTATGAATTAACAGGTAGGTTGTACTGGTGACATTGACAACGCTACGGACTCCAGTAGTGACGTCGATTTATGTAACAACCAGTGTGAGGCAAACACACTACAATCACACTAATACACAAAATAAACAAGTGTGAGACATTTTAACAGGTACGACCTCGTTCTACGTTACATATTGACGAACCCAACGAGGGACTTTAAGAATAAAGGAAGCACACAACAACACCACATTTTAATTGTTACATATTGGCGCCCAACGTGGGGCTGGTAAGAATAACTAGCGGCGATCATGAATAGACACGGGATGGTTACGAGACGCAAAGGGAAGGAAACACCAAACCAAGAAGGAAACCCAGAAGAAGTGGAGGAAATTGAAGAAGTAGAAATGGAGGAAACGACTGGAGAATTGTCAGAAGAAAACCCACAGGAGGACAAAGTGGAAAATCCAAATCCACCTGAACCTGAACCTGAACCTGAACCGGAAATAGAAGCGGAAGTCATGGTAAATAACCAACCAGTCAAACCAACAGAAGAAACGAAACTAGATAGTTTGATGAAAATGATGACGGAACATTTTGGACAAATGAATAAAAAACTGGAGAAACTGGAAAATCTGGACCAAAACGTTGAAGAATTGAAGACGCAAATGAAGGAGAGTATAGAATTCCTGAATGACAAGATAGAGAGCAACCATGAAGACTTGAAGAGAGGTCAGGAGGCATTGGAAAAGAAGAGTGAAGAGTTGAAGAAACAGATCAAAAAGGATCTGGAGACAGTAAATCAAAAGATGGAAAATAATCAGGATATTCTCCAACGGAAAATCGAGGAAGTAGGTGAGAAGAACAGAGAAGAATTGAGATTCATGTTTGCAGAGTTTCGTGAAGAAGACAAACGGACAAAAACAGGGATGAATAAGAGATGGGAAGAAACAAGTTACCCCGTAAATCAACTTCAAGAAACTTTAGTTAGTGATTTCAAACCAAGGAATGAAACACTAGACAGCACTCTTGAAGGTATCAAAGAAACGGTGAACGAGAACATGGAACCGGGGAATCAGAAAATAACACAGAAGGAGATGGTCAAGGAACTAGAGGAGAGGCACATAAAAACCAACAACAGAAGAGGAAGAAAAAAGAATCGAATCATTAAGAAGATTAAGAAAACAGAGGAATTAAGAAAGGTATATAAGAGGAAACTCATCAAAACACGAGAAGAAGTGGAGATGATGAAGAACGGCCTCATCGATGTATTTAATTTACCCATTACTGATCAGAGCAGATTAATAAAGTATAAAGATTGTAGGAGGACTTTGAGGGAAGTTATAAAAGGAATTCACAACCAACCAGTGGATGAAGAATTCAGCAAATCTATACTTAAATGGGAAATACAAGAAATAGAAAGGACCCACAACCGAATAGCGTGTCACAAATTGCACAGGTTTTTAAAACACAGAATTCCACCAGCATTGGAAATGCCAAATAAAAATTTAATAATGACATTAGCAAAGGAATTACCATTAACTCCACCAATTAACAAACTACCTCTTAAAGTGAACGACGTAGGCATGGATAGAGGGGAACCCATGGTAGTAGAAGAAATACTATACCAAGTAACAGACAATTACTTCATAAGAAGGGAGACGGTAATACACACCAGAGCGATCCGAATACAAAAGGAAGAGAAGGCGGAAAAGATACTGCAGGCCAATAATGTTGAAGGAGTTAGATCCGGAAGTAACCAACCAGTAGAAGAAGACTATGACTGGATACCCTTCAGCGATGACCCAGTGGAAAATTTCCGCATAGCATATAACAAACGAAACCCGCCAGAACTATGGATTCCACCAAGAAGTAAAGCGAATCGATCGAACACACCTCAGACAGAAAGGCAAATCATTGATGAAGCATAAGGGCCGAACTCAGCCAAGAACCACCTGATAACCACAGGAATGGAGGTAATAGAGAAGATGATTTAAGTTTTGGAGAGAGGGTATGGCCCCAACATGTGGTAAGGTGGTGATGACATGAACAAAATATCATCCAGAATAAGTGTGTCTATCAAGCACTTGAAGGAGTAGAGGTGCATAACAACAAAGAGTCGAACAAGAGAAGGAAATAATAAAGGAAAGAAAAGGAGAAGTCAACTTACCAAGAATATAAATAACAAGGTCCTGTGTATAGCAATATGAATAAACAATTATGTATATCATGATAGACCGTATATCATCACAAGAGACAACGGTAATAACACTTACCAAATCAGTAATATCAATACCAGGAAAATCAAGGGAGTTTACAATCAAACTTCAATAAAAAAGTTTTACGAGGAAGAATAAAACCATTGTGAAATGAAACAAATTTCAAAATTCTAAAAGAGAAAAATTGTAAGAGCAGCTTACTCAAATATTTAGATGATGTATGCGGAACAATAAAAAGTTTTAATGAAAAAAGAAAAACAAAGGAAACAGTTACACAAATTCCTTTCAATTTAAATCAGTTTAAAATATAACAAAAAATTGAAATATGAAGTATGAAGTAAAAAGTGAGATCATCAGGAATAAGTTACACACATTCCTATGTAATAAAAATGTAAGAAGCACAAACTTACAATTATAATTAAAAACAAAAAATAGCTAAAAAGGAATACGCTACAAACATTCCTTTACGGTAAGACCATTAACTTACCAAAGAATTATCAAAAATGATGCTGAATACAGAGTAAAATAAACAAAAATAAAATCAAGTTCAGTTTACTGAGATAAATACTTGAAATTATACTGAATCAAAAGTATTATCAGAAAAAATAAATAAAACTTTACCTGGTACAAGGAGAGAGAGAGAAATTGTATATAAAACAAATATACAAATATGGCTAAAGCAGAATCCTGCTAAATGACTAAAAAAAATGTCTAAAACAATTAAAATGATCACAACGAGCATTGAAAACAAAATAATGAAAAGTGAGATATGATGAAATTAACATATGAATAAAGATAAAATTTCTCAATATAGTATATGAGTAGATGATAGTGTATAGTTAAGGTATAGCGGAAGGAAGAATGAGTAGCAATGATAAAGTGATCTAAAGTCAAACCACAAGGTGGACAATCCCAATTATATTATTATATTGTTATTATTATTAAGTCACAAGTTGACAAAGATTTAAGATGGACTGTTGAAAAGTCCAGCAATCTATATGTACTGAGTAGAGAAGATGTGCCTCTAGTCTCAGAAAATTGAGTAGTAATGGGAGAAACCAGCTACTATATAAAGTTAGGGAAAAAATTTGTGTATGAGGGAATATGCACCAATGGAAATAAATAAAAACAGATCCAAATAAAATGGAGTGAATTAAGTAAGAAGAGAAATGGAGAATGGAGAAACAAACAAGTAAGAGAAGGAAAAAAGTTATCTATAACTGATAATTTCATAAAACACTATGCTAGTATTTTATTAAAATGATCAATTTTAGAGGAGAGGCATTATGTAACGATACAATTAAGCCAAATCTCGTACCAGTAATAAAAAAGATAATTCTTAATATAAAAGTTACTTCATATGAAATAAAATGTGTAAAAAATGATTAAAATGTAAATACTTTGACATGACGTACAACGATATTACCCAACCCAAGTGATTGAGCCAAAAAACATAAACATAAAGAAGGGAACCACGTAACATACTTATTAAAATGTAAATATTTTGACATGATTAAGCCGACAACCCAAACATACTTAAGAAAATGTGATTGACAAAACAATGATGGGCATGGAACTAAAGGAGAACCAAACCAAGATGAAGAATGACGATGAAGATTATTGAAGAAGAAGAAGAGGAAGAATGAAGAGGAGACAGATAAAACCCAAGGGAAACTAACACACATATATAAAAGGGAGAGATTGTATGTTAAAGATAGAATACGGTCAATAAACCTTAAATAATTATATATTGATAAAACCAATGTTATTATTATCATTAATTTAACATATGTATCCAATTTTTAAGACAATACAATTGTAAAACAATGTAGTATAGGAAGGGTACACTAACCCTGTCAGAAAGGTTAGATTCAACCCAAAACTCAACTAGCCTAATATTGTTTATAGTAAAAATAATACTAAAACAAAAATAGTGAGAAATGGTAGGAGTAGGTATAGGGGTTACCCATTAAATAACACTAATTACAAAACAGTGAACCAAAGTGAAGTGTTTTAGTGAAGTGTTAATGCCCTAAATAAAAAATAGTGAAGGTGAATGTGAAACATTCAAATTAGAATGCTAAGGAAATAGACACTCTTTAAAACATTGATAAATCACCAATGAATGGAGTGGAACTATAATTAGTTGTATACCTAGATGTAATTAAAAATAGTATTTAAAATTAATATAAGGGAAGCATGTGACATATCAGGGAGAAAGCCCAGTACCATAACTTGTGTTAACATGGCATGATAGGATAGAAGTAAAATTTGTTATTAAAGATTAAAATTATAAAGAATACAACACCCCATGTTGAAAGGGGAATTAACCTTCATAATATTAGAGAAGGTGACAATGTTTATCACCCTAGTTTATAAGACAAGAAAGAAATCAATGTTAGTACTAAGAATAATTTATGACTGATAAAGAATAGTTGATTCAATGTTAAAGAGGGAATATGACTGAAAGGGGACTTACAGTCCATAAACCTAGCTATTATATTTTAAATGAAAATGTATGTTGAATAATAATTAAAACACAAACAAATAAATGAAGCCCATCAGGCTGAATTCAGAATGTAATTTAAAAGGGAAATACACTAGAAAACAATCATGGCTGTTTGTAACTAGGAAAACAGTTAACTGCCAAGAACATTTCAAATGCAAATTGTATCAATTTCACAAAAAATCTTACTAATCTAAGAACAGTGAATGGACAATGATTGTATATCAGTCATTTCTACACAGAAATATTATTGTAATAATTTAATTCAAGAAAGATATGTTATTTATTAAATGTCAACTAATTAGACTATAGTTAAAGTGTAACAAAATATGACCTTATGAGGTATCATTGTAAACTTTGAAAGGAAAGAAAAATAATAGTGATGTCATTTATTATCCCAAAGGAATTATAAGGGAATAAAATCATTAGGAAATTACTTAATAAATTTGAATAAAAATTCAAATATCTCTAACAATGTAAGTAAAGAGTAATTAAACTAGCATTGAATTATTAGTTACTATGACGAGTCATTTGAGGCTTATGTTTCCGTTAAAAAATAAGAGACGCTGAAGAAACGAAGCGTGGGTACGCCACGCAAGAAATTGGACAAACTAAAACTTTAATTTAAACAGTTACAACAAGTCGAATAGTGAACCAAAATGATCCAATGTGAAGAGACGTCGATCTGTACAGAATTAATGATGACCAGGAACGAAATTAAACAAACTAATTAAAGAAAAAACCCAGACCAGTTTGAAGAAGATGCTGGAAGCCTACAACCAGCCCAAATTCGAAAACTATACGCCTACCCATGATGACCCTTCAACGTGAGACGAACTGATAAGTACCGAATAATTTATTACTCCTAAAAAACCCCAAATCACTTAAATTATTTTCAAATGATAAAATTTCTCACTATTTAAAAAATAGTATTTTCTTTCAAAGGTAAAGGCATAATTTACTTACTTATATTAAAAAACATTTATAAAGATAACCTTATTTCTGAACATAACTACTGTAACAGAAATACGACACTACAGAACAAATTGTACAAACACATTATAAATCCTAAGTACCTATAAGGTATAATAGTGTACTTTCTTTTCATGTAATCAACGTTTATGTCTATTTTCATGATCAAAAGAACCCCAGATTGTAAAAACATATTAATTTGTTAGAAGCAACTGAATGATAGCGTTTTGAATCAATTTTGCCAACCTGAGGTGTTTTGTGTTTCAAGCTCTAAGCCGGAGCATAATATTATAAATTTGTTTATTATTCAATTGTCATGTTTATTAACAATTAAATGTGTATTAAAAAACGCAGTACAGAACAATACTATCTTGTTATTTCATAGGATTTTTGTTGTAAATATATGTGTGTTAGCGAAGTTTAAGTCATAGCCAACTAGCGCTTGTCACGAGTGGCCGAGTCGACAACCTGTGTAGCAGCGGGAATAATTCGAACGCCACAGCTGTCCATGCTAATACCACATATTACTTTAAAAACTAAATGTTTTAATTGTTTTAACAAAACAATTTGGCGCCACCCGGGAATCGTAATCCCTATGAATTAACAGGTAGGTTGTGCTGGTGACATTGACAACGCTACGGACTCCAGTAGTGACGTCGATTTATGTAACAACCAGTGTGAGGCAAACACACTACAATCACACTAATACACAAAATAAACAAGTGTGAGACATTTTAACAGGTACGACCTCGTTCTACGTTACATATTGACGAACCCAACGAGGGGCTTTAAGAATAAAGGAAGCACACAACAACACCACATTTTAATTGTTACATATTGGCGCCCAACGTGGGGCTGGTAAGAATAACTAGCGGCGATCATGAATAGACACGGGATGGTTACGAGACGCAAAGGGAAGGAAACACCAAACCAAGAAGGAAACCCAGAAGAAGTGGAGGAAATTGAAGAAGTAGAAATGGAGGAAACGACTGGAGAATTGTCAGAAGAAAACCCACAGGAGGACAAAGTGGAAAATCCAAATCCACCTGAACCTGAACCTGAACCGGAAATAGAAGCGGAAGTCATGGTAAATAACCAACCAGTCAAACCAACAGAAGAAACGAAACTAGATAGTTTGATGAAAATGATGACGGAACATTTTGGACAAATGAATAAAAAACTGGAGAAACTGGAAAATCTGGACCAAAACGTTGAAGAATTGAAGACGCAAATGAAGGAGAGTATAGAATTCCTGAATGACAAGATAGAGAGCAACCATGAAGACTTGAAGAGAGGTCAGGAGGCATTGGAAAAGAAGAGTGAAGAGTTGAAGAAACAGATCAAAAAGGATCTGGAGACAGTAAATCAAAAGATGGAAAATAATCAGGATATTCTCCAACGGAAAATCGAGGAAGTAGGTGAGAAGAACAGAGAAGAATTGAGATTCATGTTTGCAGAGTTTCGTGAAGAAGACAAACGGACAAAAACAGGGATGAATAAGAGATGGGAAGAAACAAGTTACCCCGTAAATCAACTTCAAGAAACTTTAGTTAGTGATTTCAAACCAAGGAATGAAACACTAGACAGCACTCCTGAAGGTATCAAAGAAACGGTGAACGAGAACATGGAACCGGGGAATCAGAAAATAACACAGAAGGAGATGGTCAAGGAACTAGAGGAGAGGCACATAAAAACCAACAACAGAAGAGGAAGAAAAAAGAATCGAATCATTAAGAAGATTAAGAAAACAGAGGAATTAAGAAAGGTATATAAGAGGAAACTCATCAAAACACGAGAAGAAGTGGAGATGATGAAGAACGGCCTCATCGATGTATTTAATTTACCCATTACTGATCAGAGCAGATTAATAAAGTATAAAGATTGTAGGAGGACTTTGAGGGAAGTTATAAAAGGAATTCACAACCAACCAGTGGATGAAGAATTCAGCAAATCTATACTTAAATGGGAAATACAAGAAATAGAAAGGACCCACAACCGAATAGCGTGTCACAAATTGCACAGGTTTTTAAAACACAGAATTCCACCAGCATTGGAAATGCCAAATAAAAATTTAATAATGACATTAGCAAAGGAATTACCATTAACTCCACCAATTAACAAACTACCTCTTAAAGTGAACGACGTAGGCATGGATAGAGGGGAACCCATGGTAGTAGAAGAAATACTATACCAAGTAACAGAGAATTACTTCATAAGAAGGGAGACGGTAATACACACCAGAGCGATCCGAATACAAAAGGAAGAGAAACGGAAAAGATACTGCAGGCCAATAATGTTGAAGGAGTTAGATCCGGAAGTAACCAACCAGTAGAAGAAGACTATGACTGGATACCCTTCAGCGATGACCCAGTGGAAAATTTCCGCATAGCATATAACAAACGAAACCCGCCGGAACTATGGATTCCACCAAGAAGTAAAGCGAATCGATCGAACACACCTCAGACAGAAAGGCAAATCATTGATGAAGCATAAGGGCCGAACTCAGCCAAGAACCACCTGATAACCACAGGAATGGAGGTAATAGAGAAGATGATTTAAGTTTTGGAGAGAGGGTATGGCCCCAACATGTGGTAAGGTGGTGATGACATGAACAAAATATCATCCAGAATAAGTGTGTCTATCAAGCACTTGAAGGAGTAGAGGTGCATAACAACAAAGAGTCGAACAAGAGAAGGAAATAATAAAGGAAAGAAAAGGAGAAGTCAACTTACCAAGAATATAAATAACAAGGTCCTGTGTATAGCAATATGAATAAACAATTATGTATATCATGATAGACCGTATATCATCACAAGAGACAACGGTAATAACACTTACCAAATCAGTAATATCAATACCAGGAAAATCAAGGGAGTTTACAATCAAACTTCAATAAAAAAGTTTTACGAGGAAGAATAAAACCATTGTGAAATGAAACAAATTTCAAAATTCTAAAAGAGAAAAATTGTAAGAGCAGCTTACTCAAATATTTAGATGATGTATGCGGAACAATAAAAAGTTTTAATGAAAAAAGAAAAACAAAGGAAACAGTTACACAAATTCCTTTCAATTTAAATCAGTTTAAAATATAACAAAAAATTGAAATATGAAGTATGAAGTAAAAAGTGAGATCATCAGGAATAAGTTACACACATTCCTATGTAATAAAAATGTAAGAAGCACAAACTTACAATTATAATTAAAAACAAAAAATAGCTAAAAAGGAATACGCTACAAACATTCCTTTACGGTAAGACCATTAACTTACCAAAGAATTATCAAAAATGATGCTGAATACAGAGTAAAATAAACAAAAATAAAATCAAGTTCAGTTTACTGAGATAAATACTTGAAATTATACTGAATCAAAAGTATTATCAGAAAAAATAAATAAAACTTTACCTGGTACAAGGAGAGAGAGAAATTGTATATAAAACAAATATACAAATATGGCTAAAGCAGAATCCTGCTAAATGACTAAAAAAAATGTCTAAAACAATTAAAATGATCACAACGAGCATTGAAAACAAAATAATGAAAAGTGAGATATGATGAAATTAACATATGAATAAAGATAAAATTTCTCAATATAGTATATGAGTAGATGATAGTGTATAGTTAAGGTATAGCGGAAGGAAGAATGAGTAGCAATGATAAAGTGATCTAAAGTCAAACCACAAGGTGGACAATCCCAATTATATTATTATATTGTTATTATTATTAAGTCACAAGTTGACAAAGATTTAAGATGGACTGTTGAAAAGTCCAGCAATCTATATGTACTGAGTAGAGAAGATGTGCCTCTAGTCTCAGAAAATTGAGTAGTAATGGGAGAAACCAGCTACTATATAAAGTTAGGGAAAAAATTTGTGTATGAGGGAATATGCACCAATGGAAATAAATAAAAACAGATCCAAATAAAATGGAGTGAATTAAGTAAGAAGAGAAATGGAGAATGGAGAAACAAACAAGTAAGAGAAGGAAAAAAGTTATCTATAACTGATAATTTCATAAAACACTATGCTAGTATTTTATTAAAATGATCAATTTTAGAGGAGAGGCATTATGTAACGATACAATTAAGCCAAATCTCGTACCAGTAATAAAAAAGATAATTCTTAATATAAAAGTTACTTCATATGAAATAAAATGTGTAAAAAATGATTAAAATGTAAATACTTTGACATGACGTACAACGATATTACCCAACCCAAGTGAATGAGCCAAAAAACATAAACATAAAGAAGGGAACCACGTAACATACTTATTAAAATGTAAATATTTTGACATGATTAAGCCGACAACCCAAACATACTTAAGAAAATGTGATTGACAAAACAATGATGGGCATGGAACTAAAGGAGAACCAAACCAAGATGAAGATGAAGATTATTGAAGAAGAAGAAGAAGAGGAAGAATGAAGAGGAGACAGATAAAACCCAAGGGAAACTAACACACATATATAAAAGGGAGAGATTGTATGTTAAAGATAGAATACGGTCAATAAACCTTAAATAATTATATATTGATAAAACCAATGTTATTATTATCATTAATTTAACATATGTATCCAATTTTTAAGACAATACAATTGTAAAACAATGTAGTATAGGAAGGGTACACTAACCCTGTCAGAAAGGTTAGATTCAACCCAAAACTCAACTAGCCTAATATTGTTTATAGTAAAAATAATACTAAAACAAAAATAGTGAGAAATGGTAGGAGTAGGTATAGGGGTTACCCATTAAATAACACTAATTACAAAACAGTGAACCAAAGTGAAGTGTTTTAGTGAAGTGTTAATGCCCTAAATAAAAAATAGTGAAGGTGAATGTGAAACATTCAAATTAGAATGCTAAGGAAATAGACACTCTTTAAAACATTGATAAATCACCAATGAGTGGAGTGGAACTATAATTAGTTGTATACCTAGATGTAATTAAAAATAGTATTTAAAATTAATATAAGGGAAGCATGTGACATATCAGGGAGAAAGCCCAGTACCATAACTTGTGTTAACATGGCATGATAGGATAGAAGTAAAATTTGTTATTAAAGATTAAAATTATAAAGAATACAACACCCCATGTTGAAAGGGGAATTAACCTTCATAATATTAGAGAAGGTGACAATGTTTATCACCCTAGTTTATAAGACAAGAAAGAAATCAATGTTAGTACTAAGAATAATTTATGACTGATAAAGAATAGTTGATTCAATGTTAAAGAGGGAATATGACTGAAAGGGGACTTACAGTCCATAAACCTAGCTATTATATTTTAAATGAAAATGTATGTTGAATAATAATTAAAACACAAACAAATAAATGAAGCCCATCAGGCTGAATTCAGAATGTAATTTAAAAGGGAAATACACTAGAAAACAATCATGGCTGTTTGTAACTAGGAAAACAGTTAACTGCCAAGAACATTTCAAATGCAAATTGTATCAATTTCACAAAAAATCTTACTAATCTAAGAACAGTGAATGGACAATGATTGTATATCAGTCATTTCTACACAGAAATATTATTGTAATAATTTAATTCAAGAAAGATATGTTATTCATTAAATGTCAACTAATTAGACTATAGTTAAAGTGTAACAAAATATGACCTTATGAGGTATCATTGTAAACTTTGAAAGGAAAGAAAAATAATAGTGATGTCATTTATTATCCCAAAGGAATTATAAGGGAATAAAATCATTAGGAAATTACTTAATAAATTTGAATAAAAATTCAAATATCTCTAACAATGTAAGTAAAGAGTAATTAAACTAGCATTGAATTATTAGTTACTATGACAACGAGTCATTTGAGGCTTATTTTTCCGTTAAAAAATAAGAGACGCTGAAGAAACGAAGCGTGGGTACGCCACGCAAGAAATTGGACAAACTAAAACTTTAATTTAAACAGTTACAACAAGTCGAATAGTGAACCAAAATGATCCAATGTGAAGAGACGTCGATCTGTACAGAATTAATGATGACCAGGAACGAAATTAAACAAACTAATTAAAGAAAAAACCCAGACCAGTTTGAAGAAGATGCTGGAAGCCTACAACCAGCCCAAATTCGAAAACTATACGCCTACCCATGATGACCCTTCAACGTGAGACGAACTGATAAGTACCGAATAATTTATTACTCCTAAAAAACCCCAAATCACTTAAATTATTTTCAAATGATAAAATTTCTCACTATTTAAAAAATAGTATTTTCTTTCAAAGGTAAAGGCATAATTTACTTACTTATATTAAAAAACATTTATAAAGATAACCTTATTTCTGAACATAACTACTGTAACAGAAATACGACACTACAGAACAAATTGTACAAACACATTATAAATCCTAAGTACCTATAAGGTATAATAGTGTACTTTCTTTTCATGTAATCAACGTTTATGTCTATTTTCATGATCAAAAGAACCCCAGATTGTAAAAACATATTAATTTGTTAGAAGCAACTGAATGATAGCGTTTTGAATCAATTTTGCCAACCTGAGGTGTTTTGTGTTTCAAGCTCTAAGCCGGAGCATAATATTATAAATTTGTTTATTATTCAATTGTCATGTTTATTAATAATTAAATGTGTATTAAAAAACGCAGTACAGAACAATACTATCTTGTTATTTCATAGGATTTTTGTTGTAAATATATGTGTGTTAGCGAAGTTTAAGTCATAGCCAACTAGCGCTTGTCACGAGTGGCCGAGTTGACAACCTGTGTAGCAGCGGGAATAATTCGAACGCCACAGCTGTCCATGCTAATACCACATATTACTTTAAAAACTAAATGTTTTAATTGTTTTAACAAAACAATTTGGCGCCACCCGGGAATCGTAATCCCTATGAATTAACAGGTAGGTTGTGCTGGTGACATTGACAACGCTACGGACTCCAGTAGTGACGTCGATTTATGTAACAACCAGTGTGAGGCAAACACACTACAATCACACTAATACACAAAATAAACAAGTGTGAGACATTTTAACAGGTACGACCTCGTTCTACGTTACATATTGACGAACCCAACGAGGGGCTTTAAGAATAAAGGAAGCACACAACAACACCACATTTTAATTGTTACATATTGGCGCCCAACGTGGGGCTGGTAAGAATAACTAGCGGCGATCATGAATAGACACGGGATGGTTACGAGACGCAAAGGGAAGGAAACACCAAACCAAGAAGGAAACCCAGAAGAAGTGGAGGAAATTGAAGAAGTAGAAATGGAGGAAACGACTGGAGAATTGTCAGAAGAAAACCCACAGGAGGACAAAGTGGAAAATCCAAATCCACCTGAACCTGAACCTGAACCTGAACCGGAAATAGAAGCGGAAGTCATGGTAAATAACCAACCAGTCAAACCAACAGAAGAAACGAAACTAGATAGTTTGATGAAAATGATGACGGAACATTTTGGACAAATGAATAAAAAACTGGAGAAACTGGAAAATCTGGACCAAAACGTTGAAGAATTGAAGACGCAAATGAAGGAGAGTATAGAATTCCTGAATGACAAGATAGAGAGCAACCATGAAGACTTGAAGAGAGGTCAGGAGGCATTGGAAAAGAAGAGTGAAGAGTTGAAGAAACAGATCAAAAAGGATCTGGAGACAGTAAATCAAAAGATGGAAAATAATCAGGATATTCTCCAACGGAAAATCGAGGAAGTAGGTGAGAAGAACAGAGAAGAATTGAGATTCATGTTTGCAGAGTTTCGTGAAGAAGACAAACGGACAAAAACAGGGATGAATAAGAGATGGGAAGAAACAAGTTACCCCGTAAATCAACTTCAAGAAACTTTAGTTAGTGATTTCAAACCAAGGAATGAAACACTAGACAGCACTCCTGAAGGTATCAAAGAAACGGTGAACGAGAACATGGAACCGGGGAATCAGAAAATAACACAGAAGGAGATGGTCAAGGAACTAGAGGAGAGGCACATAAAAACCAACAACAGAAGAGGAAGAAAAAAGAATCGAATCATTAAGAAGATTAAGAAAACAGAGGAATTAAGAAAGGTATATAAGAGGAAACTCATCAAAACACGAGAAGAAGTGGAGATGATGAAGAACGGCCTCATCGATGTATTTAATTTACCCATTACTGATCAGAGCAGATTAATAAAGTATAAAGATTGTAGGAGGACTTTGAGGGAAGTTATAAAAGGAATTCACAACCAACCAGTGGATGAAGAATTCAGCAAATCTATACTTAAATGGGAAATACAAGAAATAGAAAGGACCCACAACCGAATAGCGTGTCACAAATTGCACAGGCTTTCAAAACACAGAATTCCACCAGCATTGGAAATGCCAAATAAAAATTTAATAATGACATTAGCAAAGGAATTACCATTAACTCCACCAATTAACAAACTACCTCTTAAAGTGAACGACGTAGGCATGGATAGAGGGGAACCCATGGTAGTAGAAGAAATACTATACCAAGTAACAGAGAATTACTTCATAAGAAGGGAGACGGTAATACACACCAGAGCGATCCGAATACAAAAGGAAGAGAAGGCGGAAAAGATACTGCAGGCCAATAATGTTGAAGGAGTTAGATCCGGAAGTAACCAACCAGTAGAAGAAGACTATGACTGGATACCCTTCAGCGATGACCCAGTGGAAAATTTCCGCATAGCATATAACAAACGAAACCAGCCGGAACTATGGATTCCACCAAGAAGTAAAGCGAATCGATCGAACACACCTCAGACAGAAAGGCAAATCATTGATGAAGGACCCCGGATAGCTCAAGTAAACAGCATAAGGGCCGAACTCAGCCAAGAACCACCTGATAACCACAGGAATGGAGGTAATAGAGAAGATGATTTAAGTTTTGGAGAGAGGGTATGGCCCCAACATGTGGTAAGGTGGTGATGACATGAACAAAATATCATCCAGAATAAGTGTGTCTATCAAGCACTTGAAGGAGTAGAGGTGCATAACAACAAAGAGTCGAACAAGAGAAGGAAATAATAAAGGAAAGAAAAGGAGAAGTCAACTTACCAAGAATATAAATAACAAGGTCCTGTGTATAGCAATATGAATAAACAATTATGTATATCATGATAGACCGTATATCATCACAAGAGACAACGGTAATAACACTTACCAAATCAGTAATATCAATACCAGGAAAATCAAGGGAGTTTACAATCAAACTTCAATAAAAAAGTTTTACGAGGAAGAATAAAACCATTGTGAAATGAAACAAATTTCAAAATTCTAAAAGAGAAAAATTGTAAGAGCAGCTTACTCAAATATTTAGATGATGTATGCGGAACAATAAAAAGTTTTAATGAAAAAAGAAAAACAAAGGAAACAGTTACACAAATTCCTTTCAATTTAAATCAGTTTAAAATATAACAAAAAATTGAAATATGAAGTATGAAGTAAAAAGTGAGATCATCAGGAATAAGTTACACACATTCCTATGTAATAAAAATGTAAGAAGCACAAACTTACAATTATAATTAAAAACAAAAAATAGCTAAAAAGGAATACGCTACAAACATTCCTTTACGGTAAGACCATTAACTTACCAAAGTATTATCAAAAATGATGCTGAATACAGAGTAAAATAAACAAAAATAAAATCAAGTTCAGTTTACTGAGATAAATACTTGAAATTATACTGAATCAAAAGTATTATCAGAAAAAATAAATAAAACTTTACCTGGTACAAGGAGAGAGAGAGAAATTGTATATAAAACAAATATACAAATATGGCTAAAGCAGAATCCTGCTAAATGACTAAAAAAAATGTCTAAAACAATTAAAATGATCACAACGAGCATTGAAAACAAAATAATGAAAAGTGAGATATGATGAAATTAACATATGAATAAAGATAAAATTTCTCAATATAGTATATGAGTAGATGATAGTGTATAGTTAAGGTATAGCGGAAGGAAGAATGAGTAGCAATGATAAAGTGATCTAAAGTCAAACCACAAGGTGGACAATCCCAATTATATTATTATATTGTTATTATTATTAAGTCACAAGTTGACAAAGATTTAAGATGGACTGTTGAAAAGTCCAGCAATCTATATGTACTGAGTAGAGAAGATGTGCCTCTAGTCTCAGAAAATTGAGTAGTAATGGGAGAAACCAGCTACTATATAAAGTTAGGGAAAAAATTTGTGTATGAGGGAATATGCACCAATGGAAATAAATAAAAACAGATCCAAATAAAATGGAGTGAATTAAGTAAGAAGAGAAATGGAGAATGGAGAAACAAACAAGTAAGAGAAGGAAAAAAGTTATCTATAACTGATAATTTCATAAAACACTATGCTAGTATTTTATTAAAATGATCAATTTTAGAGGAGAGGCATTATGTAACGATACAATTAAGCCAAATCTCGTACCAGTAATAAAAAAGATAATTCTTAATATAAAAGTTACTTCATATGAAATAAAATGTGTAAAAAATGATTAAAATGTAAATACTTTGACATGACGTACAACGATATTACCCAAACCAAGTGATTGAGCCAAAAAACATAAACATAAAGAAGGGAACCACGTAACATACTTATTAAAATGTAAATATTTTGACATGATTAAGCCGACAACCCAAACATACTTAAGAAAATGTGATTGACAAAACAATGATGGGCATGGAACTAAAGGAGAACCAAACCAAGATGAAGAATGAAGATGAAGATTATTGAAGAAGAAGAAGAGGAAGAATGAAGAGGAGACAGATAAAACCCAAGGGAAACTAACACACATATATAAAAGGGAGAGATTGTATGTTAAAGATAGAATACGGTCAATAAACCTTAAATAATTATATATTGATAAAACCAATGTTATTATTATCATTAATTTAACATATGTATCCAATTTTTAAGACAATACAATTGTAAAACAATGTAGTATAGGAAGGGTACACTAACCCTGTCAGAAAGGTTAGATTCAACCCAAAACTCAACTAGCCTAATATTGTTTATAGTAAAAATAATACTAAAACAAAAATAGTGAGAAATGGTAGGAGTAGGTATAGGGGTTACCCATTAAATAACACTAATTACAAAACAGTGAACCAAAGTGAAGTGTTTTAGTGAAGTGTTAATGCCCTAAATAAAAAATAGTGAAGGTGAATGTGAAACATTCAAATTAGAATGCTAAGGAAATAGACACTCTTTAAAACATTGATAAATCACCAATGAGTGGAGTGGAACTATAATTAGTTGTATACCTAGATGTAATTAAAAATAGTATTTAAAATTAATATAAGGGAAGCATGTGACATATCAGGGAGAAAGCCCAGTACCATAACTTGTGTTAACATGGCATGATAGGATAGAAGTAAAATTTGTTATTAAAGATTAAAATTATAAAGAATACAACACCCCATGTTGAAAGGGGAATTAACCTTCATAATATTAGAGAAGGTGACAATGTTTATCACCCTAGTTTATAAGACAAGAAAGAAATCAATGTTAGTACTAAGAATAATTTATGACTGATAAAGAATAGTTGATTCAATGTTAAAGAGGGAATATGACTGAAAGGGGACTTACAGTCCATAAACCTAGCTATTATATTTTAAATGAAAATGTATGTTGAATAATAATTAAAACACAAACAAATAAATGAAGCCCATCAGGCTGAATTCAGAATGTAATTTAAAAGGGAAATACACTAGAAAACAATCATGGCTGTTTGTAACTAGGAAAACAGTTAACTGCCAAGAACATTTCAAATGCAAATTGTATCAATTTCACAAAAAATCTTACTAATCTAAGAACAGTGAATGGACAATGATTGTATATCAGTCATTTCTACACAGAAATATTATTGTAATAATTTAATTCAAGAAAGATATGTTATTTATTAAATGTCAACTAATTAGACTATAGTTAAAGTGTAACAAAATATGACCTTATGAGGTATCATTGTAAACTTTGAAAGGAAAGAAAAATAATCGTGATGTCATTTATTATCCCAAAGGAATTATAAGGGAATAAAATCATTAGGAAATTACTTAATAAATTTGAATAAAAATTCAAATATCTCTAACAATGTAAGTAAAGAGTAATTAAACTAGCATTGAATTATTAGTTACTATGACAACGAGTCATTTGAGGCTTATTTTTCCGTTAAAAAATAAGAGACGCTGAAGAAACGAAGCGTGGGTACGCCACGCAAGAAATTGGACAAACTAAAACTTTAATTTAAACAGTTACAACAAGTCGAATAGTGAACCAAAATGATCCAATGTGAAGAGACGTCGATCTGTACAGAATTAATGATGACCAGGAACGAAATTAAACAAACTAATTAAAGAAAAAACCCAGACCAGTTTGAAGAAGATGCTGGAAGCCTACAACCAGCCCAAATTCGAAAACTATACGCCTACCCATGATGACCCTTCAATGTGAGACGAACTGATAAGTACCGAATAATTTATTACTCCTAAAAAACCCCAAATCACTTAAATTATTTTCAAATGATAAAATTTCTCACTATTTAAAAAATAGTATTTTCTTTCAAAGGTAAAGGCATAATTTACTTACTTATATTAAAAAACATTTATAAAGATAACCTTATTTCTGAACATAACTACTGTAACAGAAATACGACACTACAGAACAAATTGTACAAACACATTATAAATCCTAAGTACCTATAAGGTATAATAGTGTACTTTCTTTTCATGTAATCAACGTTTATGTCTATTTTCATGATCAAAAGAACCCCAGATTGTAAAAACATATTAATTTGTTAGAAGCAACTGAATGATAGCGTTTTGAATCAATTTTGCCAACCTGAGGTGTTTTGTGTTTCAAGCTCTAAGCCGGAGCATAATATTATAAATTTGTTTATTATTCAATTGTCATGTTTATTAATAATTAAATGTGTATTAAAAAACGCAGTACAGAACAATACTATCTTGTTATTTCATAGGATTTTTGTTGTAAATATATGTGTGTTAGCGAAGTTTAAGTCATAGCCAACTAGCGCTTGTCACGAGTGGCCGAGTCGACAACCTGTGTAGCAGCGGGAATAATTCGAACGCCACAGCTGTCCATGCTAATACCACATATTACTTTAAAAACTAAATGTTTTAATTGTTTTAACAAAACAATTTGGCGCCACCCGGGAATCGTAATCCCTATGAATTAACAGGTAGGTTGTACTGGTGACATTGACAACGCTACGGACTCCAGTAGTGACGTCGATTTATGTAACAACCAGTGTGAGGCAAACACACTACAATCACACTAATACACAAAATAAACAAGTGTGAGACATTTTAACAGGTACGACCTCGTTCTACGTTACATATTGACGAACCCAACGAGGGACTTTAAGAATATAGGAAGCACACAACAACACCACATTTTAATTGTTACATATTGGCGCCCAACGTGGGGCTGGTAAGAATAACTAGCGGCGATCATGAATAGACACGGAATGGTTACGAGACGCAAAGGGAAGGAAACACCAAACCAAGAAGGAAACCCAGAAGAAGTGGAGGAAATTGAAGAAGTAGAAATGGAGGAAACGACTGGAGAATTGTCAGAAGAAAACCCACAGGAGGACAAAGTGGAAAATCCAAATCCACCTGAACCTGAACCTGAACCTGAACCTGAACCGGAAATAGAAGCGGAAGTCATGGTAAATAACCAACCAGTCAAACCAACAGAAGAAACGAAACTAGATAGTTTGATGAAAATGATGACGGAACATTTTGGACAAATGAATAAAAAACTGGAGAAACTGGAAAATCTGGACCAAAACGTTGAAGAATTGAAGACGCAAATGAAGGAGAGTATAGAATTCCTGAATGACAAGATAGAGAGCAACCATGAAGACTTGAAGAGAGGTCAGGAGGCATTGGAAAAGAAGAGTGAAGAGTTGAAGAAACAGATCAAAAAGGATCTGGAGACAGTAAATCAAAAGATGGAAAATAATCAGGATATTCTCCAACGGAAAATCGAGGAAGTAGGTGAGAAGAACAGAGAAGAATTGAGATTCATGTTTGCAGAGTTTCGTGAAGAAGACAAACGGACAAAAACAGGGATGAATAAGAGATGGGAAGAAACAAGTTACCCCGTAAATCAACTTCAAGAAACTTTAGTTAGTGATTTCAAACCAAGGAATGAAACACTAGACAGCACTCCTGAAGGTATCAAAGAAACGGTGAACGAGAACATGGAACCGGGGAATCAGAAAATAACACAGAAGGAGATGGTCAAGGAACTAGAGGAGAGGCACATAAAAACCAACAACAGAAGAGGAAGAAAAAAGAATCGAATCATTAAGAAGATTAAGAAAACAGAGGAATTAAGAAAGGTATATAAGAGGAAACTCATCAAAACACGAGAAGAAGTGGAGATGATGAAGAACGGCCTCATCGATGTATTTAATTTACCCATTACTGATCAGAGCAGATTAATAAAGTATAAAGATTGTAGGAGGACTTTGAGGGAAGTTATAAAAGGAATTCACAACCAACCAGTGGATGAAGAATTCAGCAAATCTATACTTAAATGGGAAATACAAGAAATAGAAAGGACCCACAACCGAATAGCGTGTCACAAATTGCACAGGTTTTTAAAACACAGAATTCCACCAGCATTGGAAATGCCAAATAAAAATTTAATAATGACATTAGCAAAGGAATTACCATTAACTCCACCAATTAACAAACTACCTCTTAAAGTGAACGACGTAGGCATGGATAGAGGGGAACCCATGGTAGTAGAAGAAATACTATACCAAGTAACAGAGAATTACTTCATAAGAAGGGAGACGGTAATACACACCAGAGCGATCCGAATACAAAAGGAAGAGAAGGCGGAAAAGATACTGCAGGCCAATAATGTTGAAGGAGTTAGATCCGGAAGTAACCAACCAGTAGAAGAAGACTATGACTGGATACCCTTCAGCGATGACCCAGTGGAAAATTTCCGCATAGCATATAACAAACGAAACCCGCCGGAACTATGGATTCCACCAAGAAGTAAAGCGAATCGATCGAACACACCTCAGACAGAAAGGCAAATCATTGATGAAGGACCCCGGATAGCTCAAGTAAACAGCATAAGGGCCGAACTCAGCCAAGAACCACCTGATAACCACAGGAATGGAGGTAATAGAGAAGATGATTTAAGTTTTGGAGAGAGGGTATGGCCCCAACATGTGGTAAGGTGGTGATGACATGAACAAAATATCATCCAGAATAAGTGTGTCTATCAAGCACTTGAAGGAGTAGAGGTGCATAACAACAAAGAGTCGAACAAGAGAAGGAAATAATAAAGGAAAGAAAAGGAGAAGTCAACTTACCAAGAATATAAATAACAAGGTCCTGTGTATAGCAATATGAATAAACAATTATGTATATCATGATAGACCGTATATCATCACAAGAGACAACGGTAATAACACTTACCAAATCAGTAATATCAATACCAGGAAAATCAAGGGAGTTTACAATCAAACTTCAATAAAAAAGTTTTACGAGGAAGAATAAAACCATTGTGAAATGAAACAAATTTCAAAATTCTAAAAGAGAAAAATTGTAAGAGCAGCTTACTCAAATATTTAGATGATGTATGCGGAACAATAAAAAGTTTTAATGAAAAAAGAAATACAAAGGAAACAGTTACACAAATTCCTTTCAATTTAAATCAGTTTAAAATATAACAAAAAATTGAAATATGAAGTATGAAGTAAAAAGTGAGATCATCAGGAATAAGTTACACACATTCCTATGTAATAAAAATGTAAGAAGCACAAACTTACAATTATAATTAAAAACAAAAAATAGCTAAAAAGGAATACGCTACAAACATTCCTTTACGGTAAGACCATTAACTTACCAAAGAATTATCAAAAATGATGCTGAATACAGAGTAAAATAAACAAAAATAAAATCAAGTTCAGTTTACTGAGATAAATACTTGAAATTATACTGAATCAAAAGTATTATCAGAAAAAATAAATAAAACTTTACCTGGTACAAGGAGAGAGAGAGAAATTGTATATAAAACAAATATACAAATATGGCTAAAGCAGAATCCTGCTAAATGACTAAAAAAAATGTCTAAAACAATTAAAATGATCACAACGAGCATTGAAAACAAAATAATGAAAAGTGAGATATGATGAAATTAACATATGAATAAAGATAAAATTTCTCAATATAGTATATGAGTAGATGATAGTGTATAGTTAAGGTATAGCGGAAGGAAGAATGAGTAGCAATGATAAAGTGATCTAAAGTCAAACCACAAGGTGGACAATCCCAATTATATTATTATATTGTTATTATTATTAAGTCACAAGTTGACAAAGATTTAAGATGGACTGTTGAAAAGTCCAGCAATCTATATGTACTGAGTAGAGAAGATGTGCCTCTAGTCTCAGAAAATTGAGTAGTAATGGGAGAAACCAGCTACTATATAAAGTTAGGGAAAAAATTTGTGTATGAGGGAATATGCACCAATGGAAATAAATAAAAACAGATCCAAATAAAATGGAGTGAATTAAGTAAGAAGAGAAATGGAGAATGGAGAAACAAACAAGTAAGAGAAGGAAAAAAGTTATCTATAACTGATAATTTCATAAAACACTATGCTAGTATTTTATTAAAATGATCAATTTTAGAGGAGAGGCATTATGTAACGATACAATTAAGCCAAATCTCGTACCAGTAATAAAAAAGATAATTCTTAATATAAAAGTTACTTCATATGAAATAAAATGTGTACAAAATGATTAAAATGTAAATACTTTGACATGACGTACAACGATATTACCCAACCCAAGTGATTGAGCCAAAAAACATAAACATAAAGAAGGGAACCACGTAACATACTTATTAAAATGTAAATATTTTGACATGATTAAGCCGACAACCCAAACATACTTAAGAAAATGTGATTGACAAAACAATGATGGGCATGGAACTAAAGGAGAACCAAACCAAGATGAAGAATGAAGATGAAGATTATTGAAGAAGAAGAAGAGGAAGAATGAAGAGGAGACAGATAAAACCCAAGGGAAACTAACACACATATATAAAAGGGAGAGATTGTATGTTAAAGATAGAATACGGTCAATAAACCTTAAATAATTATATATTGATAAAACCAATGTTATTATTATCATTAATTTAACATATGTATCCAATTTTTAAGACAATACAATTGTAAAACAATGTAGTATAGGAAGGGTACACTAACCCTGTCAGAAAGGTTAGATTCAACCCAAAACTCAACTAGCCTAATATTGTTTATAGTAAAAATAATACTAAAACAAAAATAGTGAGAAATGGTAGGAGTAGGTGTAGGGGTTACCCATTAAATAACACTAATTACAAAACAGTGAACCAAAGTGAAGTG